>ONZH01018126.1:0-46664 GCA_900303285.1 Rhinella marina
GTCACTCTTAAAGGGATAGTCACTCTTAAAGCAATTATTTAAATGTGTGACAAATTTTACTTAATCTTTTCTGACAAAACTATATATAGTCTGCTCAGCATCTTCTGCTCTGTAATATTGTGAAAAGAAGTTTTTGTGTAGCTTGAGAGTTAGAAGGGAGTTGCATGCATTTATTCATTTAGCTTATTCATATCATTTGTATAAATTACTTTGTTTTACTGAATTCCATTAATCCTCATTAATTGAAAATGTGCTACATGGTGATCAGTGATATCCAGTATTTGTCTTGTGCAGTTTACATAGACCTTGGATAGTTGTTTTAGGGTACAAATTGTTGTGCTAGATGAGTGAGTGTTGCACATTCAGAATCCCAAATCTTGGATCTAAATGAGAAGTTTGTTAAACTGATGCTTTGATACATTGAAAGGAGTTTGTAGCTCACTGTGAAGGCACTCATTGGGTATATGCAAGGGAGAATGGTAGGATGGAGGTGCAGGAGGCAGCTAGCTGGGTGACAGAAGGCAAGGTAGAGGAAAGAGAGAGGACACTAGTCCTGATCTAGTACAAACAACAAGTTTGCCAATTTAGTGAATAAAAGATATGTCATTGGTAGCACTGCTATAACAAGACACTTCCCTGGGAGCATAGAAAGGGCAAGACAGGTCCTGGTAGTGGGGGGATTCAGTTATTAGGGCAATCTGTCACATAGATCAGGATAGTTAAACAGTGTATTTGTCATCTATCTAGTTGCTCAAGTTCATTATATCATGGACTGGGTTGATATATTGCAGGGAGCGGCTCGTGAGAATCTAGCATAATGGTGCAAGTTAGAGGTAGGTGGAAGGGCATATGCTTAGGACAAAGGATGTCAAATGTAATATTTTCTGAAATACCACCTATACAAAACACCACACCAAAGTGGCAGTGGGAACTGAGGGGAGTAAACAAGTGGCTCAAGAACTGGTTTAGAAAGGAAGGATTGCAGTGTGTGGAAAACTATCAGCTCTAAAGAAGGAATGGGCTGCACCTTCATGGGAACATATGTAGTGGGAAAGAGATAGGGATTGGAACAGAAGGAGGCATTAAAATAGTTTAGTCAAAAACAGATTACAGCTATGACTAGACAGTTAACTTACACAGTTACAGGTTGTTCAGAAAGGATTGCAAAAATAGCAAGGGTCGAGGTGTTTGTCTGCATGTAAGGGCCTGTCTGAAGCACACACTATGTGACAATATACAGGGCATATAAGAAAAATGAATTTCAGAAATAACAGAGTTCATAAAACTACTCAACTACTGAGGCAAATTTTGTCAAACTCTTAATGGGGAATTAGGGTAGTGGCAAGTTATGCCCTATCCACAAAATAAAAGAAAATGAGTAAGGCAGCACTACTTTTCCGTGTTAGGTTCAAGCGGTGGTGGTGCCAGCAGTGTTAGGCCTCAGCCCTCAGGCCCCCGTGAATCGTGAAGTAAGTTGTAGAAAACCACAGCACTCACTGTCTTCAAATGCAATAACGAGTTTATTCACCAACCAGGCGACGTTTCGGCTCCAAGAGCCTTTTTCAAGCAAGTGTACAAAAGCTATACCAGACATATATATAGGTGATACCCACATGTGATTGGGTGAAATCAGGCAAAATACCGGCCCACCTGGCTGGTTCCGCCCATACCTCACAATAAAGTGCAAGTAACAATCAACAACCCTATTCACAAGAGTCCATAATAATCAATAAATAGAATGTGATCAAAACAATATGCATACCACAATCCCATATTACGATTCCCGGAGTCCAGCTCGATCTCCCGTATAAGCCGGCGTTCCATTAGTCAGACAGCGCATGCGTACACAGATCCTCGTAGTCTGTGGCAACCCTCTAATGAAATCTCAATTTTATGAGGTTGTGTCTACCATAATAGAGGTATGCCTACAGCGCCAGGATGTACAGAGCGCACTATGACCCGACGCTGAGTGGCAGCGGAGCAGGAGAGGTAAGTTAACTTATTTTTTTTTTAAGTCTGCTCTGAGATCTCATTTGGGGGGTCTGAGAGGTCTAATGGGATCTGAAAGCTCTAATGGGAGTCTGGAGGTCTAATGGGTGTCTAATCTGAGGTCTGATATTGGGGGGATCTGATCTGAGTCTGATATAGGGGTTCTGACATGCAGGTCTAATGGGGGTCTAATCTGAGGTCTGATATTGGGGAGTCTGGCAAGTCTATTAGGGGTTTGACATGGAGATTATTGGGGGAGTGATCTAAGGTCTGATATTGTGGGGGGGTCTGATATAAAGGTCTAATGGGGGTGTGACCTGAGGCCTGATACACAGGGGGACTGAGAGGTCTAATGGGAGTGTGGTCTAAGATTGGGGTTTCTGACATGGAGGTCTAATGGGGGTCTGATCTGAGGTCTGAAACTGGGGTCTGACATAGAGGTCTAAAGGTGGTCTGGTCTGAGATGGGGAGGTCTAAACTGAGGTTTGATATGGGGGTCTGATCTGAGGATCTGATCTGAGGGTCTTATCTGAGGTCTGATATTGGGGAGTGCCTGTAGCATTGATCACATGGACTGTGGTGTCATTACAGGTCCTTCAGCACTTCCAGTGCATTATATTCAATTGTATTGCCATTATGATGATGGCAATACAGTTGTAGCTGTCTGGCAGACAGTACGTTCGGGGCCTGGGACAAAACACCGGGCGCCAGGCCCCAAATGTTTTAGCAACAGCCCTGGCTGTATGTAATGTTTTCCAAGTATGTTTTTAAAGCGATTGACCCCTTTTTTTCATACGAGTGCAGCTTTCTCTGCTCAGTTTACCTGCTTACAGCTACAATTGCTCAGCAAGCAAAACAGAGCAGAGAAAGCAGCTCTTATATGAGCACTGCCTTCTGTTCGAACAGCTGATTGTCAGGGGTCAGACCCCTGACAATCTGATATTGATAACCTATACTAAGGATAGGCCATCAGTAGTAAAAAGAGAACACCCCTTTAACAGTAGAACTGGAAAGAATGGGTTAGGTTGAGAATTTGGCATTGCGGGTGATATTTAAACTTTTACCTCATGTGGCAGAATGGCTATGTGTACCCCTGCCCCAAAGTCCTGAGGGAAGGGCAGGAGGGGGACGGGGTCAAAGCTAAACTGTTTCATCAGGGCCCAGGAGCCATTAGCTATATCCCTGGATTGGCTCTTTGTTAAATTCATGGAAAATATAAAAAGTTCACTCTACAGTGATATTATATCAAGAAAGTAGGGCACATAAGTAAAAGCATGCAATGGTTATTTCCTCATCTTAAACAATTTATTGAAACAAAAGCCAACAGCAGTGGTGGGTATACCTCCACCAAAAATGTCAATGTCTCAGTAACTTGTCATATGGCCTTGAGTATCAATTACAGCTTGACAATGATGTCTCATGCTATTCACAAGTTGACTTATTGTCTGCTGAGGCATGGCATCCCACTCTTCTTGAAGGGAGGCCTTTAGGTCATTTAGGTTCTTGGTGTATAGAGTTACAAGCCTCTACATGGCGACTCAGCTGATCCCATAGGTTTTAAATGGGATTCAGGTCTGGAGAAAGTGCAGACCACTACGTACATTTGAGGTACCCCAGTCTCTAGCAGTCGTTCCCTAATGAAGCGACCCTGATGAGCTCATTGTCATCCATGAAGATGAAATTAGGCCGGTGTTGTTCATACAGAAGCACAATTACTGGATTAATGATGTTATTCAAGTAGTATGGGCTTGTCACAGTACCATTCACAAACTGTAGGGCAGTTCTGTATTTACTAAACACACCGGCCCATACTGTAAGACCACCACCACCACCAAAGGCTCCACTGGTGACAACAGTTAGCGCGCTCCTTGACATGTCCAACATTGTTGGTGGGCATCATTTCTGCTCAGCGTAAATGAACTTTCATCAGTGAACAGCACGTCTAACGTAGATGCTCCTGGCCCATGCAAGACAATGATGCCTGTACCTGGTGGTGTGGTCAGGTACCCTTGCAGGTCGTCAGCAGACCATGCTCATGTAAACCATTTCAAATGGTGGCATCTGTGTGGCATTTATCATTCGCTTCCGCAGGGCATTGTTCTCAATGAAGTAGTCATGAGTGTGGGATGTGGCCAAAGGACGTCCACTTCTATGCCTTTCTGTGAGTCTTCCAGTCACTATGTATCTCAGTTCAACCTGCTGTTGACACTGCGTGACACTCTAAGCTCAGTGGCCACTTCCGTCTGAGAACATGCTGCTTGAAGCCTTGCAATGGCAAGGTACTGTTGATCCATTGTTAGTTGTTGTCTTGATCTCATCATGTCAAAATGTGAACAGCATGATGAGGAGGGCTGTTTAACCCCTTCAGCCCCGGGCCTGTTTTCACCTTCATGCCCAGGCCATTATTTGCAAATCTGACATGTGTCACTTTATGTGGTAATAACTTTGGAATGCTTTTACTTATCCAGGCCATTCTGAGATTGTTTTCTCGTCACATATTGTGCTTCATGACAGTAGTAAATTTTTGGCAAAATATTTCATTTTTATTTTTTAAAAAATACCAAATTTACCAAAAATTTTGAAAAATTTCCAAATTTCCAAATTTCAATTTCTCTACTTTCAAAATACATAGTAATACCTCCAAAAATAGTTATTATTTTACATTCCCCATATGTCTACTTTATGTTGGCATCATTTTATAAATGTCATTTTACTTTTTTGGGACGTTAGAGGGCTTAGAAGTTTAGAAGCCATTTTTCAAATTTTCACCAAATTTTCCAAAACCATTTTTTTAAGCACCAATTCAGATATAAAGTGATTTTGAGGGGCTTACATAATGAAACCCCCCATAAATGACCCCATTTTAGAAACTACACCCCTCAAATTATAAAAAACTGCTGTTACAAACTTTGTTAACCCTTCAGGTGTTCCACAAGAATTAAAGGAAAATGGAGGTGAAATTTCAAAATTTCAATTTTTTGGTAGATTATTCATGTTAATAATTTTTTTCTTGCAACACAGTAAGGGTTAACAGCAAACTAAACCTCAATATACATTGCTCTGATTCTGCAGTTTACAGAAATACCCCATATGTGGTGGTAAACGTCTCTATGGGTTTGTGGCAGTGGTCAGAAGGAAAGGAGCGCCATATGGATTTTGGAGGCAGATTTTGCTAGAATAGTTTTTAGGCACCATTTTGTAATTGAGAGACCCTGACGTACCCCTAGAGTGGAAACCCTCAAAAAGTGACCCCATTTTGGAAACTACACCCTTCAACAAATATATTAAGGGGGGTACTGACCACTTTGACCCCCTAAGTGTTTTACGGAATTTGGAAACACTTGGCTGTAAAAATGAAAATTTCATTTCTTCCAATAAAATGTTGCTTTAGCCCCAAATTTGTTGTATTTTCATAAGGGGTAACAGGAGAAAAAGCACCACATAATTTGTTACCCATTTTCTCCTGAATACGGCAACACCCCATATGTTGTGGTAAACTGATGTGGGGGCACATGGCAGGACTCAAAACAGAAGGAGCGCCATATGGATATTACAACACAGATTTTGATGGAATGGTTTGCGGGAGCCATTGATTTTTATTTTTTGAGTTATTGTCTTATGTGGGGGCTCGTTTTTTGCGGGATGAGCTGATGTTTTCATTGGTACCATTTTGGGGTACATAAGACTTTTTGATCGCTTGGTATTACACTTTTTGTGAGTCAAGGTGAAAAAAATAGCTGTTTTGGCATAGTTTTTTTAATTTTTTTTTACAGAATTCACCAGAGAGGGCAAATCATGTGATATTTTTATAGAGCAGGTTGTTACGGACACGGTGGTACCCAATATGTCTACCATTTTTATTTTTAGAAAGCTTTACACATTAGATGCATTTTTGAACAGAATAAAATCTTTATTTTGTGTTGCCATTTTCAGAGAGCCATATTTTTTTCAGTTTTTGGTCGATTGCTCAGGTAGGGTATCGTTTTTGCAGTACAGATGATGGTTTGATTGGTACCATTTTGGGTCAAATACGCCTTTTTGATCGCCTGCTATTACACTTTTTGTAAGGCAAGAGGGAAAAAAATGGTTGTTTTGGCCATAGTTTTTTTTTTTTTTTTTTGCAGCATTCACCTGGGGGACCATCTCATGTGATATTTTTATAGAGCAGGTTGTTACGGACGTGGCGATACCAAATATGTCTAACTTTTTTATTTTTGGAAAGTTTTACACATTAGATGCATTTTTGAACAGAATAAAATCTTTATTTTGTGTTTGCCATTTTCAGAGAGCCATATTTTTTTCAGTTTTTGGTCGATTGTCTCAGGTAGGGTATCATTTTTGCAGGACAAGATGACGGTTTGATTGGTACCATTTTGGGTCAAATACGCCTTTTTGATCGCCTGCTATTACACTTTTTGTGAGGCAAGAGGGAAAAAAATGGCTATTTTGGCATAGTTTTTTTAACAATTTTTTTTACAGCATTCGCCTGGGGGGCCATGTCATGTAATATTTTTATAGAGCAGGTTGTTACGGACGCGGCGATACCCAATATGTCTAACTTTTTTATTTTTGGAAAGTTTTACACATTAGATTTATTTTTGAACAGAATAAAATCTTTTTTTTGTGTTGCCATTTTCTAAGAGCCATATTTTTTTATTTTTTGGGCGATTGTCTTAGGTAGGGTATCATTTTTTGCGGGACGAGATGACGATTTTATTAGTACCATTTTGGGATAAATACGCCTTTTTGATCGCGTAGTATTACACTTTTTGTGGGGGAAGGTGACCAAAAAATGGCTGTTTTGGCACTGTTTTTATTTTTTATTTTTTACTGTGTTCACCTGGCGGGATGGATTATGTGATATTTTTATAGAGCCGGTCCATACGGACGCGGCGATACCTAATATGCCTACTTTTTCTTTTTTTTTCTTTTTTTAACATTTTTTTTACTTTATTGGGGGGAAAATGGCGTTTTTCTTTTTTTTACTTGAAACTTTTATTATTATTATTTTTTTAACTTTATTTTTTAACTTTTTTTTCACCTTTTTTTCAACTTTTGGGGGTCTGATCCCCTTTACAATGCATTACAATACTGTTGTATTGTAATGCATTGGCTGTAAGTGTATTACTCACAGTAATACACTTACAGCCTGCTTCCTGTGCGATCCAGGGGGCTGGATCGCACAGGCTCGCAGGGATGGCAGCCACGATGCCTAAGAAAGGCATTGGGCTGCCATCCAAGCCATCGGGTCCCCGTCACAGCAGCGCGGGGACCCGATGGCCCCCCCGCTCACCATCCTGAATATGCGCACACCTCATGTGCCGCGGTCAGCGCTGACCGCGGCACATGAAGGGTTAATGCGCCGGCATCGGTGTTTTCACCGGTGCTGGTGCATTCCCCAGGGGTCCGGCACCTGGGCACTGCCGGACCCCCGCCGCTGATCGGGCGGGCGCAGCTCCTGCACCCGCCCGATCAGCGTGCCGTACATGTACGGCGCTGGGCGTGAAGGGGTTAAATACCAATTCTAACTGAACCAGGAAATTTATTGGGTGATTCATGGATCAAACACCTGTTGTAAATTTTGCCGTTAAGCTCCTCGTTAGAGAACAGCAAGCTGTGCAAAAAGTATTGAAACATTGAACACATGCATTCAAAAGTTTAGAGAAGGTCATATTAAGTTCGTCTGTAAAGTTTAGAGTGCATTTTAGGTTCAACCTGAAATTTCACCCACAAGCTAAATATCCCTAACTTTTTGTCAGTAGTGTATATCCTTGTTACTATAGACGTAAAAGATAATACACTGCTATATACTAAATCAAGTATCAGCAAGTAAATTCATTCCTATCAGTATATCACATTTGACCAAAACTAAAGTACAGGGTGCGAACAATTGCCTCTATCTGATACCTCTATAAACATAAGATGTATATGTTTATAATCCAAGTCACACAATTAGAATATATTAACTATTTAAGTGCACAGTGCCATCATAAATGCATACTGGATAGTGCAGGAGAGGGGTCTGGAGTCTGCCTCAATTTGTTTTTTTAGCAATCAAGCCTTCATATGTATTAGCCATGGTGCTAGGGAATAAATGTGCAGGTATAAGAAATAAAATTAGCAAACTACGCTGCATGTGCTTCTGCTACTCTATGCATATCGGGATGCCCAATGATGTCACATGTAGGTCACATTATGATGCCAAGAAAGGAAACAGAACTCGAGCCTGAGCGTATGTCACCATAGAGTGCAATCCAAAAATGAAAGCACCCAATCCACCAGAGGGCACCCAATATCCTCTATTAGCAGTTAAAGGGCTATTCTAGTTGTAACAAGTTATCCTCTGTCCTGTAACTATTATATCAATGGGGAACCTACTGTATCACTGGGACCCCCACCAATCATAAAAATGGGGGCTCTGTACCTGGTGGATCCCCATTGAAATACACGGCTGGTCAGAAATGCACATCTCTGCTCCATTAATTTCTATAGGAGCGCCGAAGAAAGTCGATTACAGAGCTCCATTATCTCCGGCACTTCCATAGAAATGAACATAGCTAAGCACACATTTCTGACCAGCCGCTCTGTCCATTTCAGGGGAGCTTGACAGGGTACAGATCGGTGGGAGTCCCAGCGGTAGGACCCCTACCAATCTGATAGTTATCCCATATTCTGTGGATAGTGGATAACTTGTTATAATCCCTATCCTGGTATAACCCCTATAAACTGAATACACCTTTAAATAACATTCATTGTATAAAAATAAAAAAATCATTATATGGATAAGTAATAAGTATACATAGCATAACTCAATATAATAAATAACCCCAGATAATTATTATAACCACCATAATGAAAAAAAAGAAAATGGAAAGAATGACCTATACAGAAATAAATAACTGCATGTTAAAACCCAAGGTTTGTAGTTTTATAGATAGTAGATCCCCCCATGAAAATGTGTGAGTAAGGACTGGTATTTTCCTCCCAGCATATGATGCAGAGAGTGATTGCAGCAAGGTGAGGTCAAGCACGGGGCCGGATTTCACTTGCCGGTCCGGGCTTTGCGGTTGCCCAACTCTCATTAAAAGTAGCAGAGTGTGAGATATTTGGCTGTGTTAAGCTGTGTGAGGCTTGTGCCTGGATGAAGGCTTGAGACCTGTCTCGGAGGATTTAAAGAGGACCTTTCACCACTCCTGACATGCCTGTTTTAATAGCTCCATGCATTCCCCGTGTAATAACAATTCTGGAACATCTATTCTTATGGCTCTATGATGTGCCATTCCTTTATTATTTGGACTAGAAGTTATGAATGAATTGCTATTTGCCTTCAGTAAAGGAACAGAGGGGAGGTAACAAGTTTGGGGTGTGTACCTGCACAGACTGACTCTAGCCAATCAGTGCTGCCATGTTCAGACTATGCAGATACACCCCCCCCCCAACTTGTTACCTCCCCTCTGTTCCCTTACTGAAGACAAATAGCAATTCATTCATAACTTCTAGTGCAAATAATAAAGGAATGGCACAACATAGAGCCATAAGAATAGATGTTCCAGAATTGTTAGTACGTGGGGAATGCATGAAGCTATTAAAACAGGCATGTCAGGAGTGGTGAAAGGTCCTCTTTAAACTTTGGTGTGAACTAAACACCAGGACTTTTAACCCTTTCGCGCCCGGAGCTTTTTTCGGTTCTGCATTTTCGTTTTGCGCTCCCTGCCTTCAAACAGCCATAACTCTTTTATTTTTCTGTTCAGATAGCTGTATGAGGGCTTGTTTTTTGCGGGACAAGTTGTACTTTCCAACGCCACCATTTAATATTGCATACGGTGTAGTGGGAAGCGGGAAAAAAATTCCAAACCGGGTGAAATTGCAAAGAAAACGCTATTCCGCTACAGTTCTACGGGTTTCTTATTTACAGCGTTCGATGTGCATTAAAACTGATCCGCTACTTTCATTCTACTGGTCAGTACGAATCCGGCAATACCTAATATGTATAGTTTTTCCTGCGTTTTCATAGTGATAAAATAATTAGAAAGTTGCCCTTTTTTTTTTTTTCCTTGTCAAATCTTGACCCCTATAACTTTTTGGTATTTATGTGTACAGAGCTGTATGGGGGCTCATTTTTTGCGGGACGATCTGAAGTTTTTATTGATACCATTCTGGGGTGTGTATGACTTTTTGATCACTTTTTATTAAATTTTTTTCAGAAAAAAAAAGCGACAAAAAACGGCAAATCGCCATTTGGACGTTTTTTTCCGCCACACAATTCGCCATATTGGAATTTTTTTTTTATATCTTAAAAGTACGGGTGTTTTCGGTCACGGTGATACCCATGATGTCTATATTTATTGTTATTTAGGTATTTATTTTTTACCTATACGGAAAGGGGGGTGATTTGAACTTTTACATCTTTTTTATTTTTTATATATTTTTTAACATTTTTTTTTAATTTTTTTTTTACTATTGGAAAGCTCAAATATGGGCTTAATATATTGTGGCTTTTTTTTTTTCTTTATGAGCAATTATGGATTTTATAGACTCAGAAATCCATGAATTGCTCATTTCTTATCCTGGTCTGCCATCTAGTGGCCAGATTAAGAATTGCACTTTGAAAACTGTAATCCTCACCAGCGAGGATTACAGTTTTCATATGGTGTACAGACACCCCGATTGGCCACACGGGGTGTCTGTACACCACCCGGAAGCGAATGCTTCCGGGTTGAGACGCAACTAGATGCCGTGATCACGTGTGATCACGGCATCTAATCTCCGAGGAAGACCGCCGATGGCGGTAAGTAGCGGCAAGTCTCTGCTGTTAGAAACAGCAGAGACTTGCTGGCCATGACGCCCGCCGCACCTGCGAGCGGGCGCCATGTGCCCGCATCGCCCCAGCGCCGTACATGTACGGCGCTGGGCGCGAAGGGGTTAACTAAGGTGAAGTTGTTTGCTGAGCTGTAAAACCTGCTTGTGTGAATAAAACACAGGAGTGTGATAAAGAACTGTTTTTGTGCCTCTGTTTTGCGTCCGCTCAACCTGCCTACCAGAGAGAATCCCCACAGGACATATAAAATAATAATAACAAAGTGCAGATTAATGAAATTGTGATAAAACATTATGGTAAAAGGGTTTTCCAAGTTTTTAATACTGATGACCTATCCTAAGGGCAACCCGGGACCCCTGCCAATCAGCTGTTTGAGAAGGCACCAGTGCTCAAACAACTTAGTATACTGCTCGGTATCGCAGCTGAACCCCATTCACTTCTGTGGGGTTGATCTGCGCTTAGGCCGGTGAACATGTCATCACTCGATCTAGGGAAAGCAGTTAGAAGGCCGCTGCACTACTGCTAGTGCCACTGCCTTCTCAAACAGCTCATCAGTGCAGATCCCAGAGGTCAGACTCCTATCGATCACATACTGATGACCTATCCAGAGGATAGATCATCATTTTTAACATCTTAATAAGTGAATCAGTGAAAAAAAACAATAAATGATAAAAATATAAAAACATGTGCAGTGTGCCGCACCCCAGGGCCGATCGGGGTCCCAGTGTGTAGGAATGCTGAGTGGTATGTTGTGGCCCTAATAGTTTGTGTCCCAGTTCTCCTACCTGAATACTGTCGCTTCCCGGGGTTAGGCTCTGCTGCAACAAAGGTGTGTTGGAGGAATAAGTTGAGTCCAGACTTGGTGAAGTTAAACGTTTTTTTTTAATAAACTTGCGATAACCTTGTGTCATCCAAACAAAGCTTCATTTTTCTCTTAGCTCCAGCAGGCTAAGGTTAAACTGGGAGGTTAAGATAAACTTGAATACCTTGCTTTCTCTCTCTGCTGCTTTGCTAATCTCTGGCTTTCGTCTGATTACTGGACTTTCTAGCAGTTCTGGTACCTTTGAGTGGGGTACCTTAGGCAGTTGACCCCCTCGTAATACTATGAACTTCAAGGAGTCGTGGTGCTCTACGAACTGTTTCCCTTGAAGTCTCCTGCAGCAGGAAGGGGAAACGCTCCCCTTACTGCGCCATGTATTGTCTCCTTCCAACTCTCAGGTAACTATATCTTCTTGCAAACCCTCCATTGGTAGGAGGCAAGACTAGCCCACTTCTGTCCAAATGGGGAAGAATGGAATGGTAAGTTCCATTCTATCTAAAGATTTCCCTCTGCCAGATACACTGCCACCTGCTGGACAACCAGGCACATTACATGTACAAACATTACGTATTAGTTACATAACAATATGATTAAGACACAGTATCAGAGGACCTGGAATTAAATACACAGATGGCATTATTTACTAGCCATTAGAGACAGTAACTAGGTGTAAGAATGGTAGTGCCTGCTCTGGGGTACTACATAAGGAAAATGCGGTGGTATAATAGATATCCCAATGTTTGAAGTGAGACCAGAAGATGGGCAAGGATCCTTGTGGGTGGTGCACAAGAATATGATGCGGCCCTGCACCTTTGTGGGAAGGCAGATTTCTCCAGTGTCTGACCTGGAGCCCTTGGAAAGGAAGAAAGTGCAACCAACAGGAGAAAGGGAAGAGCCAACAGTGCCAATTACTGAAAGCAGTGATGGGACGCTAGAGGCCGAGGACCCCACAATTTTGCGTCATTCTTAACTTTGGAAGAATGCCAGCCAGGTTTAAGACTTTGTCTTGCGCACTGAAGTTGCTGGGACGACAACCCATAAGCCAGGGGGTGAGGTGTAATGCTGCAGGATAACCCTCAAGCCAGCAGAGGGAGCTGTGTGAGATTATACAACAAACTGGATGAAGCCAGGACCCAGGGGAGAGGGGTGGATGTGTGCTCTGTAAGGCATTTGAAGCTGAGCTGCTGAATGAGCAGGTTAAATGGGCTCTGGCTCTGTTAGCCGCAAAGCAGGCCACAGACTTTTCTGAAAGCTGAAATAAGAGATTTCAAGGCTAGCTTACTGACAGGGACAGAGGCTGACAGGTGAACCATGCAGTGCACCCCAAAGTTTACCACGGAGTCTGAAAAGGACATAATGAAGGCCGCCAGCCATAGTGAGATGCATGTGCAAGCAGCAAAAGTGAGGACAGGGAATATATATTTTTGTCTCCAGGAATGCAAAAAAGTACCTGTGCTGGTTGCGGCACCCTAGAATGTAAGTAATCCAATCGTTAGAATGATGTACCTGCCGATGTAAACCTTGACAGGGGAGAAGATAAGTCAAAGAGAGCTTCTGTGTGACGTCACACGCCTCTACGGATGCCCCTAAGGACAAAAAGCCTTCCGACGCGTTTCGGAATAATCGTATTCCTTCGTCAAGGATCAGATCCATGGCTTTTCGTTTGCGGCAAAACTGTAGTGTAAAAAATAGTATAACGATAAATAAAAAAAATTTTTTTTTACATCGCCATATTCTGACCCCCATAATTTTTTTATAGTTACATCTACTGAGCTGTTTAGGGGTTCATTTTTTGCGGGACAATCCATAGTTTTTATTGATACCATTTAGGAGTGTGCAAAACTTTTTGATGACATTTTATTCATTTTTTGGGTAAGAGAAGCAATGACTAAATGGCAAATCGGCCATTTTGACCCTTCCCTTACGCAATTCGCTGTATTGGAATTTTTTAAATATATTTTAAAAGTATGGGCATTTTTGGTCGCGGTGATACCCATGATGTTTATATTTATTGTTATTTAGGTATTTATTTTTTATTAGACGGAAAGGGGTGTAATTTAAACATTTTTAAATTTTTTAATATATTTTTTAACTTTTTAAATTTTTTGTGATGATTTTAAGGCTCATATATGAGCCTATAAATTATGTTGTTTTTTTTTTTTAATTTTAAACTATCAGGGATTTTTAGAATGCTATTTTAAGTGAAATTTGCTCATTTCTTATCCTGGCCTGCCATCTTTTGGCTAAAATCGTCAGCGAGGCTTACAGTGTTCAGCGCAACTGCGGATGCCTG
Source organism: Rhinella marina (assembly GCA_900303285.1). Lineage (NCBI taxonomy): Eukaryota > Metazoa > Chordata > Amphibia > Anura > Bufonidae > Rhinella > Rhinella marina. The sequence continues at coordinate 13,921 of ONZH01018126.1, forward strand.
GACTGGCCACACAGGGCATCTGTAGGAAGCAGTTTTTACGCATTAAGGCCTCGTCCACATTTCCGTGTCAGTGACACGTCCGTGAAAAAAAGCATACGTGTTTCATCCATGAAGCTGTCCGTGAAGGATCCGTGGTTGGTCCATGTGTCCGTTTTTACCATCCGTGTGGCATCCGTAATTCACTGACGTTGCTCAGCTGAAAATTAATTTCCAGAGATTCTCCTATTAGTCATCAGTGAAAAACGGACGTATCACGGACATAACACGGATGTGTGTCAGTGATTTTCACGGACCCATAGACTTCAATGGGCGTGCTTGGTCCGCATCACGGATAAAAGTAGTGCATGTCTCCGTGATTTTTTTACTGCTCCACGGTCAGTAAACAAATACTGAAATGTGAACAGATACATTTAAATCAATGGGTACGTGTGCTGTCCGTGAAAAATGCAGACAGCACACGTCAGTGAAAAACGGAAATGTGGACGAGGTCTTACATGTCATAATCTCACTTGATCACAGCATCTAATGCCTTTAATTACCGTGATCGGCATTATTGCCAGTTGCAGTAATTAGCCACAGGTCTGTGCTGTTTGAAACAGCAGAGATCTGCCGGCCGTGAAGTCCGCTGTACATGCGAGCGGGCGTCATGTTCCCATATCACTCCAGCACTGTACATTTATGGTGCTGGTAGCAAAAGGGTTAAGATACATTGTTCATTGCAATGCCCTGAGAGACTACGTGTGAGAGAGAGGGAGACTCCCCTCACACAGGCATGCTGCCGAAGACGGGGTTAACCCAGAGTTATATGTCGAATATAACTTTCCTCTGTACTATGTGTTATTTGCTGCCAGTTTTACAGTAAAACCCTATCCTAAAAACCACATCCAGTTTCCTGCATGTGTCCTGCACTTTACACTCTGAAAAATGAAAGGTGGAATCTGATTGGTTGCTATGGGCAACTAAACTGGTTTTCCCGTACACCAGTTTTGATAAATCTACCCCAGAGTGCATATAAGAATTCAGTCATGGCAAAACCGTGACCCTCAGACCACCTGCACATGATACAGATTGTGCATGTTTTATCCACATTGATTCCTGTGTAGGAAAAATGCAATGTAATAGAGTACCAGCAAAGTTAATGATATTACCCTTTCCTTACTGTCCAATGTAAATTTACATCATCTATAAGACAAACAATTTGATTATTGCTTGTTATAGTTCCCTATGGGAACTAGAAAAAAGTGTAAAAAAAAAAAATGTTTATAAAAATAAAAAAATATATAAATCAAAAAATTCGAATCATCCTCCCTTTCCCCAAAATGTAATGAAAAATAGGTAAACAATAAAATAAAAATACATATCATGGGTCATGGGCATTACCACATGCATAGTATTAAAATATAAAAATATTTTCCCATACAGCAAACAACAAAATGAAAAAAAAAGTCAAAACTGCCAATTTGCCATTTTTGATCGCTTCATATCTCACAAAAACTTAAAAGTGATCAAAAAGTCACACACATGCCAAAATGGTATAATTGAAAAGTACAGATCACCCTGCAAAAATTAATCCCCCACATGTCTCCGTACACATGACTACAAAAAAGTTAGAGGGTTCAGAATATGATAATGGAAAGGAAAAAAAATCAAAGTTCAGTATTAAAATGCAAGAAAAACTATACTGATGTGATATTGCCATAATCGTACTGACCTGGAGAATAAAAGTAACAGGTCAGTTTTACCACATAGGAAATGGTGTTAAACAAACCCCAAAAATGGTGGCGGAATGGTATTTTTTATAATTCCACCCCATATGGATTTTTTCCCGCTTCCCACCACATTTTATGCAACCATATATGGTGCCATTATAAAGTGCATCTTGTCCTGCAAAAAACAAGCCCTCATACGGCTATGTGAATGGAGTTAGTGTACATTTTGTCTTGCCTTATAATGAGTTGTATGGTTCTGGTGTGAGTAGGAGAGAGAATTTCTGATCTCATCTGTGACATTACCCCTGTTAGGCCCCTTTCACACGGGCGAGATTTCCGCTCGGGTGCAATGCGTGATGCGAATGCATAGCACCCGCACTGAATCATGACCCATTCATTTCAATGGGGCTTTTCACATGAGCGATGTTTTTCACGCATCAGTTCGCCGTTGCGTGAAAATCGCAGCATGTTCTATATTCTGCGTTTTTCACGCAGCCCTGGCCCCATTGAAGTGAATGGGGCTGCGTGAATCAAGCATTGCATCCGCACGCAAATGATTCACTGATGGTTGCTTAGAGATGTTTGTAAACATTCAGTTTTTTATCACACGAGTGCAAAATGCATCCATACGCATCGCACCAGTGCGGAAAAAACTGAACGAACATACGCAATCGCATTTTGACTGCGATTGCGCGCGGATTTTCCAGAACGCACCCTGAACGCATCCGGACTGAATCCGTGACGCTCATGTGAAAGAGGCCTTACACAGTTTGGCATAGCTGCATTTTAGCCAAAATGTGGACCTGGGCGAAATTAAAAGCGGGGACCCAAATTCGGAAGTACTGTATCAACAGTCACATTTATTGACTTGACGCAAGGGGAGAAGTCACCACCGTGGCCCACGATTGGTTGCAGGCGGCGTCAAAATGGATGATGACATCCAGGGACCTGAGCAGAGGTCGGAGAGCATCGGAGCTGAGAGCCAGTGTCAGGAAGCAGGTAAGGCCCAGTTCACACGGCAGTTGTTTGATCAGTGATTTCCATCAGTTATTGTGAGCCAAAACCAGTAGTGAAGGCAACTCAGAGATGAGGTCTAATGGAAACATCTGCACCTCTTCTGTGTTTTTGACCCCCACCTAGTTTAGACTGACAATAACTGATGGAAATAACTGAAGTGTGAACTCAGCCTAAGAGCTCATGTAGACGTCTGTTGCTCGTCTGCAATATATGGGCACCAGCCGCGTGCACACCGTATCACAGATGCGGACCCATTCACTTGAATAGGTCCGCAATCCAGAAGGAGCAGTGTGGAACGGAGGCACAGAACCCCACAGAAGCACTATGGAGTACATGTTCTATTTTTTTGCGGTGCAGACGGATCACGGACCCATTCAAGTTGAATGGGTCTGGATCAGTGTGCGGCAACTGTACGGATGGTGCCCATGCATTGGGGACCGCAAATTGCACATGTTTGTGTGCATAAGTGTGCTTCACTTCCTTTAGGGGCCGTTCAGACGGCCATGTTGCTGCGGATCCGCAAAACATGGATGCCGACCAGTGTGTGTTCCGCAATTTGCGGAACACACATGGCCGGCACCCCATACAAAACACCTATTCTTGTCCGCTATTGCAGACAATAGGACATGTTCTATATATTTTCGCAGAGCCATGGCTCATCGCGATGTAGTGCTGCCGAAAGAAATGAATGGGGTCGCATCTATAGATGCGGCCCCATTCACACGGTCGTGTGACTAGGCCCTAACTCTCTTAAATAATCAGAAAACACCTAAAAATAGTCCCTGTTACCAGTGCTCTGTATATAGAGACAGCAGGGACATGTAGATCATTTGTTCTATACATTCAAAGCAAAAAAGTAAATAACGAACAGAAGAAAATATGAAAAAAATGTAAAAATGCAAGTAGAAATGAAATAAAGTGGATTTCTTTATTCACCTAAACACTCAATGGAATAGATAGATAGATAGATAGATAGATAGATAGATAGATAGAAGAAAAAAATGAAAGCAGCACAGCAAATAGAAAATGTATAGCGGTGTGCCAGCAGCTAGGGACTTGGTCAAATCCTCAAATGTAGAAAAACGAAATTCCACAGCACCACCAAAAAATGTGCTAACAGTGCGTGTTCTTTATTTCACCAGTGCTGGTGAAATAAAGAACACGCACTGTTAGCACATTTTTTGGTGGTGCTGTGGAATTTCGTTTTTCTAAATAGATAGATAGATAGATAATAGAAATATATGAGATAGATATGACATATCCAAAAAAAAACCCATAAGCGGCATAGCAGGAGTAATGTGAATCATTTTACTGTCCTGGTAAGAGGACTGAAAGGTCACATTGAACAACTTTAATTTTCTTTTCTAGATAGATATGAGATAGATAGATAAATAGATATGAGATGGATAGAAGATAGATAATAGATAGATATGAGATAGATAGATGATAGATAGATAGATAGATAGATAGATAATATTAGATAAATAGATATTAGATAGATTACATTATATACAGTGGGGGAGGGGTGTGTGTGTAGAGAACAGGTCCTGTACATTCACTGCAGGCTGCCTCCCCTCCTGTACCTATCAGTTTAAATCCGCCAACAAGCAGCCCCTGTAATTTACTGCAGCACAGAAAGGAGAGAGGGGCCATCAGCAGATTTTTCAGGTCATAATAGGGGGGGGGGGGGGGGCTTCTGAACTCACCAGTAAACCTCTGGAGCAGGAGTCCATTACATTCCCAGTGCAGTGCCTCCAGTGAGAGAGAGGAAGGGGGCGGGCCAAGCTCTGCCTGACTGCTGTGGAGCTGGAGCTATGGATGCAGCACCCAGCTCCTCACCACAGCAATAAGGACCCTGCCAGCTACAGTGGGCGGGAGACCAGAGGCCAGCACTCTTAGTTCTGATGTCTGTGCTCTTCTCAGGTGCAGCCACCAGCTCTTTAACACATATGTCTGGGCAACTCAGCAGGGAGCCCCTTAGAGGATCGGGGCCCTGGGCAATTGCCCTGTCCCCCCCCCCCAACGCCGGCCCTGCATAGCTGGCATTGTTTTGCATTAAATTGCATTGACTGCCAAAAGAGGAACGTAATTTATGATGTATACACCTCTTAATGAATTAGATGCACCTAACTTCAATGGGCTTCTTTGTATCACTAGAGTAGGAAATGTCAGCCTAAGTATAATCTGCCACATGGTATTTTGTAGAATTTTTATTTTTTTTTTTAACAATGTGGCATGCCTGTGGCAAGTGTTTGGCACCCGGAGTGGGTCCTTTCTCTGGTACTCCCCCTCCCATACTTACTATACTGTGACCCCTTATAGTAGTTATGCCCTATCTGTGCCCCCTTCAGAGTAATTATGCCATTACTGTGTGAGGGGGTCATAGTAGATATGCCCTCTTGGTGCCCCCTTCATAGTAGTTATGCTATCAACATGCTCCTTTCACAGTAGCAATTTCCTCTCTGTGCTCCCACAGTAGCTATGCCCTCATTGTGCCCCCTCACAGTAGTTATGCCCTCATTGTGCCCCTTCACGGTAGTTATGCCCTATCTGTGCCCCCTTAAAGGGGTTCTGCAGTTCTGTAAAACTGATGATCTATCCTCTGGATAGATCATCAGCATCTGATCGGTGGTGGTCCGACATCCGGGACCCCGCTGATCAGCTGTTTGAGGAGGCAGCGGCGCTACAGGAGCGCCGCGGCCTTTTCTGTGTTTACCGCAGACCCAGTGACGTCACAACTAGTATCACTGGCCTGGGAGGGGGCTAAGCTCCATTCAAGTGAACAGAGCTTAGCCCCGCCCAGGCCAGTGATACTAGTCGTGACGTCACTGGGCCTGCGGTAAACACAGAGAAGGCCACAGCGCTCCTGCAGCGCCGCTGCCTTCTCAAACAGCTGATCGGCGGGGGTCCCGGGTGTCGGACCACCGCCGTTCAGATGCTGATGATCTATCCAGAGGATAGATCATCAGTTTTAGGCTCCATTCACACGTCCTGTTTTTCTTTCCTGATTCGATCCTGATTTTTTCAGGACCCATTGAAATGAATGGATCAGGATCAGGATCGAATCAGGAAAGAAAAACAGGACGTGTGAATGGAGCCTTACAGAACTGCAGAACCCCTTTAAGAGTAGCTATGCCATCACTGTGCCCCCTTCAGTAGATATACCATCTCTATGCCTCCATAACAGTTGTAATTCCCCTTCACAGTGGTAATGCCCTCTCTGTGCCAAATCACAGTATTAATGCCTTCTCTGTGCCCCCTCAGATTTCTACACATTTTCATAAGCATTAATGTTTACTTTCAATAATTTTTCTGAACCCTTTTAAAACTGTCCACTGTTCCTGCTGTGACCACGTCCTGAGGAAGTCTATTCCACAGATTCACAGTTCTTACAGTCAAGAAGCTTTGATGCTTCTGGAGACTGAACTTTTTCTTCTCCAGTCAGAGGCAGTGCCCCCTTGTCTTTTGAGGGCATTTTATATGGAACAGTTTTTCTCCGTAATTTTTGTATATTTGTATGGCCCATTTATATATTTGTATAGGATAATCATGTCCCCCCTTAAATGTCTCTTCTCAAGACTAAATAAATTCAGTTCTTTTAATCTTTCTTCATAACTAAGACCCTCCATGCCCCTTATCAGTTTAGTCACTCTACTTTTTCCAGCTGCAGGGCATCCTTTCTATGTACTGGTGCCCAGAACTGAACTGCATATTCCAGATGAGGCCGCACCAACGCTTTGTAAAGTGGTAGTATTACATCCCTGCCCCAGGAGTCCATGCCTCGTTTAATGCATGACAATATCCTTGTGGCTTTAGAAGCAGCTGATTGACACAGTATGCTGTTATTCAATCTATGGTCTACAAGAACACCCAAATCCATCTGTACAAGTGACTCTCCCAGTGTTATATCCCCTAGGACATATGATGCACAAAGGTTATTGCTAACAAGATGCATAACTTTACATTTATCCACATTGAACCTCATTTGCCAAATTGATGCCCAATCACTCAGAGTTTCCAAGTCAGCTTGTAGTTTATGGACATCTTCCATAGACTGTACAGTACTACATATCTTAGTGTCATCTGCAAAAATAGAAATGGTGCTATTAATAGAGGACCCAGCACTGAACCTTTGCAAAATCCAGAAACACTACATCCACAGCCGCTCCTCTGTCCAGGCTGCTACTCACCTCCTCATAAAAACAAATTAGATTAGTCTGATGCCCTCTCTGCACCCCTTTCACAGTAGTAATGCCCTCTCTGTGTCCCCTTCACAGTCGTAATGCCCTCTCTGTGTCCCCTTCACAGTCGTAATGCTCTCTCTGTGCCCCCTTCACAGTAGTAATGCACTGTCTGTGCCCCCTTCACAGTAGTAATGCCCTGTCTGTGCCCCCTTCACAGTCATAATGCCCTCTCTGTGCCCCCTTCACAGTAGTAATGCTCTCTCTGTGCCCCCTTCACAGTAGTAATACACTGTCTGTGCCCCCTTCACAGTAATAATGCACTGTCTGTGCCCCCTTCACAGTCATAATGCCCTCTCTGTGCCCCCTTCACAGTAGTAATGCTCTCTCTGTGCCCCCTTCACAGTAGTAATACACTGTCTGTGCCCCCTTCACAGTAATAATGCACTGTCTGTGCCCCCTTCACAGTCGTAATGCCTTCTCTGTGCTCCCTTCACAGTCGTAATGCCCTTTCTGTGCCACCTTCACAGTCATATTGCCCTCTCTGTGCCCCCTTGACAGTCGTAATGCTCTCTCTGTGCCCCTTCACAGTAGTAATGCCCTGTCTGTACCCCCTTCACAGTAGTAATGCACTGTATGTGCCCCCTTCACAGTAGTAATGCCCTCTCTGTGACCCTCAGTGTTAATAAAATAAAAAAGCAAAACAGTAACTACTCACCTTGTCCAGTTCCTGATGATCAGATCACCCCAACACTCCCCTGCAGGCATAGATCGCGCTGTAGCACTGTGTGGAAAGAGTGCACAGACAGATTCCCGGGCTTGCAGGCTCCTCCTTCACAGTGCGGTAGTGCGATCTGTGCCTGTAGGTCTCAATGGTGAAGCAGGGAGCAGACGGCTTCTGGAGGAGGGAAGGAATGCGGGGAGCTGAGTGGTCAGTAAGTGAAAGGACCACCAGCTCCCCATGCTCTAGCGATGAGCACTTCCATCTGTATTGATGGAAGCACTCATTACATCTGGCACCTCCTTGAGAGCTGCCACCAACTATTGGTAGGTTATACTGTCAAAATCCCCTTTTCAGCTTAGGCTACTTTCACACTAGCGTTTTAAAATTCCGGTATTGAGTTCCGTCATAGGGGCTCAATACCGGAATAAAACGCTTCAGTTTTGTCCCCATTCATTGTCAATGGGGACAAAACTGAACTGAAGACAACGGAATGCTCCTGAAAGCATTCCGTACCGTCTTCAGACCGGAGAACAAACCGCAGCATGCTGCGGTTTGCTCTCCGGTCCAGGCATCCGCACCAAGACGGATCCGGAATGACCCCCAATGCAAGTCAATGGGGGTGGATCCGTCTGGTGTGACCATAATGGTAACCGGATCCGCCCTCCATTGACTTTCAATGGAGTCCATTACGGATCCGGGTACACATAGACACATACAGACATCGTCAGATGACGATTCCACCAGGCGCCCAGCAGAGGGCGCTGTGGGGAATCGTGACCTGTGTGAGCCGTCCTGACGCTCCGAAGACCTGCCGGGGAGCATGTAAGTATGTATGTGTGTTTGTATGTCTATATGTGTGTGTATGTTTATGTGTATGTATATGTATGTACTGTGTGACATGTGTGGGGCCGGAGCGCGGTTCCGGCTCCACACATGTCACTGCGGCAGGCCTGATCCGGCAGCACCCTTCACCTGCCGGATCAGGCCTGCCGCCAGTGTGAAAGTAGCCTTAGCAGTACATGTAGATTATGAATGGCACATATAGGTAAAAAAATTGACACATGGACAAAACACATACCTTTCACAGTCATCTTCATGCATGAAAGACTGAGTCATAGCAAAAACACAGCATTTTTACACAATTTCAGACAAAAAACAAAACACAGCATAAACTGTAAAACAGTGTGGAGCTCCCCTTTCTCCTGTGTTCTATTTTTGAAAGTGCATAAACTAGAGCTACAAAAATACACATTACAAAATGGAAACATATCCACATAAAGAAAAAAAGGAAATTGTGATTTGAAATAAATGTTTTCAATCATATTAGAACATGTATGCTATTTGTACTGAAGTATGTGTTAAAGTAATCTGTGATTGCGTTCTTGATCTTTCCAGGTTGTACATCGAACTCACTATCAAGGTATGAGATGTTTGTTTCGAATCAGCTTCTTTCCGAAAGATCCAGCCGATATTCTTCAATCTGACCCTGCTGCGTTTGAATATCTATACATACAGGTAATAATAAAAATATAAGCATGCTGATTTTTTAGCTCACTTATTTAAATATTTAGCTGCAAAGCTCTAATTTTCACATTGCTTGGACAGTGAATAATGTTATACATGAAGATCTGAATCATTACAGTATCTTCAAGTTGTTGAACTTGGTACCCTTTTTTATAACTAACTAGAAAGATGATTACAAGCAAGCTTTTGAGACTACTTAGATCTCTTCATCAGGAATGGTGGAATACAGTATGTCAGGAGTCACATATAGTATTTATACATAAAAGGTGTGGCAGTGCAGCTGCCAGAGGGCCATATGAGGGCCATAAAATGGTGTATCTCACCCAGAGGAAGCTGGATGAGAAGAAGAAACCCTGGGAAAATAGTGTTTTTCCTCAGAGTGTGTATCAGCCTGGCTGTTAATGAGAGGTAATTAGCAGCCAGCTGAGGAGCTCAGATAAAGGTGGGCTGGGCTCCTCAATCAGGGCTCCCCCTCTGGGGAAGGAGCAGGCTGCGTGAGGGCCTGTGGGAGCCGTGACCCTCTACCCCTCTGTGGGGTAAGCACCGTGGTGTGTTTTAGGGAGCTGGGTGGTAGACCCAGATCCCGATAGAGAGGGACACTATTGTGTAGTCAGTGACTAGACGGCCCAGGATTTGTGTTTATCAGTTGTTTGGATTGCTGTAAAAGTGACAATAAAAGCTGGTTGTGACCAGTTTGCACCCGAATCTGCAGTGTAGGAGTGGCTTCTCGAGGTGTGCCAACCGTCTAAGGTGAGAAGACAGCGATCCTGGAGAGCTAAGTGACCCCTGAGTTGTCACAAAGGATATAGCAATATGTGTGGTGGTAAAGGTAAGTCTACACTTGTGGCAGGCATATTGGTATTCTGTTCCAGCAGAGGAACAGAATAACGGAATTGCTATCTCAGCATGGCCAGTCAGTGCCGGGATTCACTATAATGGAGTCAGTGGGGTTTCTAGTTTGAATTCTGCCATTCTGCTGGATAAAAAGAATGCTGCATGCTGCATTTGCTGATTTACCCTTAATAAGACAGTATTGATTAGAAAACCTTTCGACATTCAGTTTGTTTCATGTTTGATTGCCTATTTCAAAACATTTGGTTGAGACACAAATTGATTCTACTCAAACCAAACTTTCTCCAATTGCCCTGATAATTGGTATATAACTCTGTCTAGTCTTATGGGACTCTGAACTTTTAGGAAAAGATGTTATTTCTTTTTGTTAGGCTTGCCCATATTTATACACACATAATTAATTATAATTATCAGAAGAAACAGTAGCTGGTTCTCCATTTTAATTGGGAACAGCAGGAGTACATTATGGATGTGAAAAGGCTAGGGTAAATGTGACATGTGGCTGTAACAGTAGTGGCAGTAGTAGCAGCATAACATGGAACAAACAAGGCAGTAGATTGGCTGTCTGGGGGTAGTAGTAGTGGTGGCTATGTAGCATTAATAGTGGTTGCAGTAGGGGATATGTCGGATATCTGCTGTAATGTATGATGGGGTTTTTTTGCCTCCTCTAAAAAGAAGACACCCCACTAGAAGGGGGTAGTGAAGATAGAGAGGATGCCACTGAATGGCTTCTCTGGGGCTCCCAAGAGGAGGAGCAGCAGAAGGAATACGTGACCTCTGGCTCCAAGGCATGATGACAAACTCAAAGGTGACCTCCACATCATCCTGCTGTGACTGAGAGGAGGAGTGAGCCATCCAGTCCACAGTCCTCAGTAATAATGTTGCACCTTTGCCAAGCCAGGGACAACTGTGGCTTACTACTACTACTTCTGGCCGGACAGCTGGTGCTGCTAATAACCAAATTCTAGCTCTAGGACAGTGGTGGCGAACCTATGGCATGGGTGCCAGAGGCGGCACTCGGAGCCCTCTCTGTGGGCACCCAAACCCTGGAAAAAGTATATGGTGTGCCAATATGCCTTAGACTTTTCCTGCCCTTCACCAGCACACGAGGCACAATGAACGTCACAGGCAGTACACTGAATGTAGGCAGACTATTATTGCTAAGTTATAAAGTACATGGAAGATGCACTATATTGGACTGTAGTATTCAGGTTAAATTGGCGTGCTTCGCGATAAATAATTGGGTTTTGGGTTGGAGTTTGGGCACTTGGTCTCTAAAAGGTTTGCCATCACTGCTCTAGGAGGACACAGTCTGGGTCTTTCATTTTGAATGCTTCCATATTCCAGACATTTTATTTTGGGGCCTAATGAAAACTCACGATTTTCCTGAATGAAAAGTCATGGGTTTGGTGCACATTCCAACAAATTATGGAATGGTTATAGCAAAATTGTGAGTTTTCTGTAATTTAAAGACAGAAATACAATTACAATTCCCTTTTACAAACATATTGAACACTACTATTAACAATGTGGGAATATTGCATTATTTGTGTAGCATGTCTGCCTACTGTGTTATTTGCATTTAAAAGTACAGGTTCAAAAAAGAGAAAAGTTGTAAGTTCTAATGCGATTATTTCCCCTGTCACCACCAATCTAATGGTGCAAGAAAGATGGCAACATTTCTGTCTACAGTGTAAATTGTGTTTAACCCCTTCACAATATCTGCCGTACATGTATGGCAGATGTCGGGTCTTTAGATGCGCCCCCTGATGCCTGCTGTTTCATATAATCATGCGATCGGTGATAATGCCCCTCAGATGTCATGGTCAAATGTGACCACAACGTCTGAGAGGGCTAAAACCCGGAAGTGTGCACTTCCGGGTAAGGAACACCTCTACCTGGTGGAGATGGGGGAAGACGTTCCTTTATAGTAATGAGTCTGACCCTGTACTAGGCTTCCAGGTTCATTACTTGTATATTACAGTTCAGACCAGCAGGTGGCAGAACTGAACTGTGATATACTGATTTCTGTATACAATAATTGAGCAAATACTATTATTCTATACAAATTGCAATCTAATGATTGAAAGTTGGAGTTCAATTGGGGACCTAACAAAAAGTTAAAAAAAAGTTTTCAAATTACCCCCCCCCAACTTTCCCCGAAGTAAAATAACATCATGGGCATTGCCACTTGCAAAAACGCCCATACTATTTGAATATAACAAAAAAATTATCCCATGCGGTGAATGTCGAAAAAAATAAAAATAAACGTTTTTTCATCACTTTACTTCCGAAAAAAATTTAATAAAAAGTTATCAAAAAGTCATACGCACGCCAAAATGGTATTAGCAAAAACTACAGATCGTTCCACACAAATGCAGCCCTTGCACATCCCTGTAGACATAACTATAAAAAAAAAAGTTATGGGGGGTCAGAATACGGCAATGACAAAAAAAATATATATTTTTTTCAAGTTTTTTTTTTCAGTATTAAAATGCAAGAAAAACTATACAAGTGTGGTATCACCGTAATCATACTGACCTGAAGAATGAAGAGCACAAGTAAGTTTTACTGCATAGTGAAGGACGTAGAAACAAAACCCATAAAACTGTGGCAGAATTGCGTTTTTTTCCCCAATTATACCCCATTTGAAAACCCCATTTTGAATTTTTTCCAGCTTCCCTCTACATTGTATGTGATATTAAACAGTGGCTTTAGAAAGTACAACTTGCCCCACAATAAAGCCCTCATATGGCTATGTTAATGGAAAAATAAAAAGTTTTGGCTCCGAGAAGGCAGGGAGCGAAAAATGAAAACGCAAAAATGTAACAGCTGTCTCTCTAGTTAAAAAAATTTTTTTTCTTGCAGGTGGCTGGTTTTGTGACACAGAACTGCTAGGGTGAGGTTCTGCACTAGCTGTATTATTAAGCACAGACTGTGCCCCACCCAGCCCCTTCATTTCCTCAAACTTTCCCTGATCAAAGTCCCTGGTATTCTACACAATGATTTATTTCTATTCTTTCCCTACATTGTCCCTGTAACACAATAAGAGATTCTTGCTTGTGTACTTTTATGATCGTTTTCTGTCACTGCACAGACCCATCCACCCTAATCAACAGCTCAACACAGAATGACGTTCTGATCTTTCTGCACAGACATCTCCCTGCCTGCTGCCCCACTGATAGGCTGATCTAGGCTGTCTGTCAGCCTGTGAGCCAATCAAGGCAAGCCCTTCCCCACACTTCCTCCCAGGTTTATGTAAGCATCCTTTTTCTTCCTTATTTGTGTTTTTTTCCCACCAACATGAGTAATAAAATGCGTGTCATTTTACTTGATTTGTCCAAGGCGAACTAGAAAAAGTTTGGGCTCATTTGGAGGAAAAATTTTTGTAAAATTCCTAACGAACCCGGTTCGTTACAAGTCGATTCAATCATCCTTATAAGACAGTGTATGTAAATCAGAGCTATCAATATGAAGAAGGGAGTAAAAAGTTATAGCAGTAAATTTGAGTAGTTCATAGATTATAAGTGTGAAAGTTTTATTGTCCACTAATTGAGATTTGGTTTATGATTGTGATGCCTGTACTAGGCATGAGAGGCACATTCCATGGTATAGAATGACATAACTCCATGCAACACATTAATTTCTGTTCTGAGTGTGTACTCATATACTCTTCTTTCTCTCTGGGAGATTTGAATTAAAACGCCCCAGCGGGACATTTGATACATACAATTAGGCCCCATTCACACGACCGTATGAATGGGGCTGTATCTATCCGCAAAAATGCGGGAATAGATGCGGCCCCATTCACCTCTATGGGGCCAGGAGCCGCGGCACGGAGCTAGCTTCGTGCCGCGGCTCTTTTGAAGCATGTCCTATACTTGTCCGTGCGCACGGACAAGTATAGGCATTTTCAATGGGGCCGCACGGCGTGTGTTCCGAGCGCTGCGGGTCCGCGGCGTGTGTCCCGGGCGTCCCCCGTATATTTGCGGGTCCGCAGTAATGCGGGCCCGCAAATATACGGTCGTGTAAATGGAGCCTTAAAGGGGTTTTCCAGGACATCACTACTGATGAACTATCCTTAAAGAGTTTCTGTCACCAGATATTTCGCTATCACATAGGCTGACATTGGACATGTGCCAATGACACCTGATTTTAACTGTGGTATTTATTTCTAACTTAGTGGCCCCGTTTTTCTATAATTAGAAGTCCTGGAAAACACCTTTAAGTAGACCATATTTGATGTAATGGAGATGAAGGAACCTGGAATCTTGCAGTTCAATGTGCATGTGTGCAATTTTAATTATTTATGGACAGGTTTTGCATCTTTTTCTTTTCCAGGGAAATGTTCCTTTTGTTGTTGGAGTAGACAATGAGCCTCTTGCAATGATGTTTTTTTAGCTTAGGGATCTGCTTGTAATGGAATTCTGAAAAATTAATTTCAAAAGGATATCTAGTTGAATTATTGGATGTAGTTTCCACACTGCTCCCATTAGTTTCTCAAAATGTGGGTTGTATGTGACTATTAGAGACAGCAGATGATTTTCATGTTTAGCTTTGTATTGTAGGAGTTCATTTTTAGGTTTCTGGAGTGTTTTCCAAGATTATGCCAGAAGTAGAAGCTGCAGCCATCTTGGAAAAGCCAGTGCGGAGCTGCAATACAGTTTACTGGACCCTGAGATTCAATCCCTAAAAGGTCTGAGTGAGGGGCTAGAGTGCCTGAGGGACAGTCTGGGAGCCGTTACTACTCTCTGGATACCCTGCAGCTGCACTTGTCGTGCCACTGTAATACTATTTAAGGGGGCCCCGCACCATTTATGTTGTTGTTGCCTATGGCAACCTACTACCAAAATTCACCTGCATTGTACCACTTGAAAAATATGGATGTAAATCTGTGCCATGCTGTTTTGTCAGCCTGATATGTATACTAACGAAGATATGTTCATGAGTGGATACCATGAGGGGTTGGAGAGTGAATGCCTACAGGTAGCCTTTCATCAAGGGACTGTCACCCAAGCGAAAAACCCGCCAGACCTGCGACAAATGGGCATCAGACACCCTGCGTCACTAAAACCCACTACTATGATGGAACCTATTATGATTGAACCTGGGCTGTGTGGTAACCCAGCACTACAAATGCCCCAACTACTGCAGTAGCTGGACCAGAGTATAGCCTACTTGTGGCTATTATCATCATTGCCACTATCAGAACACGAGGGCATACTTCTACTGTTGCATTACAGCCTGAACCCACCAAAAGGGAGCACTGCCGTGATGCATGCAGAGAAAAAGAGGATCGCCCGGTGGGAGCTCACAGTGCTGACCAGGATGAACCTGCTGAGCAACAGGTAGCCTACCTTTCCCAGATACTGAGATCGAGATGTACTGATTTGAACATGTACCTGAAAAGGAGAAACCTATTATACTGCAGAACTAGCAAGCTGGCTAGAGATCAGGAGTAATTTATCTGCATCCAAGACTTCCTCCCAGCCTCCTGCTGAATTCAACACACCTGATGTGATACCACTGGATCTTCCAACCACCAAGAGTGACCTATCAACCAGTGATGA
Organism: Rhinella marina; assembly: GCA_900303285.1. Lineage (NCBI taxonomy): Eukaryota > Metazoa > Chordata > Amphibia > Anura > Bufonidae > Rhinella > Rhinella marina. The sequence goes on from ONZH01018126.1 coordinate 29,498, forward strand.
GTCAACTGATACTGCTCCATGCACCCTGGAGCCACAGCTGAATGTGGAGCTACTTGCTATGAAGATCAAAGAACTATCCTTTACTGCTCTCCAGAAACTCTGTGACCAACAAGGAAAAGGCCAAGGCCTATGGAGAATCTTCCAGAAGAACGTTTCTAGTTTCACCACAGGAGATCACTAGAGGTCTACAGAAATCCTGCTTGAGTTACATCTGCAGAGAGCACCATAGCCAGCAATAACAGCCTTGAGGATTCCACATATCAGAATCCAGTTGCTGCAAAAGAGGCCATGGTTTCTGACCAGGCCTGAAGTTCTTTTATAAAAATAAATTACTTAGGTGCCTGACAAGCACAAGAGGGTGAGATACATAGGACTGGCCCCTGTGTGTTGTTATTGGTCCCTATATTTTGCCAACCTCATGTACCATGCAATACGGGATGCCCCTTTCATGAAGCAGTTAAAACTGTTTGCCTTTCACTTTCCATTCCTAAGCTTTTGGATCCATCTCACAGAGAGGAAGGAATGCAACTTTACAAGTCAGCACCCAAGGAATGTACTCAAACTATTTCCTGAGCTCCTTGTGCCCATCATTTGTGCTTCTGGGACTCTTTTTGGAGAGCCAGAAGTGAGGGATTTTGTTTCATGCAATGTTTTTTAGGTCATGGCCTATCTCTAGGACTCAAACACATCTGGGCAGAGGTGTGCTTGGGTTCTGTATTTTTTGGAACTCTGTAGTAGAGCCACAGACCTAAGAAGCTCTATTGCCCTACTGTGGATTTCCAAGGACTTTGACACATTAGAGCCTCACAGCTGCAGACTGCATTTTACGCCTTAGTCTAGGAAAGCTACGTAGCACCCTTCTCTGGCAATATCATGGACTGCTCCTCTTTTATATTCCCATGGTAGTCAGGCAATCTATGCATATACAAGCACCTTAACCAGGTGTCTTCATGGCAATGGGAGGGAGGGGTTCAGCGAGAACTGCAGGCTTGGACATCTGATACAGGATGCGTAACTACAGGAGGCGTAACTACCATAGTGGCAGACCATGTGACTGCAACGGGGCCCAGGGCAAGAGGGGGCCCGGTTGGGATCATCTCCTCTTCTACTGGGGATGAAAACTTGGTCAGGACTCTAAACTTTTAGCAAACAAAGCAGTGGAAAAAATGGCCCAAGGGTCATTGAAGGGGGTTTAGATGGAAACTTTTCTGTCTCGTGTGGGGGGCCTAGTTTGATCCTTGGTATGGGGCTCTTACTTCTCTATGTGCGCCACTGCTGGGGGAGACCACAAGCACAACCTGAGGACTGCTTGCCTTTTACTATTGGGGTGTGTAATACTCCACAGTTGGGGGTATTACTATTTTGTACTATATTTTACATATTTCTTATGCAATGTGAATGTAATGAAATGTTATGCACTTGGTTCACCAGCATATGGAGTATAGTCAGACCACACATGGAGTATTGTGTACAGTTCTGGGCTCTTGTGAACAAGAAAGACATAGCAGGGCTAGAGAGGGTTCAGAAGAGGGTAACTAAAGTAGTAGTAACTGGAATGGGTGGACTAAATCAGCCAGAAAGTTTATAAAAATCCGGGTGATTTAGTTAAGGAACAAGACATGTGAGGAGTGATCTAATAACTCTGTATAAATATATTAGGGGTCAGTACAGAGATCTTTCCCATGATTTATTTATACCCAGGACTGTGACTGTGCTGAGTGGACATCCTCTGCGTCTAGAGGAAAGAAGGTTTCTTCACAAACATAGAGGAGGATACTTACTGTTAGAGCTGTGAGACAATGGAACTGTCTATCAGAGGAGGTAGTGATGGTAAGCTCACGAAAAGAGTTCCAAAGGGGTCTGGATGTATTTCTGGAGTGTAATAATATTACAGGTTATAGTTACTAGAATTATGGAGAAGAGTCGTTGATCCAGAGAGTAATTCTGATTCTCTGATTTCAGTCGGGAAGTATTTTTTTCCCCTTAAAATGAAGAATATTTCCACCTTACATAACTTGGCATATCCACCGCCAGCACAAAGGGGAATTAAGACAGGCGTCTAAAATGCTGGTCTTAATAAATGAACCCCTGTGTTACTATGTTACATATAATGGCATAGAGCATACATCAGACATGTACTATTAAATGTTCTTCCAGACTTGGTCATGGATACTTTAGCTTTTAGGCCTGGGCTACACTGAGACTCATGGATTTTAGCTATTGAATGACAGCTGCAGTCCACAAGATTGTATTCAACTTAATGCATTCATCATGCATTAGCCACGATACAAAAAGTCGCAGTGTAGCTTCACCCTTAGGACTCATGCACAAGAACATATTTTTTTCCATATCCATTCCATTTTTTTTGCGACCTGGATGTGGAACCATTTACTTCACTGGGACCGCAAAAAAACCCCACAGAAATGTGCATTTCGTGTTTGTTTATCCACATGGCCGTTCCACAAAAAAATAGAACATGTCCTATAATTGTTCACATTACAGAGAAGGATAGGACTGTTCTGTTAGGGGCCAGCCCTTCCGTTTCACAAAATGCAGAATGCACACGACCGATATCCATGTTTTGGGGATCTGCAAATTGTGGACCACAAAACAGTCGTGTGCATGAGCCCTAAGGCTACTTTCACACTAGCGGCAGCACGGATCCGGCACCTAAAGGGTGCCGACGGATCCATACTGCCGCTGATACATGTGTGGCGCCGGAGCAGCGCTCCGGCCCCACACATGTTACCACACACATTGGAACAAGACATACAGACATACATACATACACACATACATACTCACATACTCCAGGGACGCCGGCAGAACGTCTTCACGCACCTCCTGCGTGCAGGAGGCGCGTGAAGACATGCTGCCGGCGTCCCTGGAGTATGTGAGTATGTATGTGTGTATGTATGTATGTCTGTATGTCTGTATGTATGTCTGTATGTATGTATCTATCTCTGTAGCCGGATCCGGAATGACCCCCCTTTGCAAATCAATGGAGGACAGATCCGGATTACTGGTGTGTCCACACCAAACGGATCCGTCCCCATTGACTTGCATTGGGGGTCATTCCGGATCCGTCTTGGTGCGGCTGCCTGGACCGGAGAGCAAACCGCAGCATGCTGTGGTTTGTTCTCCGGTCTGAAGACAGAACGGAATGCTTTCAGGAGCATTCCATTGTCTTCAGTTCAGTTTTGTCCCCATTGACAATGAATGGGGACAAAACTGAAGCGTTTTTTTCCGGTATTGAGCCCCTATGACGGAACTCAATACCGGAATTTAAAAACGCTAGTGTGAAAGTAGCCTTAGGCTGGTGAGTTTGTGGCAGTTTTCAATTAAATATTTTGAGCAAAAGCCAGAAGGGATGCAAAAAAAAAAAACTGCAACAAAAAAAATGTCACAAACCGCTATGTGTGAAACTAATCTTAATCTTTTAAATAATTTAAAGACCAATATTTGATTTTGCAATGATAGGAATGTTTTTTTTCTTGTGAACTGCCACAGGAAATCACTTGCATCTATTGCCTCTAGTGGAAAATTCTTTCCTTCCTACCATTAAATGCAAGAAATATGGTTATGTCATAACTTTTTCTTGAATGAATTGTAGCAAATATTGTAGCACACCATTTCTATACCACACAAAGTTTAAGGAACATTATGCTGTCTTGCCTCTAATTTTAGATTTCCTGATTGATGTATAGCACTCTAATATAACTAGAGATCAGTGAATTTTTTTCAAAAATTTGATTGTTGGTTCGCCGAATTTTCCAGAAAGATTTGATTCGATCCACATTTATTTGTTAATCTTGTTGAAAAACAGCTATTTCCTGACTGCAGAGAGCCTGTATAGTGGTGTAGAACACTGTGCCTTGCAGAAACATGCATAGGGAGTCTGCTGTGGTGGTGAAACAATACTGTGAGTTAGTATGACACGCAGATGACAGGCGTCGCTCTTAGAATCACTGCACACGTCACTTATTTTGCCAGTTATGGGGCCAAAACTGACCAGATAACTGAAGTGTGAACTCAGCCTTACAGGTCAATGTTAGTGCCAGGTATAAAGAACTGTGCAGGGGCCACAGATCCTACTATAGCGTGAAAGAGCGCACTCCTTTTACACCGTCGTCAGCTGATTCCACATAGATTTGTACAGAACCTGTTGTATTACGTAAATGCTTATTCATGTAAAGCCCTCCTGACAGAGTGGAGAGGGTGTCAGCAGTAAGTTTGTGTTGATGTCACTGAATACTTTGCCCTTCCTCTGATCCATCAGAATAATAACCCCCCAAAATCCTGTATGTTGAGCACTCAGTCAGCATTTGGTCAGTAATCTATCAGTATTGCTAAAGCCAAAAAAAAAAAAAAGAAACAGGAGTGGATCCAAAACAGAGATGACACGTGAATGGAATATTTGCATGTCTTTAGGTTTTGTACCCACTGCTGAGGTGGTGGAGCCTTGACTGACTGAAATCGGGTGCGTGTCACTGGGTGATGCAACAGTTGCTGTGGCAGGCTGGACCACCACATTGGAGCTATGATTCTCCCAGGCCACTTTATGGTGATGCTGCATGTGTTGACGCAGGGCTGTGGTGCCAATATTGGCACCCTGGCCACGCTTCATCTTCTGCCCACAAATTCAACAAATGGCCACCTCCTCTGGTGTAACAGTCCTGAGTATGGCATTTTCCCCCGAACACTCCACGCTTACATTCCATGCTACCGCTGCCTCCATGAGCTCCTGCACTGCTACTTTCCGGGCAGTTAGGCTCCTGCAAAGCGGGTGGTCTACTTTGGGCACGTTTGCTGCCACCCTGCTGAATGATGGCCACTCTACCACCTTGCTGGCTTAGCTGCTGCCTCACGTGCAAGCTGCCACCCTCTTCTCCTGATGATGATGATGAAGTCCCTTCTTCACCCGGCTCCCAAGTGCATTCGGCTACATCATCATCATCCGTTACTGTCTGCATGTCACTGATGTCCCCCTCAATGTTCTCAGGGCCAGGAGCCTGAGCGTTCGCAACACCAGCTCCCACATGACTCTCATCATCACTACTTGCCCGCCTACTGGAGGAAGCGGCAGATGTCTCCTCCAGATCTTGGCTGGGCAGTAGTCGTTGACTGTCCTCTAGTAGTTCGCCCTTACTGAAAAGTGGAGCTGAGCCTATGGCATATAATACTTCTCTCGCTGAGGGAACAGAAAATGACAGAGGCAAGTTCAGGACAAGTGGGGGAACCGATTCTTGGCTGGGAGTGTCTGATGTCATTTGCGACGAGGTCGAAGACCAGGTCAACCATTCAAGCACCGCTGGGTTGCTGGTCAAGACACGTCTGCTAGATGACACTGGGAGCTCAAGCCGCTGCCACCCCTCCTTCTTCTTCTTCTGCTACTTCTGTCTGCGACAGAAACATTTTGGCCACTGCCCATTCACCTTGAAGGGCCTGTCACCTGTCTGTCTGACATACTGTATACTAAAAGAATTAAATTAAAAATAAAATAATACACCCTAAAAAGGAAGGTACAATGTAACTTCAGCACAGAACGGCAATTAAGACGTATTCTTTTTCCTATTAATACACCCCAAATAAAAGTTATAACAATCACAATTCACCGCAGAACAGCTAATAGGATGTACGTATATTTCCTATTTATACACCCTGTAAATGGCTGTAGTACAATGTAACTTCACTGCTGAACGGCAATTATAACATTTTTTTTTTATTTTTATTTTTTCCTATACACCCCCTAAGAAAATGTAAAACAATGTAAAATCAACGCAGAACGGCTAATAGGACGTACGTATAGTTCCTATTAATACACCCCGTGAATGGCTGTATCACACAGAACTTGCACCCCAATAACAAGCAAGGTTTGCTGGAATTAATGATGTATCATATCGTGAAAACAACCTAAAAGCAGCTGTATAACTGCAATTTAGATCCCCAATTAGTGCAGCAAGGTATAATAGAATCGCTCCTATTTCCCAGGCTGTACACTCTCCTATTGCACCCTGTTCTCCTTTTATAGTGTAGATGATGCATCCTATCCTTTCCCTACGCCTCCAATAATCTTTCCCTGAACTTCTAAATCAATTTTTCAACACAATAAAGTATTTTCTACCACTGTCCCTAGTGCATGCTGACGTCTCTGGAAGTACACTGGAAATTGCTGAATCCAAGATGGCTGAGGATATTTATATGGCTGTGACATCACAGGGGCTGGCTGGCTTCTGATTGGATGCATGAATGGCATTGTGGATGATCCCTCGTTCACAGAGTTCTTTGCGCCATGACCTAACATGTGCAGCAGACATTTTAGAAAAAGGGCTTTGGTGCGAATCAAATTTTTCCTGAAATTTGGATCGAATTCCATCTCGTCAACTTCGATTCGCTCATTTCTAATTATGACATAAGCTTAACAATGCCAAATATGTCCACCTAATAATTGTGAGCATACCTGAAAACGTTTGTCTTCAATGGAACAAATGTTTTGTTAAAGTATGGATGGTCATTGTCCAGTGTATGGGTAGCTTTTGAAGCATACTGTACTTCAGTTAAGTTCATATGTTTATACAGTATACTGTAATGCTGATTAATATTATGTGACTGAAATTAATGTAATGATTAATTAATTAATGTAATTAATAAATTAATGTAATCTGGAGAAAATTTCCTTTATCTTACCATTTTTTTCAATATCTTTTTAGAGTCGTAATGATGTGATTAGAGAGCGGTTAGGAGCTGAACTAAAGCCAGAAATTCTCCTGGGACTCAGTGCACTACACATCTATATAAGTGTGAGCTCATCTCGTCCAGGTCATAAGATTTCACTACGTGGAGTTGAGTAAGAACACTTTTTTTATTTGGTTACATCTGTCATAATACCCATCTTTAGATAGCAGGCAAAATTGTTTTATATACAGTCTGAGGCTGTGCATGGTCCACATATTCACTTTTTTATGTTTTTTGATCACTAATGGGGACACTAATAACCTCTCCAGCAAACTTGCCCTGTGATAGATTTGGTGCTAGCTATCCAGTTTAACAAGAGCTGGTGAACTTGCCCTTCAACCCCTCAATCACTACAAGGCCATGCCTATAGTAGAATAGAATAGGATATCACTATCAGGAAGGTAACAATATAATTTCTAAGAGTTCGCTGTTTGCAGGGCTGTTTTCACACACTGACCAGCTCAATGCAGAAATTTCATAAGTGCCACCCTCTAGTGCCGCCACACAGTACTTATGCTCCCTTAGTGCCCTGTATACAGTACAATGCTCCCTTTGTTCTGTCATTTTAGTGTCCCATCACATTAGATATGCCCCCAAGTGTCACCCTCACTGTACAAATAACCTCTTAGTGCTCCCCTCACAATAGTGATGTCTCTTTAGTGTCCCCTTCCAATAGTGCTGCCCACTTAATGCACCCATTACAATAGAGTTGTCGCCTTAGTGCCCCCTCGCAATAGTGAAGCCCCTGTAGTAAAATAAAATAAAAAAGTATCACTCACTTATCCCTGTTCCCCCAGCTCTCTACTGCTCAGGTTAGAAGGCCATCACAGACATCCCTGCATGGTGCCTGCTTGCTGTGGAGAGCACAGGCCAGAGAATGATAGAGTAGAGAACTAACAGTTTTATGCTTCACCAGTGCATTCAACTGTATCTGCATTCTCTGGGACTATCCCGTCGAATCAGAAATGGTTGGGACACATGTGTGTGACCTGTTACTGCTATGCCCTGTGCAGTTGCACTATTTGGCCTATGATTAAAGCAGACCTGCCTGTGAGTAGAATGAAATCTATCTTGAATTCAATGGGTAGCTGCTGGCAGATGGAAAGGAAATTTCAAGTAGTCATACTTGCTAGGGTCAGAAACAGTTAAAGGCAAAGCAATTAAATGTCAAAGACAAAATCACAAGAATGGTCACTATAGGCAGCAACAACTACCAAACATAGATGAACCAGGTAGATTTTGCAATAACTGGCACAAAAGCAGTTCCACAGGAGGTACAGATCTCACTGATTGGTTCTCATGCCAAGCCTCCTTCTGCTTCTCCAGAACAGGTAAATTTGTCAGGCCTCACCTTCCCTACCTGCTTACATAACTCCTGGAGCAGAGACTGCTACTGTTACGCTGCCAGACCAATCCCTGTGGTGAAACATGCTGGATCATACAGCCTGAGATTGCCCAAGACTTACAAATTCCTTTGTTTGTCAGGAAACATTTTTATTTTGTCTTTAGCTCCAGTACTAGGGATGTAGAATGGAGAAGCGTTCGGTTAGGGGATATTATAGGTCTCCCTAAACAGATGTGTCTTTAGGGAACACCTAAAACTGTAGATGTTGTAAATTTACCTAATTGCTTGTGGTAGGGTGTTCCAGGGAACTGGTACAGCTTGGGAGAAGACGTGGAGACAGGAGTAAGAGGTTCTTGATGCTAAGTGTATTGGTGCTGAGTGTATTGTTTTACATGTAGAGAACCCAGGTTTGAATCCTGGGAGAGACTTGCATACTTTTTTTTCTCTTTCATTTAACCCATAATAAAAGATAATATTATAATAACTAAAAGATATTATCATATAATAACAATAAAAGGCCTTACAATATTGAGAATAGCTTTTTTTCCCTTAGAAACCTGAAAAATATTACTGATTTATTCTCGGGCACAATATCTAATATATGAAGCTAAGTGTATGTGTGTATGTCCGCTAAAGGAATCCGCATCGTCGCAGCTACAATCACGAAATTTGGCACACAGGTACATCAGGTGTCAGGAAAGGTTTTAGAACGGGTCTCAGCTCTCCAGGTCGTACCGTTCCTGAGATATTCCCAAAAAATGCATTAGTCAATAGAAGTCTGGTCACATGACCCTTATCAGCCAATAGAAGCTCACAGGCAGTTAGTCTCCACACACCAGGTTTCTATAACAACACAGCCAGTTCACTGCTGTAGCTCTGCTTTAACCCCTTCAACCCCGGGCCTGTTTTCACCTTCCTGACCAGGCCATTTTTTGCAAATCTGACATGTGTGGTAATAACTTTGGAACGCTTTTACTTATCCAGACCATTCTGAGATTTTTTCTCGTCACATATTGTGCTTCACGACAGTAGTAATTTCAATTTCTCTACTTTCAAAATACATAGTAATACCTCCAAAAATAGTTATTATTTTACATTCCCCAAATGTCTACTTTGGATCATGTTGAAAATGACATTTTAGTTTTTTGGGACGTTAGAAGGCTTCGAAGTTTAGAAGCAAATCTTAAAATTTTTAGAAGATTTCAAAAATCTATTTTTTTAAGGAGCAGTTCAGTTATGAAGTCACTTTGTGGGGCTTACATAGTGGAAACTCCCCATAAATCACCCAATTTTAGAAACTACACCATTCAAGCTATTCAAAACTGATTTAACTAATTTTGTTAACCCTTTATGTGTTCCATGAGAATTGACGGAAAATTGGAATGAAATTTCAAATTTTCACTTTTTTTTAGCAGATTTTAAATTTTAATCCATTTTCCATGAAACTCATCAAAGGTTAACAGCAAAACAAAACTCAAAATCTATAACCCGATTCTGGAGTTTACAGAAACACCCCATATGTGCACAAAAACTAATGTATGGGCGCACAGCAGGCTTCAGAGTGGAAAAAGCACCATATGGCTTTTGGAGAGTGGAATTAGCTGGAATAATAATTGGGAGCTATGTCACATATGAAGACCCCCTGAGCTGGCCCTACAGTAAAAATCCCCCAAAAGTGACTCCATTTTGGAAAGAGCACCCCTCAAGGAATCTTTCAAGGTGTGTGGTGAGCACTTTAAGCTCAAAGGTGTTTCCTAGAATTAGTATTCACACGGAAGTGAAAATGAAAAATTGCAATTTTTTGACAAAAAAGTTGCTTTACACCCACATTTTTCACTTTCACAAAGGGTAAGGGTAACATGGTGAGCACTTTGAGCTCAAAGGTCTTTCCTAGAATTAGGATTCACACGGAATTGAAAATGAAAAATTGCAATTTTTTGACAAAAAAGTTGCGTTACACCCAAATTTTTCACTTTCACAAAGGGTAACGGGACAAAATGCACCCCACATTTTGATCACCATTTCCCTCCGAATACGGCAAAACCCCATATGTGCTTGTAGCCCAATATACTGGCACACAGCAGGCTTCACAGTGGAAGGAGCACCATATGGCTTTTGGAGAGCGGAATTAGCTGGAATAATAATTGGGAGCTATGTCACATATGAAGACCCCCTGAGCTGGCCCTACAGTAGAAACCCCCAAAAGTGATCCCATTTTGGAAAGAGCACCCCTCAAGGAATCTTTCAATGTGTGTGGTGAGCACTTTGAGCTCAAAGTTGTTTCCTAGAATTAGGATTCACACGGAAGTGAAAATGAAAAATTGCAATTTTTTGACAAAAAAGTTGCTTTACACCCACATTTTTCACTTTCTCAAAGGTTAACGGGACAAAATCAACCACACATTTTGATCACCATTTCCCTCTGAATACGGCAGCACCCCATATGTGCTTGTAGCCCAATGTACTGGCGCACAGTAGGCTTCACAGTGGAAGGAGCACCATATGGCTTTTGGAGAGCGGAATTAGCTGGAATAATAATTGGGAGCTATGTCACATATGAAGACCCCCTGAGCTGGCCCTACAGTAGAAACCCCCCAAAAGTGACCCCATTTTGGAAAGAGCACCCCTCAAAGAATCTTTTAATGTGTGTGGTGAGCACTTTGAGCTCAAAGGAGTTTCCTAGAATTAGGATTCACACGGAAGTGAAAATGAAAAATTGCAATTTTTTGACAAAAAAATTGCTTTACACCTACATTTTTCACTTTCACAAAGGTTAACGGGACAAAATGCACCACACATTTTGATCATCATTTCCCTCCGAATACGGCAACACCCCATTTGTGCTTGTAGCCCAATGTACTGGCACACAGCAGGCTTCACAGTGGAAGGAGCACCATATGGCTTTTGGAGAGCGGAATTAGATGGAATAATAATTAGGAGCTATGTCACACATGAAGACCGCCTGAGCCGGCCCTACAGTGGAAAACCCCAAAAGTGACCCCATTTTGGAAAGAGCACCCCTCAAGGAATCTTTCAAGGTGTATGGTGAGCACTTTGAGATCAAGTTTCTTTACACCCACATTTTTCACTTTCACAAAGGGTAACGGGACAAAATGCACCACACATTTTGATCACCATTTTCCTCCGAATATGGCAAAACCCCATATGTGCTTGTAGCCCAATGTACTGGCACACAGCAGGCTTCACAGTGGAAGGAGCACCATATGGCTTTTGGAGAGCGGAATTACAGTGCCTTGCGAAAGTATTCGGCCCCCTGGAACTTTTCAACCTTTTGCCACATTTCAGGCTTCAAACAAAAAGATATAACATTTTAAATTTTTGGTGAAGAATCAACAACAAGTGGGTCACAATTGTGAAGTGGAACGAAATTTATTGGATTATTTAAACTTTTTTTGTAATAATAAAACTAAAAAGTGGGGCCCCCTTGCATTAATACTTTGTTGTGCCACCTTTTGCTGCGATTACAGCTGCAAGTCTCTTGGGGTATGTCAGTTTTGCACATCTAGAGACTGAAATTCTTGCCCATTTTTCCTTGCAAAACAGCTCAAGCTCTTTGAGGTTGGATGGAGAGCGTTTGTGAACAGCAGTTTTCAGCTCTTTCCACATATTCTCAATTAGATTCAGGTCTGGATTTTGACTTGGCCATTCTAAGACCTGGATACGTTTATTTTTGAACCATTCCATTGTAGATTTTTCTTTATGTTTGGGATCATTGTCTTGTTGGAAGATAAATCTCCGTCCTAGTCTCAGGTCTTTTGTACACTCCAACAGGTTTTCATCCAAAATGGTCCTAAATTTGGCTCCATCCATCTTCCCATCAATTTTAACCATCTTCCCTGCCCCTGCTGATGAAAAGCAGGCCCAAGCCATGATGCTGCCACCACCATGTTTGACAGTGGGGATGGTGTGTTCAGAGTGATGAGCTGTGTTGCTTTTACGCCAAACATATCGTTTTGCATTGTTTCCAAAAAGTCAGATTTTGGTTTCATCTGACCAGAGCACCTTCTTCCACATGTTTGGTGTGTCTCCCAGGTGGCTTGCAGCAAACTGTAAATGAGACTTTTTATGGATATCTTTGAGAAATGGCTTTCTTCTTGCCACTCTTCCATAAAGGCCAGATTTGTGAAGTGTTTGACTGATTGTTGTCCTATGGACAGACTCTCCCACCTCAGCTGTAGATATCTGCAGTTCATCCAGAGTGATCATGGGCCTCTTGGCTGCATGTCTGTTCAGTCTTCTCCTTGTTTGAGATGAAAGTTTAGAGGGATGGCCGGAAAATTAAAAATTGCTATTTTTTGACCAAAAAAGTTGCTTTACACCCACATTTTTCACTTTCTCAAAGAGTAACGGGACAAAATGCACCACACATTTTGATCACCATTTCTCTCCGAATACGGCAAAACCCCATATGTGCTTGTAGCCCAATGTACTGGCGCACAGCAGGCTTCACAGTGGAAGGAGCACCATATGGCTTTTGGAAAGCAGAATTAGATGGAATAATAATTAGGAGTTATGTCACACATGAAGACCCCCTGAGCCGGCCCTACAGTGGAAAACCTCAAAAGTGACCCCATTTTGGAAAGAGCACCCCTGAAGGAATCTTTCAAGGTGTATGGTGAACACTTTGAGCTCAAAGGTGTTTCCTAGAATTAGGATTCACACGGAAGTGAAAATGAAAAATTGCAATTTTTTGACAAAAAAAGTTGCGTTACACCCACATTTTTCACTTTCACAAAGGGTAATGGAACAAAATGCACCCCACATTTTGATCACCATTTCTCTCCGAATACGGCAAAACCCCATATGTGCTTGTAGCCCAATGTACTGGCGCACAGCAGGCTTCACAGTGGAAGGAGCACCATATGGCTTTTGGAAAGCAGAATTAGATGGAATAATAATTAGGAGTTATGTCACACATGAAGACCCCCTGAGCCGGCCCTACAGTGGAAAACCCCAAAAGTGACCCCATTTTGGAAAGAGCACCCCTGAAGGAATCTTTCAAGGTGTATGGTGAACACTTTGAGCTCAAAGGTGTTTCCTAGAATTAGGATTCACACGGAAGTGAAAATGAAAAATTGCAATTTTTTGACAAAAAAAGTTGCGTTACACCCACATTTTTCACTTTCACAAAGGGTAATGGAACAAAATGCACCCCACATTTTGATCACCATTTTCCTCCGAATACGGAAAAACCCCATATGTGCTTGTAGCCCAATGTACTGGCACACAGCAGACTTCACAGTGGAAGGAGCACCATATGGCTTTTGGAGAGCGGAATTAGCTGGAATAATAATTGGGAGCTATGTCACACATGAAGACCCCCTGAGCCAGCGCTACAGTGGAAACCCCCCAAAATTGACCCCATTTTTGAAAGAGCACCCCTCAAGGAATCTTTCAAGGTTTGTGGTGAGCACTTTGAGCTCAAAGGTGTTTCCTAGAATTAGGATTCACACGGAAGTGAAAATGAAAAATTGCTATTTTATTGACAAAAAAGTTGCTTTACACCCACATTTTTCACTTTCACAAAGGAGAACGGAACAAAATGCACCACACATTTTGATCACCATTTCCCTTTGAATATGGCAACACCCCATATGTGCTTGTAGCCGAATGTACTGGCGCAGAGCAGGCCTCTAGAGGAAAACAGCAAAATATGGATTTTGCAGGCTAGAATTAACAGACATGTTTTTTTTATTGCCACGTCACATTTAAAATTTTCCTGAGGTCCCCAGAAATTAAAAACCCCAAGAAGTGACCCTATTTTAGAAAGAGCACCCCCCATACAAACATATTAAGTGGTAGAAAGGGTACTTTTTAGCAAACTGGTGTCTCACAGTAGTCAGAAACACTTGTCAAAGCATTTCAAAGCACACATTTGTGAAAATGAAAAGACCCCAATTTTTCACAGTCACAAGGGGTTAAAGGAGAAAATGCACCCCAGTATATGTTCCCCATTTTCTCCCCATTCAGGATATGTGCTTGTAGCTCGCTGTTTTGGCGCACAGCAAGCAAGCTGCAAAATGTGCATTTTGCAAGCCAGAATTAATAGACATGGTTTTTTAATTGCCATGTCATGTTTAAAAATTTCCTGAGGTCCCCAGCAACTAAAAACCCCAAGAAGTGACCCCATTTTGAAAAGAGCACCCCCGTACGAACATTTTAAGTGGTAGAAAGGGTACTTTTTAGCAAACTGGTGTTTCACAGAAGGCTGGAACACTTGTAAAATCATTTCAAAGCAACATTTGTGAAAATGGAAAAATTACTAGCAGACCCTACTTTTTCACATTCACAAGGGGTTAAAGGAGAAAATGCACCCCATTATGTGTTCCCAATTTTTTCCCCATTATAGCAACACCCCATATGTGCTTGTAGTCTGCTGTATGGGCGCACAGCAGGCCTCCAGAGGCAAACTGCAAAATATGGTTTTGCAGACTGAGGTCCCCAGCAACTAAAAACCCCAAGAAGTGACCCCATTTTCGAAAGAGCACCCCAGTACGAACATTTTCGTACTGTGGTAGAATGGGTACTTTTTAGAAAACTGGTGTCTCACAGAAATAAATATGTAGTGATGGTGAAAAGTGGATATGTAAGCTATTCGGAATATATCTGATGTACAAAGTGAAAAAATTTCAGGGTACATCAAGGATGAAATTAATAATCCATGGATGAGTGGTAGATTCTGAAACAATCCTTGATGCACAGGCCAGGTTTTTCAGGGCAGGTTTTGCAGTGGTATATAGTGTCCTTCCTAATCCCCCTTTTTGAACATACTCTGCTTTTTTTTGGTCCTTCCCTTCCTCGCTGTTTAGGGGACTTCACCAGAGAAATGTTGCCCTGGTACTACCCGGGCACCGTAACTTGCAGCAGTACTGGGGGCCTCTTCTGCTTGGTTTTGAAGAATTAGGGCCTTTATCACCACCTCTTGAAATTGTAGGAATGTTCTTGTCTGGCCTGTAGATTTAAGTAGCACGAATGCATTGTACAGCGCCACCTGTACGAGGTGCACAGCCAGCTTTTTGTACCACACTTTTGTTTTTCATGTGGCACTGTAGGGCTTCAGAACTTGATCTGAAAGATTAACTCCTCCTATTTGCCTGTTGTAGGCCAGGATGCAGTCTGGTTTGAGGACAGTGGTAGTGGTACCACGTACTTCGGCAGGGGAGATGGTGTTGGGGTGAATGCTGGTCAGTACAAGGATGTCCCTATTGTCATTGTACTTAACCACCATCGTGTTTTCATGGAAGAGAGCCCTACTTTCACCCTTTCTCAGTGGTTGCCCTACCAGGGATCTAGGGAGGCCTCTCTGATTTTTGCGTACTGTGCCGCAAGCCACAGTACGCCTGGCACTTAGGGACATGAAGAGGGGTAAGCTGGTATAATAGTTATCCACGTAGAGGTGGTAACCCTTATCCAGCAGTGGGTGCAGCAACTCGCACGCTAGTTTCCCACTAACTCCTAGGCCAGGGGGGCATTCTGGGGATTCAATCCGGGTGTCCCTCCCTTCATAGACCCAGAACCTATAGGTGTACCCGGATCTACTCTCACAGAGCTTGTACATTTTTATGCCATACCTTGTCCGCTTGCTGGGCAGGTACTGGCGGAATTTTACCCTCCCCTTGAAATGCACCTGGGACTCATCTATACAGATGTTTTCTTCTGGGGTGTACACTTCAGAAAACTTGGTGCTGAAGTGGTCAAGGATGGGTCTAATTTTAAAAAGCCGATCAAATGTCGGGTCACTTTGGGGAGGACACTGTGCATTATCATTATAAATCAAAAATTTCAGTATCGACTCAAATCGATACCGGGCCATGGAGGCACTGAATATTGGAGTGTGGTACAAGACATCCGCACTCCAATACTGTCTCATTTCTGTTTTTTTTTAATAAGCCCCATGTGCAGCACAAGCCCCCATAAGATTTTTATTTCTGCTGCTGTTACTGGGGTCCAACCTAGGGGTCTTGCATATTGTGAGGTGGGGTTCTGGGTAATAAACTGCTGGGCGTATAAATTAGTTTGGGCCACAAATAAATTTACTAAATCATCACTGAAAAAGATTTTGAAAAAATCAATTTCTGTGAAGCCCGTGCAGTCAATTTGAATTCCAGAGATTCCCACAAACTCTGGAATTTGGGGCTGATAATTCTCAGGGGGTGGGGTCCATGTGGGCTCACTCTGGGGGGCTGCCTCAGCTGTCGTTCTGGGGCGCCTCCTAGAGGGTCCCTCATCAGCGGATGATGATGATGAGGGGGTAGAGGAGTAGAGGAAAGTGGCATCCTCTTCTCCTTTAGTGGCCGTCTCGGTATCAGAGGCAAGGATGGCGTATGCCTCTTCTGCCGAGTCCACTCGTTGGGATGATTGGGACATTTTTATTTTATTGGGGTGTGATGGGTGAAACGTGTAAAACTTTATTTAGTGTGAGGGGTGTGTATGTAGTGTTTTTACACGTGAAGGTGATTTTTATGGTTTTGAAATAGAATTTAAAAAAAAACGGGGCGGGGAATTAAAAAAAAAAGGTCTTTTCTGTTAAAAAAAAAAAAAGGATTCTGTAAAAAAACAAAACTATTTACTGCAAAAAAAAAAAAAGGTGCAGTGCAAAATGAGCAGACCCGATCAGAAATGGACACTACTGGTGCTCAGTGATTGCAAAATGCACGTATGCAGAAGATGCGTTCGTACAAATTCCTAAACTGACAGAACTGAAATCTAACTACCACTACCTGCGGTTCTTTTTTCACACAAGATAGGTAAAAAAAAATAAAAATGTGCAGATGCTACTGATACAGCACGCATGCACACAGATCGTGTGTGCATGCAGAAACTGTAGTGTAAAAATTCCCTACAGTTCTCTGCAAACTGCACGTACGCAGATACAGTGTGTCCTTGCAAAACCCTAAACTGATACTAACTGAAATTTATCTATCTACCACTAACTGCGGTTCTTTTTTCACACAGTATGTAAAAAAAAACTAAAAAATTTGCAGATGCTGCTGATACAGCACGCACGCACACAGATCGTGTGTGCGTGCAGAAACTATAGTGTAAAAATTCACTACAGTCCTCTGC
>ONZH01018127.1:0-51158 GCA_900303285.1 Rhinella marina
AGTCCAGTGAACAATTGTGAGGTGTGCGATACACTAGCCGCAGTCTAGAGAATAATTTTTTTCACTCATTATATAACTACAGTCCAGTGAACAATTTGTGAGGTGTGTGATACACAGCCGCAGTCTAGAGAATAATTTTTTTTCACTCAATATATAAACTACGTCCAGTGAACAATTGGAGGTGTGCATACACAGCCGCAGTCTAGAAAATTTTTTTTCACTCAATTATATAAACTACAGTCCAGTGAACAATTGTGAGGTGGTGTACACTAGCCGCAGTCTAGAATAATTTTTTCACTCAATTATATAACTACAGTCCAGTGACAATTGTGAGGTGTGCGATACACTGCCGCAGTCTAGAGAATAATTTTTTTCACTCAATTATATAAACTACAGTCCAGTGAACAATTGCTAGCCGTCAGTGTTGTCACTCAATTATATAAACTACAGTCCATGAACAGATTGTGAGGTGTGTGATACACTAGCCACAGTCTAGAGAATAATTTTTTTTCACTCAATTATATAAACTACAGTCCAGTGAACAATTGTGAGGTGTGCGATACAATTGCCGCAGTCTAGAGAATATTTTTTTTCACTCAATTATATAAACTACAGTCCAGTGAACAATTGTGAGGTGTGCTGTACAGCAGCGTCAGTCAATAAAATAAGTTTTTAACTCATTTATATAACTACAGTCAGTAACAATTGTGGGTGTGCGATACACTAGCCGCGTCTAGAGAATAATTTTTTTTCACTCAGTTATATAAACTACAGTCCAGTGAACAATTGTGAGGTGTGTGATACACTAGCCGCAGTTCTAGAGAATAATTTTTTACTCAATTATATAAACTACAGTCCAGTGAACAATTGTGAGGTGCTGTACAGCAGCGCAGTCTATAAATTACTTTTCTTTCACTCATTATATAAAACTACAGTCCAGTGAACAATTGTGAGGTGTGTGATACACTAGCCGCAGTCTAGAGAATAATTTTCACTCAATTATATAAACTACAGTCCAGTGAACAATTGTGAGGTGTGCCGATACACTAGCCGCAGTCTAGAGAATAATTTTTTTTCACTCAATTATAAAACTACAGTCCAGTGAACAATTGTGAGGTGTGTGATACACTAGCCGCAGTCTAGAGAATAATTTTTTTTACTCTATATTAAACTACAGTCCAGTGAACAATTGTGAGTGTGCTACACTAGCCGCAGGTCTAGAGAATAATTTTTTCACTCAATATATATAAATACGTCCAGTGAACAATTGTGAGTGTGCGATACACTAGCCGCAGTATAGAGAATAATTTTTTTTCACTCAATTATATAAACTACAGTCTAGTGAACCAATTGTGAGGTGTGCGATTACACTAGCCACAGTCTAGAGAATAATTTTTTTCACTCAATTATATAAACTACAGTCTAGTGAAAAATTGTGAGGTGTGCGATACGCTAGCCGCCAGTCTGGAGAATAATTTTTTCACTCAATTATATAACTAGAGTCCACGTGAACAATTGTGAGGGTGTGCTGTACAGCAGCGTCAGTCTAGAAAATAAGTTTTTTTCACTCAATATATAAACCACAGTCCAGTGAACAATTGCTGAGGTGTTGCGATACACTGTCGCAGTCTAGAGAATAATTTTTTTCACTCAATTATATAAACTACAGTCAGTGAAACATTGTGAGGTGTGCGATACACTTGCCGCAGTCTAGAGAATAATTTTTTTCACTCATTATATAAACTACAGTCCAGTGAACAATTGTGAGGTGTGTGATACACTAGCCACAGTCTAGAGAATAATTTTTTCACTCAATATATAAACTACAGTCCAGTGTAACAATTGTGAGGTGTGCGATACAATTGCCGCAGTCTAGAGAATATTTTTTTTCACTCAATTATATAAACTACAGTCCAGTGAACAATTGTGAGGTGTGCTGTACAGCAGCGTCAGTCAATAAAATAAGTTTTTTTTAACTCATTTATATAAACTACAGTCCAGTGAACAATTGTGAGGTGTGCGATACATAGCCGCAGTCTAGAGGAATAATTTTTTTCACTCAGTTATTAAACTACAGTCCAGGTGAACAATTGTGAGGTGTGTGATACACTAGCCGCAGTCTAGAGAATAATTTTTTTTCACTCAATTATATAAACTACAGTCCAGTGAACAATTGTGAGGTGTGCTGTACAGCAGCGTCAGTCTATAAATTACGTTTCTTTCACTCAATTATATAAACTACAGTCCAGTGAACAATTGTGAGGGTGTGCGATACACTAGCCGCAGCCTAGAGAATAATTTTTTCACTCAATTATATAAACTTACAGTCCAGTGAACAATTGTGAGGTGTCGATACACGTAGCCGCAGTCTAGAGAATACGTTTTTATTCTCAGTTATATAAACTACAGTCCAGTGCAAAATTGAGTGGTTTGCGGTGCAATAGCTGGAGTCTAAAGACTCATTTTTTTGCCTCAGATAGAATTCTACTGTCTACTGAATACGGTTTTGGCCTCAGATATTAACTCGACAGTTTGGTGAATATACAAAATGTTGAAACCAAGGGCTAAGGGTCGAGGACGAGGACGTGGGCGTTCAAGTAGTGTAGGGGCAGAGGCCGTGGTCCTGGGCAGGGTGACACTGTACATGCTGATGAGGGAGCAGTGGAACGCCGCAGAGTTTCGCTCCCTAGCTTCATCTCGCAACTTACTGGTTCACGTTGTACACCACTATTGAAATCACAACAGTGCGAACAGGTGATGAAGTGGATAGCGGACAATGCGTCCAGTAATTTATCCACCACCCA
This sequence comes from Rhinella marina, assembly GCA_900303285.1. Lineage (NCBI taxonomy): Eukaryota > Metazoa > Chordata > Amphibia > Anura > Bufonidae > Rhinella > Rhinella marina. Next base: position 2,805 of record ONZH01018127.1, read on the forward strand.
GTCTTCCACGCAGTCCACCCACGCTAGCCAAGGGAGTAGACCCCTGTCTCCTCCATCTCAACCTCCTTCCCCCCAGCCTGCCCCCCCCCCCACGGAAAGTATGGATTCAGATCAGGCATACTCACAGGAACTCTTTTCAGGACCCTATCCAGAGACACAAACCACTGCTCAAGAGCAACCTGAGCAGTTGCTCTGTCCCGATGCCCAAAATTTAGAACTTTCACAGTCTGTGGGTGATGAGAGTGTGGACTTAGTGCAAGTAGTGCGTGAAGAGGTGTCAGATGATGATAATGATGATTATGATGAGATACGGTTGTCAGACAGTGATGTTGTTGTCAGGGCAGTAAGTCCGAGGGGGGAGCAGAGTGAGGAATCGGAGGAAGAGCTGGTGGATGATGAGGTGACTGACCCGAGCTGGGTTGGTAATCCAAATCAAGACAGTGCTTCTGAGGGGGAGGCAAGTGCATCACCAGAACAGGTTGGAAGAGGCAGTGGGGTGGCCAGAGGGAGAAGCAGGGCCAGAGCAGGTAGATCAGCAACTGTTTCACGGAGTCAAGCTCCCTTGCCGAGGCCTAGATGTTCGCAAGTCTGGAGGTTTTTTAAAGAAACTGAGGATGACCGATGGACTGTGGTGTGCAACCTGTGCCACACCAGGATCAGCAGGGGAGCCACCACTACCAGCCTAAAAACTACCAGTATGCGCAGGCATATGAGTGCTAAACACCCGACTCAGTGGAACCAAGGCCATTCACCGCCTGCGGGTCACACCACTGCCCCTTCCCCTCTATCACATGCTGGCTCGGTGAGTCAACCCCCCGCCCAGGACCCCGGCACAAGCGCCTTCCGCCCTACAACCACCCCTTCACCTCCACGATCCTCCACAACCTCCACCAATGTGTCCCAGCGCAGCGTTCAGCTGACTTTGCAGCAGACATTTGAGCGCAAGCGCAAATACAATTCCAGCCACCCACATGCCCAAGCACTAAATGTCCACATCTCCAAATTGTTGAGCCTGGAGATGCTGCCCTATAGACTGGTAGAGACTGAGGCTTTCCGCAACCTGATGGCGGTGGCTGTCCCTCAGTACTTGGTCCCCAGCCGCCACTATTTTTCCCGATGTGCCGTCCCAGCCCTACACCGGCACGTGTCAGAGAACATCATCCGTGCCCTGACCAACGCGGTTAGTGATAAGGTCCACCTAACCACGGACACGTGGACAAGTGCTGGCAGGCAGGGACACTATATCTCCCTGACGGCACATTGGGTTAACTTGGTAGAGGCTGGGATCGAGTCTGACCTGGGGCCACTCATGTAATGCCCACACCAAGGATTGCGGGGCCTACTTCGGTCACGGTTGCTCAGACTTATTATGCCTCTACCTCCAACCCCTCCTCCTCCTCTTCGCACAGAAGCGCTGAGCCAACAGGCAATGTTTCTGAGGGCAAACTGGCTCTCTATACAAACAATGTTTACGGAGGGCCACCTACAGGCCCTCTCTCCAATAAATTGTTTAGTAGCATCAAATACAGACACTCAAAAAACAATTTTACATGAGGGAGTGTCTCCCCGTCTGCCATCATGTTCGGTCAGGCTGTCCATAGGTACACCACCTCTGTCGTCCGCAGAAGCGGCCACTATGAGGAAGGCCATGGCAAGAACATCCCCTTTTCAATTGAGAACAAGTGGAGACTTCTAGGAGGATGACACTTTTCTTTGGCAGTGGATTCACCTTCCCCTTTATCATTGCCATACAACAGTTGGTGAAAAAGTAATTGGCAATGATGAAGAAAATGTAACGGTGCAGTGGACCATCTGTGAAGCAAACCTATATATTCCCACCATGCCAGCCAGTGGCGTAGCTATAGGGGAAGCAGGGGAAGCAACTGCTTCGGGGCCCAAGCTCAGCAGGGGCCCAGGAGCAATAGCAGGGATGTGGCAAATCAGTAGGGTAATATTTCTATTTCTCTCTCTTTCAAGGGGTGGGGTGGGATCGTAACACTGCGCATTGAAACAAGAGGATGGGGAGAGAGGGATTCTCCTACCTCTCCTCTGCACTGCTGCACTGTGTAATCTGATTGGTGGAGGAGCAGTGAGAAGAAGCTGCTGCTCCACCAATCTTTTCAAGTAATACTTCAGTCACAAACAGGGCCCGCTTCCAGACTTCCAGAAGCACCATGTGGACCCTGCATGTGACCCTCTGCACTCCTGCCTGCCCGTCAGGCTGCCTCTCTTACCTGCCCCTCCACCTCCCTTGTAGTGCCAGCTGACCTCCTGCTCTGGCTGTAACAGACATCCAGGAAGCAGGAGCAACCCAGAGCAGCGCTGTCTCAGCCATCTGAGCATTGCTGCAGCCTGCCAGCCAGCCAATACAGCAGACCTTCAGACTCACTGCCAGCCTGACCAACAGTGGTAAGTTTGTGCCCCCTGTCCTGTACTGCACCCCCTATGCTGCATTTTGCCACCTGCCCTGTGTCTCCTATGCTGCACTATGTGTGCCCCCTGCCCTGTACTGTACCCCCTATTCTGTATTCTGCCCCCTGCCCTGTACTGTACCCCCTATGCTGCACTATGTGTGCCCCCTGCCCTGTACTGTGTCCCATATGCTGTATTCTGCCCCCTGCCCTGTACTGTGTCCCCTATACTGGACTATGTGTGCCCCCTGCCCTGTACTGTACCCCCTATGCTGCATTGTGCCCTCTATGCTGTATTATGCGTGCCTCCTGCCCCCTATGCTGTATTTGCCCCCTGTCCTGTACTGTGCCCCCCATGCTACACAGTGTGTGTCTCCTGCCCTGTACTGTACCCCCTATAATGCACTGTGCCCCATATGCTGCACTGTGTGTGCCCCCTGCCTTGTACTGTGCCCCCCATGCTGCACTGTGTGTGCCCCCTGCACTGCACTGTGTGTGCCCCCTGCCTTGTACTGTGTCCCCTATGCTGCACTATGTGTGCCCCCTGCCCTGTACTCCCTGTACTGTATTGTGCCCTCTATGCTGCCCTGTACCCCATGCTGTATTTTTCCCCCTGTACTCCTTGCCCTGTACTGTGCCCCGTATGCTGCCATGTGCTCCATATGCTGTACTGCGCGTGTCCCCCCCCCCAGCCTGTACTGTGTGCCCCTGCACTGTACTGTACCCCCTATGCTGTATCTTGCCCCCTGCTTTGTACTGTGCCCCCCATGCTGCACAATGTGTGCCTCCTATACTGTACTGTACTCCTTGCCCTGTACTGTGCCCCGTATGCTGCCATGTGCCCCATATGCTGTACTGTGCGTGCCCTCCCAGCCTGTACTGTGTGCCCCTGCACTATACTGTACCCCCTATGCTGTATTTTGCCCCCTGCCCTGTACTGTGCCCCCCATTCTGCACTGTGTGCCCCCTGACCTGTACTGTACCCCCTGTGCTGTATTTTCCCCCTGCCCTGTACTGTGTCCCCCATGCTACACAGTGTGTGGCTCCTGCCCTGTACTGTATGCCCTATAATGCACTGTGCCCGCTATGCTGTCCTGTGCCTCTGCCTTGTACTGTGCCCCCCATGCTGCACTGTGTGTGCCCCCTGACCTGTGAACTCTTCCTTACATATGCACATATAGGATGCCAGGATAGTCATGAAGGGGGGGCACCATACAAAATTTTGCTGTGGGGCCCAGTCAGTTCTAGCTACGCCCCTGATGCCAGCCATGGGTTGTACATAAACTAATAACAGAAAAAACAAAAAAAAATATTTTACAGGAGGGTCAACTACAGACACTCCAAAACAATTTTTGAGGAGGGTCAACTTCGGACACTCCAAAACAAATTTTTGGGAGGCTCACCTACAGACATTTGACTGCAATCTCAGTCTGACCAAGACATTGGTGGTGTCACTGCCATGCTGTGTCAGGCTAAATTTTTGGGTGCTTCACCTGCCACCTGAGTCTAACTTGGTCACTATGGGTTCACCGCCATGCTGTGTCAGGCTACATTTTTGGGTGGTTCACCTGCTACCTCAATCTAACTTGGTCACTTGTTGGTGTCACTATGCTGTCACCATGCTGTGTCAGGCTTATGCCTGCATTGTGGGGCGGGGGATAGCACAGCAGTGCCAGCATGAGCAGTGGTGTCACCTGCAGGCGGTGATGGACCTTTGTTGCACCTAGTTGGGTGCTTTCCTAACATGTGCCAGCACATGTGCCTTGCCCATCGTGGTCTGGGTCAGCACAATTGCCTTGAGGGTCACCATCAGGCTGTTGCCCAGAATTTGGCATAATGGTACGATTAGGCAGCCTCAGAGGCATCCATGCATGCTGCCCCTGCTGTTTCCTGTCCATTTCCATGGTGTTTCCATCATTTTATGAGGTTTCCAGGTTTTCATGCAACCTTCCCTAGGCAGAGCCCCGGTCCCCTGCAAAAAATGCTCGAGTCACCCATTGACTTCAATGGGGTTCGTTATTCGAAACGAGCACCCGAGCATTGGGAAAAATTCGATTCGAATAATGAGCACCCGAGCATTTTAGTGCTCGCTTATCTCTAGTAAGGATGTCTGACCATCCAGAGATTCAATCTGGTAGCCTGTGGCTCTTCTTCCAATTTCTTCGCTCACCCCTGTACATGTTTTAAGTGAGTAGGACGAACTAAGTCCTTCAATTTTAAAGATGTCGAAGAAAACTGAGCTAGCAAGTGACCTGTTGCTCTGATCATCCAGGATGGCATAGAGTTTAACTGCTCTTTCTCTGTGACCTATAGGGTAAACTGTAACAAGACAGATCTTCGAGCAAGATTTGTTACTCAGACCTTCTCCACAAACTTGAGTACACTGGGGTGACACTTCAGGAGCTACACTGTTTTTCCTCTACCTGCTGTGCTCTGTTATTTGGTCTGAGGGTGAGGGAATCTGTGGTGCTGGCTCTGGGTGTAGAGCTGTGTTGTGTTCTTGGCTGTTGCACTCGGAGCAAGTAATACTGGCTTTGCAATCTCTGGCTAAGTGAGATGTGGACGCGCAACACCTGTAGCATATATCATTTTCTTTTACGAATGCTCTGCGGTCTTTAAGAGATTTGTTCCTGAAACTTCTACACTTTTGCAGTGAGTGAGGCTTTTTATGTAAGGGGCACTCCTTGCTTGGGTCTTTCATTAATGTCCCACTGGTTTCTGGTGTACTGTAGGTCTTATGTGAGAAATCGGTAGAATATACATTTGTTTTGTGTACAGTGATAGGTGTGCCTCTGGAGTTACGAACTGAAGCAGGCTTACCTATCCTTGAGTTGACAGGGTCTACGGTGGAAAGTTCAAAACTGGGATCATTCCTGATCTTCGCCTGCTGACGTACAAAATCTACAAAAAAGCAGAATGGAGGGAACAGCACATTGTGTTTTTGTTTGTACTCTGAGCCCTGGTTGATCCATTTCTCCTGCAAACTGTAAGGTAGCTTTTGCACTATAAATTTGATGCCTCTAGCTGTATCTAGGGATGCGAGACCTGGCAGGTCTCCTTCAGACTTGGCAACTTGGAGTTCTATCAAGAGGTCACTGAATTCTCTTAGCTTGTGAAAGCTTTTGTTTGAGATTTTAGGAAAGTCTTCTAACCTTTTAAAGAGGGATTCCTCTATCATCTCTGAGGAGCCATAGCACTCATTGAGCCTCTTCCATAACATGTCCAAGCCTCTGCTCGGGTAGTTGATGTTGATATCTCTGATGCGTTTTGCGTGCTATGATGACTCATATCCTAGCCACTTGACTAACAGGTCAATCTCTTCACTTGCAGAGAGGTCAAGGTCTGCAGTGATATTTCTGAAGGAAGTTCTCCATTCTCTGTAACTTTCAGGACGGTCGTTAAACTTTGAGAGACCTTTGGTGAGCAGCTCGCGGCGTGCAAAGAACTTGAGGAAAGCTGGTAGCTCTTGATCTCTGAGAGGGCGATCTGGATGAGCATCGCTGTGGTGAGGATTCGTTGAGAAATTGCCATAAAACACATCGTCGTCGCGATGGTCACCATTGGCACCTCCTTTCTTGAAGGCGATCGCTGTGTGGCAAGAATCCATAGGCCTGGATGCAGGTGGAACGGAGGATGATTGGTAGACAGAATTACCTTCATGCTTAGGGTGGAATGATCGGTGTGCTGTCGTTGACTGTATGACAGGATTTTGTCCTAGATGATCATCAGGGTTTGCTCTCACTCTTGGAGGTGGATGCAGGTAGTAATCCAACTGGGCATGCTGCAGCACATAATCTGAGGTGCGTTGCGAGATATCCTGATGGCCAAGTTCGGGTCCGAGTTTTGTACTGGATCCTTCACTAGTGCAGCGTACTGTTGCTTCTAAAGCCTGCGCTTCAGCTTCTGTGACTGCGGCTTCCTTGGCCACAACAAGTTTTGCAAGGTTGGCTTCAAGGTTAGCTTCTAGATGTGCTTTTTCTTTCTTTAATTTTGCTTCTTTTTCAGCAAAGGCAGCTCTCACTTTGGCGGCTTCTGCCTTCGCCCTGGCAGCGGCAACTATGAGGCTGCTCTTAGATGTCCTTGAAGCTGCTGAGCTAACATGGGAACGTGTTACATACATTTCAGATCCTCTGTCTGACATTGTGGTTGCATGCGGCTTGACTGCTTGCTGATAGACAGTATCTGTTCTTCAACCCCCGTTATATAGTAGTTGTTTTACTGTTCTGACACCCTCAATCCGTCTGTGTGAACTAGTTGTCAGACAGTTAACTCTTTCCTATCAATTTATTGAGCTGGACGAAGGGGAGTCCTTTTTAACTTTTATTAGTAGGTTCAGTGTAAAACTACAAGAAAATAACAGTATTCAGTATAAAGTATACAGCATATTTCAGTACATCACATTATGTAGATACATGGATTATACAGCATGGTGAATGTAAGAGACAGCTGCAAGACAGAAGAGATAGCTCTGAAGACATGAGCACTAGAAAGCTATTAGTGACAATACAGGGAATTATAGTAACTCACCGACTGTGCTATGATGAGGAAAACAACAGAAGACTAACTGTCTAATGAACAGACATAGTGTGACTCAGCCTTGCCTGTGAAAAGATGGCTGCTGAAGAGGAAGGGGCCGGGCTAAACAAGGCCTGATGGGAAACTATGGAAGCTTGAGAGGGACAATGTTAGTCAGCATAGAAACATTTAGGCAGAATAAATGAGGCTGCAATACAAGAATATGTCAACAGGTGGAGCTGTTGGATAACTAATCAGAATATTGCTGAGAAGGCATAACAGTGGCCCCATGACAGAGTGCAGAGTTTGGCAGCAGCAGCAGTGGCAGTAACAGTGACAATAGTGGCCCCATAACAGAGTGGGGAGGGTGGCAGCCACAGCAGTGGCAGTAACACTGAAAAACAGTGGCCCCATGACAGTGTGGGGAGGGTGGCAGCAGCAGCAGTGGCAGTAACAGTCATAATAGTGTCCCCATAACAGACTGGGGAGGGTGGAAGCAGCAGCAGTGGCAGTAACAATGAGAATGGTGACCATGTGACAGAGTGGGCAGGGTGGCAGCAGCAGCAGTGTCAGTAACAGTGATAATAGTGGCCCCATAACAGACTGGGGAGGATGGCAGCAGCAGTGGCAGTAACAGTGACAATACTGACCCCATGACAGAGTGGGGAGAGTGAAAGCAGTGGCAGTAACAGAGATAATAGTGGCCCTGTGACAGAGGTAGGGTAGGTAGGGTGGCAAAAGTGTCAGTGGTGGCCCCATGACAGTGGCGAGGGTGACAGCAGCAGCAGCTGTGACAGTACCAGTGACAATAATGGCCCTTTGACATAGTGGGAAGGGAGACAACAGCAGCACTAGCAGTAACTGTGACAATAGTGGCCCCATGACAGAGTGGGCAGGGTGGCAGCAGCAGTGGCATACAGCACTAGATGGTGACAGATCATAGTAGTAGCAGAACCCAACAACAGCAGTGTGATAGCAAGGCCCAGTGGCATGCATATTGTTTTAAAAATGTAACATGTACATATCAGTAGGCCACAAAACCCCATTGTAGGAATGGCAGTAGAGGCAACAGGTGAGTGGCGGAATCAGAATAGTGGCAGCAGCACATGGCTAGAAGTACGGTCCATTTTGCACAATATTCCAATGTGCCAGCATACTACAGTATGATCATTAGTGGCAGAATGATCTACAGTATTCTGTTGCATCAGGCACTGGTGTTTGAAAATACTGGTTGATCCATGTCTGATTCATCTTTATGAAGGTTAGTTTCTCAACATTTTGTGAGGAAAAGCGAATTCTCTTAGGGGTAACTATGCCCCCCGCTGCGCTGATGACATTCTATTGGCCGGGCAGGAAAGCATGCCTGTGGCAAACTCAGCCAGTCGCAGCCACACTTCGAGCTTGCATGCCTAGTAGTCCAGGGGATCTTAGATCATGAGTGGCAGGATGCAGTTCAATTACTGTATGCCACCACCTGCTGGATGAGAGGTTCTGCTAGATGTCCCACTGCTGCTGCTGATGGGCGGTTTCCTTGGAAGGCGGTTGAAGAAAATTGGTCGTCAGAGGCTCCAGACTTTACCTGCTACTTATGGAGCTGGTGATGCTCCTGACTCCCCCAACCCCCATGTGATGCACACATTTTTGACCAGTAGTGAGGGTCTAAGAATGTGGATAACCAGTAGTCATCCCACTGCTGAATCTTTACAATGCAGCTCTCACTACACAAACACGACAGCATGCATCTGGCCATTTGTGCAAGGAACTTGGAAGGCCTCCTTGCCTCCATCTCCACTGCATGCTGCCATGGTCTGTAGGGGTCATCTGCATCATCATCATCCTCCTCAAGCTCCTCATGCTCCTCCGGATAATCTCCTGTCCCTTGGGCAGATAAACCACCTAGGTGTGTATAAAATTCCTGGGAGTTTATGTTCTCCTCCTCATTCTTATCTTCATTCTCTTCCATAGCGGAAGACCATGCGACTGCTATGGGGCCCAGGGAATGAGGGGGCCCAGTCTTAGTTGGGATCATCCTCTCTTCTGCTGGAGGTGAAAACTTGGTCAGGACTCTACCCTCTAAAAGAACAACTTTTAGAAAATGATGCAGTGGAAAAAATGGCCCAAGGGTCATTGAACAGGGTTTAAGGAGAAACCCTTCTGTCCTGTGTGGGGGGCCTGGTTTGATTCTTGCTATGGGGCCCTTACTTCTCTATGTACATACACCACTGGATGTAGGCGCCATGTCTTCTGTCCTCTCACCAATCATATTTCTCATCATCACCTCCAGGACTTGAAGGAGTGAAATGACATAATTTATCTGCTAGTTCTGCGAACTGACAAATAAAGTGGCCTCCTCAAATTGCCTCCGCAAACAGCAGGTGTCACGAGCTGCCACTGGCTAAGATGAAAATTACACCTAGGAGTAAACCTGTTCATCTGCTGCATTAACAAATTGTTGACTGCCGTCCTCTGCTGGTATAGGCGGTCTAACATATGGAACATAAAGTTCCAATTGGTAGAAACGACACATATCAGGCGATGATGGGGAAGAACATTTTCCATTGCAGCTCAAAGAAGGGGTATTTTGCACGGTAGGAGTGCCTGAAGTGCATGCACAGTTTCCTTGGCATTTTCAGCAGATCTTGCAGTCCAGTGAAAGACTTGAGGAACCGCGTGACGAGATTGAAGACATGCGCCATGCAAGTCACATAGGTCTGCCATCCCTGATACAGCATAGACAAAATGTTCTGACCGTTATTATTTCTGGTGACTGACAAATAAAGTGGCCTCCTCAAATTGCCTGGGCAAAGGTCAGGTGTCACGCATGAGCTGCCACTGTCTAATGTCAAGGTTACACTGAGGAACAGACCTATCTATCTGCATCATCAAGAAATCGGTCATGGGTTTCCTCTGCTCATACAGTCGACCAATCATGTGTAGGGTGGAGTACCAACATGGAAATGTTGCATATAAGGAGATGTAGGGGAAAACCGTTCTGCCTTTGCAGCTCTAGAAGGGTGTGTTTTGCATGGTAAGAGTGGCTGAAGTGCATACACAGTTTCCTTGACACTTTCAAGGCGCCTTTCAGTTCAGAGGAAGACTTCAGGACCTGGGTGACAACCAGACTGACAACATGCAGCATACAGGGCTCATGGGTCAGCCCTCCCTTACACATCACAGGCAAAATGTTCTTCCTGTTATCGGTGACCATAGTTCCTATCTCCAGTTGGTGAGGAGACAGCCTGGATTCAAATTCTTGATTGATGACAAAGCGCAGTTCCTCCCCAATGTAACTCTGTTTTCCCTGGCTGAGCAGATGCAAAACCACGTGATGATGATGTGCTTTTCATAGGTGGTATGTTAGAGGACCACTGTGAACTGTGCCTACAGTGGAGGCTGAGGACAAGGTGAAGGATGAGGAGGCAGAGGAGGACATTGACACAGAAATCCCACAATTACAACGTGGAGGCAGCATTGCCATCACCTGACCAAGCTGCTGGTGTGCCTTGGCCTGAAACACATTTACCCAGTGGGCTGTAAAGGCCATATATTGTCCTTGACCATAGTTATAGCTCCACACATCAGTGGTGGCATGAACTGTCAATTTCAATCGAGTATAACGGCGATGGCGCACTTAGAATTCGTTTCCCCTCCCACCTTCCCTGGCGCTCTTTTTCCACCAATCACCATGCAGGGGGGGTATGACAGGCCCACGGAGCACGCTGGCAGCGCGAAAACGGCGTCTACATGGATTGGCTGGAAAAACCACATGACCTCGAATATTAAAAACTCAGCTCTTCCTGCTCGTTCGCATATGCTGCGTGAACTTAGTCAGGGACAGAGGCTGGAGAAGGGAGAGATAGGTTTTAGCTGTTGGACAGGCAGGAGCGTGATTAAAAGCCCTTATCAGGGCTACTATAGTGCAGTACAGTGATAGCTTTACTACCATATACACTCTGCAGAGAACAGCTGCTGTATTCAGGGATAGCTGCTGGAGTAGGGACAGAGAGAGGCATTAGTGGTGTATTAGGTGCTCTGCTACATACCAAACTATATTTGGCACTACTGTTCTGCGTTCTTTTTGGCCGCAAAACCGTGTTATATACCTAGTGTGTATATGCACCATCTGATCTTCTGGCAGTATACGGCTGTGTACTTTTTTTTTTTTTTAAATACAGTTTATTTGGCTCTAGTGTTCTGGGTTCTGTGTGCCTGCAATACCCTTTTTGTATACCAGGTGTAAATACCCACCGTCTGACCTGTTAGTACACGGCTGTGTACCTAGAAATAAAAAAAAAAATGCCTTTTCTTTGTCAACTGTACTGAGCGTTCTGCGTGCTTGCAAAATTATTTTATATACGTGGTGTTAATACACACCGTCTGACCTGTTAGTACACGGCTGTGTACCTAGAAATATTAAAAAAAAAGGCCTTTTCTTTGTCTACTGTACTGTGCGTTCTGCGTGCTTGCAAAAGTATTTTATATACGTGGTGTTAATACACACCGTCTGACCTGTTAGTACACGGCTGTGTACCTAGAAATATTAAAAAAACTAGGCCTTTTCTTTGGCACCTGTACTGTGCGTTCTGCGTGCTTGCAAAAGTATTTTATATATGTGGTGTTAATACACACCGTCTGACCTGTTAGTACAAGGCTGTGTACCTAGAAATATTAAAAAAACTAGGCCTTTTCTTTGGCACCTGTACTGTGCGTTCTGCGTGCTTGCAAAAGTATTTTATATACGTGGTGTTAATACACACCATCTGACCTGTTAGTACACGGCTGTGTACCTAGAAATATAAAAAAAAAAAGGCCTTTTCTTTGTCTACTATACTGTGCGTTCTGCGTGCTTGCAAAAGTATTTTATATACATGGTGTAAATACACACCGTCTGACCTGTTAGTACACGGCTGTGTACCTAGAAATAAAAAAAAAAGGCCTTTTCTTTGTCTACTGTACTGTGCGTTCTGCGTGCTTGCAAAATTATTTTATATACGTGGTGTTAATACACACTGTCTGACCTGTTAGTACACGGCTGTGTACCTAGAAATATAAAAAAAAAGGCCTTTTCTTTGTCTACTGTACTGTGCGTTCTGCGTGCTTGCAAGAGTATTTTATATACGTGGTGTTAATACACACCGTCTGACCTGTTAGTACACGGCTGTGTACCTAGAAATATAACAAAAAAAGGCCTTTTCTTTGTCTACTGTACTGAGCGTTCTGCGTGCTTGCAAAAGTATTTTATATACGTGGTGTTAATACACACCGTCTGACCTGTTAGTACACGGCTGTGTACCTAGAAATATTAAAAAACTAGGCCTTTTCTTTGGCACCTGTACTGTGCGTTCTGCGTGCTTGCAAAAGTATTTTATATACGTGGTGTAAATACACACCGTCTGACCTGTTAGTACACGGCTGTGTACCTAGAAATAAAAAAAAAAGGCCTTTTCTTTGTCTACTGTACTGAGCGTTCTGCGTGCTTGCAAAATTATTTTATATACGTGGTGTTAATACCCACCGTCTGACCTGTTAGTACACGGCTGTGTACCTAGAAATATTAAAAAAAAAGGCCTTTTCTTTGTCTACTATACTGAGCGTTCTGCGTGCTTGCAAAAGTATTTTATATACGTGGTGTTAATACACACCGTCTGACCTGTTAGTACACGGCTGTGTACCTAGAAATATAAAAAAAAGGCCTTTTCTTTGTCTACTGTACTGTGCGTTCTGCGTGCTTGCAAAATTATTTTATATACGTGGTGTTAATACACACCGTCTGACCTGTTAGTACACGGCTGTGTACCTAGAAATATTAAAAAACTAGGCCTTTTCTTTGGCACCTGTACTGTGCGTTCTGCGTGCTTGCAAAAGTATTTTATATACGTGGTGTTAATACACACCGTCTGACCTGTTAGTACATGGCTGTGTACCTAGAAATATAAAAAAAAAAGGCCTTTTCTTTGTCTACTGTACTGTGCGTTCTGCGTGCTTGCAAAAGTATTTTATATACGTGGTGTTAATACACACCGTCTGACCTGTTAGTACACGGCTGTGTACCTAGAAATATTAAAAAACTAGGCCTTTTCTTTGGCACCTGTACTGTGCGTTCTGCGTGCTTGCAAAAGTATTTTATATACGTGGTGTTAATACACACCGTCTGACCTGTTAGTACACGGCTGTGTACCTAGAAATATAAAAAAAAGGCCTTTTCTTTGTCTACTGTACTGAGCGTTCTGCGTGCTTGCAAAAGTATTTTATATACGTGGTGTTAATACACACCGTCTGACCTGTTAGTACACGGCTGTGTACCTAGAAATATTTAAAAAAAAAGGCCTTTTCTTTGTCTACTATACTGTGTGTTCTGCGTGCTTGCAAAACTATTTTATATACGTGGTGTAAATACCCACCGTCTGACCTGTTAGTACACGGCTGTGTACCTAGAAATTAAAAAAAAAAGGCATTTTCTTTGTCTACTGTACTGTGCGTTCTGCGTGCTTGCAAAATTATTTTATATACGTGGTGTTAATACACACCGTCTGACCTGTTAGTACACGGCTGTGTACCTAGAAATATTAAAAAACTAGGCCTTTTTTTGGCACCTGTACTGTGCGTTCTGCGTGCTTGCAAAAGTATTTTATATACGTGGTGTTAATACACACCGTCTGACCTGTTAGTACACGGCTGTGTACCTAGAAATATAACAAAAAAAAGGCCTTTTCTTTGTCTACTGTAATGAGCGTTCTGTGTGCTTGCAAAAGTATTTTATATACGTGGTGTTAATATGCACCGTCTGACCTGTTAGTACACGGCTGTGTACCTAGAAATATTAAAAAACTAGGCCTTTTCTTTGGCACCTGTACTGTGCGTTCTGCGTGCTTGCAAAAGTATTTTATATACGTGGTGTTAATACACACCGTCTGACCTGTTAGTACACGGCTGTGTACCTAGAAATATAACAAAAAAAGGCCTTTTCTTTGTCTACTGTACTGAGCGTTCTGCGTGCTTGCAAAAGTATTTTATATACGTGGTGTTGATACACACAGTCTGAACTGGTAGTATACGGCTGTGAAGGCAGAATATTGTAACCAAAAAAAAAAAATGCGTAGGGCTAGCGGAATCGGACGTGGACGAGGACGGGGGCGCGGAAATGCTGTTGGGGACCTTGTTGAAGCCAGTGGGGATACAATGCGTGCTGGTGAGGGGCAGCCAGGATCCCACTCATCCAGAATCCCTGCCTTTATGGGACAGTTAAGCAGGGGGCGGGTTACACCGCTGTTGAGGCCTGAGCAGGTTGAACAGGTGGTGCAATGGATAGCCGATAGCGCTTCCACACAGTTGTCCACCAGCCAGTCATCCACACAGTCTCACTCTGACCCTCCTTCCTCCACACCTGGCCAACAGAGTCATCCCACCATTGACCCCTCCCAGGAGCTCTTTTCGGGTCCTTTTTCAGATGTGCCGGAAGAATCCCAGGAGCTAGCAGAGGAATTTGTTTGTAGTGATGCCCAAACACTTGAGTATTCGCCATCTCCTGCTGATGTGGACCCTGAACCAGCATCTGTTATCATGAGCGATGATGATGATGAGACGCAGTTGCCATCAAGGGAGGCTGTTGGAATGTCCAGTGGGCAGGAGGAGGAGCAGAGTGAGGAAGTGGAAGAGGAGGTGGTGGATGACGAAATGACCGACCCCACTTGGCCAGGGGTGATGTCCAGCGGGGAAAGCAGTGGAGAGGTGGTGGTCTGCGCAGCACCGAAAAAGGCAGCAAGAGGCAGAGGGATGTCCAGAGGCAGAGGGATGTCCAGAGGCAGAGGGATGTCCACAGGCAGAGGGATGTCCACAGGCAGAGGACAGTCCAGACAGAGAAGTGAGGCCACAGCCAGCAGGGCCGAAGCTGTTCCCGGCAGCAGGCAGTCGCGCGAAGCTCCCCCATCGAGGCCTCGTACTTCTGTGGTGTGGAGATTTTTTAATGTTTGTGCGGATGACAAACTGAGCGCGGTTTGCACACTCTGCCACTCAAAACTGAGTAGGGGCTCTGAGAAGAGCAATATGACCACCTCAGGCATGCGGCGTCACTTGGAAGTCAAGCACTGGGCTGAGTGGGAGAGAGCAAACGCAATACAACCTGCGCCCGGTCTTGCTGCCACTGCCTCTTCCCCTTTGTTGTGTGCTGCCACTGCGGTCCAGACCTCCAGCCAGGACACCTCCACATCTGCCTCTGCCTCGGCTACTTTGGGGCCTTCTCCTTCAGCCTCCCCTTCCCCCGCATCTTCGCCTGCACCTTCACACTCCTCGTCCCATCAACTGTCCATCTCGCAGGCGTTCGACCGCAGGCGGAAGTACGCCTCGAGTCACCCCCAAGCCCAAGCCTTAAACTGCCACATCTCCAAACTGCTGGCCCTGGAGATGTTGCCGTTTAGGCTTGTGGAGACGCAGGCCTTCCGCGACCTGATGGCGGCTGCCGCACCTCGCTATTCCGTCCCCAGCCGCCACTACTTTTCCCGGAGTGCCGTCCCCGCCCTGCACCAGCACGTGTCGCGTAACATCAGGCGGGCCCTGAGGTACGCAGTCAGCGCAAAGGTCCACTTGACCACCGACTCGTGGACAAGCGCTTGCGGCCAGGGACGATACATCTCTTTGACGGCACACTGGGTGAATGTTGTGGAAGCGGGGACGGGGTCGCAAACAGAGACGGCCTACCTACCACCCCCGCCCAAGATTGCCAGCACGGGTTCTGATAAACCCCCCTCCTCTTCCTCCTCCTCCTCCTCTGCCTTAACATCGCCCTCAGCCGCTAGCTGGAAGCGTTGCAGCACTGGCGCGGGGAGACGTCAGCAGGCGGTGCTTAAGCTCATCAGCTTGGGCGACAGGAAGCACAGCGCCCCAGAGGTGAGGGACGCCATATTGCAGCAGACGGAGATGTGGCTGTCGCCGCTGCAGCTAGGACCAGGCATGGTCGTGTGCGATAACGGCCGTAACCTGGTGGCGGCTCTGGAGCTTGCCGAACTCAATCACGTACCATGCCTGGCCCACGTTTTTAATCTGGTAGTCCAAAAATTTCTAAAGACTTACCCCAACCTGGCAGAGCTACTGGTGAAAGTGCGGCGCTTGTGCGCTCACTTTCGGAAGTCAACTGTAGCTGCTGCTAGCTTAAAAAAACTCCAGCAACGCCTCCATTTGCCTGAACATCGGCTGTTGTGCGACCTGCCGACTCGCTGGAATTCCACCTATTCCATGTTGGCCAGGGTGTGTGAGCAGCAGAGAGCATTGATGGAGTACCAGATTATGAATCCACGCGTGCCTCCAACTCAGCTCCCTCAGTTTGCCAACCACGAGTGGCCATGGATGGCAGACATATGCGATGTACTGCGTATCTTTGAGGAGTCCACCAAGAAGGTCAGCAGCGAGGACGCTATAGTGAGCGTAACCATCCCGCTCCTATGCGTCCTTAAAGAATCGCTCATCGCAATAAGGGAGAACGCATTGCACGCAGAGGAGACGGGGGTAGGAGGAGACGCAACGGAGCTACACAGTCAGACCACACTTTTGTCTGCTTCTCGGTGGCAGTTGCAGGAGGAGGAGGATGAGGAGGAGGAGGACGACGTGGAGGTGGCTGTGGAAGAGGAGGCGGATGCTGGCGGCGAGGGTAGCAGTCAGGCTGTGTGCGTCCCATTGGTTCAGCGCGGATGGGGCGGAGAGGAGGCGGAAGAGGAAGAGGAGGAAATGGCAAGTGATCCTTCTGGTGGGGGCAGTGACGTCATGCCTATTCAGAGTCTGGCACACATGGCTGACTTCATGCTGGGCTGCTTTTCCCGGGACACACGTGTTGTCCGGATAGTGGAGAACAAACTGTACTGGGTCTTCGCACTCCTGGACCCCCGGTATAAAGATAACGTCTCCTCTTTTATTCCGGTAGAGGAGAGGACGAATCGATTGCTGGAATACCAGAGGGAACTCGTGCAGAACATGATGGAGATTTTCCCACCCACCATCGCTGGCGGCAGAGAGGAGAGGGTCTCCCAGAGTCCCACAACATCGATCAGGCCCACAGCCACCAGGGGAACACTCTCCAAGGTGTGGGACACGTTCATGGCACCCCCTCGTGCAACTTCCATCACTGCGGGGCCCGCTATCAGCAGGAGGGACAAGTATCGGCGGATGTTGCGGGAGTACCTGGCAGACCGTACCCCTGTCCCCCCCGATCCCTCGGCGTCCTACACTTACTGGGTCTCCAAGTTGGACACGTGGCTGGAACTGTCCCTGTACGCCTTGGAGGTGCTTGCCTGCCCTGCCGCCAGCGTGCTATCAGAAAGGGTGTTCAGCGCAGCCGGGGGCATTATAACCGATAAGCGCAGCCGCCTGTCAACCGACAGTGCCGACAGGCTGACGCTAATCAAAATGAACAGCAAGTGGATTGACCCGGACTTTGCTTCTCCAACAGTGGAAAGCAGCCAAAAGTGAAGTGCCATCTGTATGAAGTGCCATTTCCTCCTCCACCTCCTCCTCCTCCTCCTTAACCGCCTTAGAATTGCTCCGTAAAATAAAAAAAATATATATATTTATGGCTCACCTCTTGGGCCTACAAACAATTTTTAAGAGGTCTCACCTCTTGGGCCTACAATTTTTAAGAGGTCTCACCTCTTTAGCCTCCACATAATTTTTAAGAGGTCTCACCTCTTGGGCCTACAAACAATTTTTCTCATGGCTCACCTCTTGGGCCTACAAACAATTTTTAAGAGGTCTCACCTCTTGGGCCTCCACATAATTTTTAAGAGGTCTCACCTCTTGGGCCTACAAACAATTTTTCTCATGGCTCACCTCTTGGGCCTACAAACAATTTTTAAGAGGTCTCACCTCTTTGGCCTCCACATAATTTTTAAGAGGTCTCACCTCTTGGGCCTACAAACAATTTTTCTCATGGCTCACCTCTTGGGCCTACAAACAATTTTTAAGAGGTCTCACCTCTTGGGCCTACAAACAAATCTTATTATGGCTCACCTCTTGGGCCTTAATACAATTTTTAAGAGGTCTCACCTCTTGGGCCTACAAACAATTTTTAAGAGGTCTCACCTCTTGGGCCTACAAACAATTTTTAAGAGGTCTCACCTCTTGGGCCTACAAACAATTTTTATTATGGCTCACCTCTTGGGCCTTAATACAATTGTTAAGAGGTCTCACCTCTTGGGCCTACAAACAATTTTTAAGACGTCTCACCTCTTTGGCCTCCACATAATTTTTAAGAGGTCTCACCTCTTGGGCCTACAAACAATTTTTCTCATGGCTCACCTCTTGGGCCTACAAACAATTTTTAAGAGGTCTCACCTCTTTGGCCTCCACATAATTTTTAAGAGGTCTCACCTCTTGGGCCTACAAACAATTTTTCTCATGGCTCACCTCTTGGGCCTACAAACAATTTTTAAGAGGTCTCACCTCTTTGGCCTCCACATAATTTTTAAGAGGTCTCACCTCTTGGGCCTAACAATTTTTCTCATGGCTCACCTCTTGGGCCTACAAACAATTTTTAAGAGGTCTCACCTCTTGGGCCTACAAACAATTTTTATTATGGCTCACCTCTTGGGCCTTAATACAATTTTTAAGAGGTCTCACCTCTTTGGCCTCCACTTAATTTTTTCGAGGGCTCACCTCTTGGGCCTCCATATAATTTTTTCGAGGGCTCACCTCAAGCTAACTTTGCGCACTCATTAAAATATTTTCACAACAAGGACCTAAGAGCCCTCGATGGGAGAGCATTGTGTGGGGGCCTGTTATAGGGAAGAGATGCGGCCCTGCGGGCTCTAGCCTGCCTTCTCCATGAGCCTCTGGCCAGCCCACGGCCTCTTCCTGCCTTTTGCGGTCCTACGCATCCCTCAACATCCCCACTGCTTTACCTGCTAGACATGACACTGGGCCAGGTCGGGTCACTGACTTCGTCATACTCAACCACCTCCTCTTACACTGCCTCACTTTGCTCCAACAGCCTCCCTTGCTGGCAACTGTGTCTCATCATCGTCCCTAATCATTTTACACTTTAGTGCCCGTTCCACACCACCATCAGCTAGAGATGGAGCTTGCTCCAGTGTTTGGGCATCAGAACAAACAAAATCCTCAGATAGCTCCTGCGATTCTTGCATGGGTGGGAACACTTGGTTGATAACATTGGGCAGGGTGGGAGGAAGGAGGGTCAGAGTGAGGTCCCTGCAGTTTCTGCAGGCTATCGACGAGACTGGACTTTGTGGACTTGACTGGGTGGTGGACAGATTTAACAAATCTAGAAGGAAGGAGGGGTTTGCCGAGCTGTCTGTAAGGGTTGCGGAAATCCAGACAGAACCAAGGCCCAAAACTTGGGTGGGGGTAGCAGGTTTGCCCGTCCCCGCCTCCACAACATTCACCCAGTGTGCCGTCAGGGAGATGTAGCATCCCCGGCCTCAAACCAAAGTGTTGGTGGTCAAATGGCCTTTTGCAGTAACCGTGTTACTTGGGCGTGGATGATGTTTTGGGACATGTGCCTGGGCAAGGCAGGGATGGCACAGAGGGAAAAATAGTGATGGCTTGATTGCTTTCCCCCTTGCCTATGCCATCTGTGGTTGTCATAGGCAACGTGATTTTAAGGGGTGCAGAATTTTATCTTCTTTTTTGTCTAGTTTGGCTTGGGGTCCATGGCAATGTAGAGGAAAGAAGGTTTCCTTGTATGGTCTCACTTTACAGAGAGGTAACATTGTCTTTGGAGTGTATTGTTGAGAGGCTGTGACAGTGGCGAAATAGTGCGACTTGGGCGCGTTATATGCACCCAGACATGCTTCCCCTGCTGTCCCAGTTGCATTCCAGCAGTGTTGGCATCCTTTTCTGAGGTTTCAGGGTGGACTTGGTGACCTCCAAGTGGTCGAATTGAGATTTCCAAGTGGCGAGCATTTTTTTCCCATAGACTTTAATGGGATTCGATATTCGGTCGAATAGCCGAATATCGCGGTCTATTCGAATCGAATTTCGAACTTTCGAATATTTCACTACTCGCTCATCTCTAGTGTGCAAGGCTGGTACAGCTTTTTTTTTAGAGAAGTAATTATTGTTTGGGACTTTCCACCTTGGATGGGCACAAGGCATCAGCTTTCTGAAATGTTCAGAGTCCACGATATGGAAAGGGACGTTAGTATCAGTAACAAGGCCGGGTGCACGTTCAGCTTCTGCGCTGTTGGATGAGTGCAAACATAATGTTGTCTCTTTGAAGTTGCCTCGGTGATCACAAAACATGTGACAAGGAGGAGCATCAGGAGAAATAGACGAAGGGAAGGAATGACCTCTGCTGAGGTTGAGGAGCCCAGAGTGCTGGAGAAGTGGTGTGGGCCATTGGGAGATGCAGTGGTTGCTGTGTCAGGCTGTACCACTACATTAGTGCCACAGTTTTCCCAGGCCACTGTATGGTGACGCTCCATGTGCTGACTAAAAGCCATGGTGCCAACATTAGCACCCCAATCAAGCTTTGCCTTCTGCCCATATATCCTGCATACCGCCACACTAACATCCTCTAGTGACTTGATAAAAATTCCAACACTGAAGGGTATGGCACTTTACCCCTTTATGAACCCATGCACCGCTAGTTGTTTTGTGACAGGTAGGCTCCTGGGTAACAGACAGTCTACCCCGTGTGCGTTGGGCTCCAGGACTCCCACTGCTTCCACCCTGCTGGCTTATCAGCAGGCTGCCACCATGCTGCTGTCTCATAGGCCTGCATGCCCCCTCTTCACCAGACTCCTACGTGTGATCAGCTACATCATCATCCACTACTGTCTGGTCTTCACTTTTGTCACCCTCACCAGTCTCATGGCCACATCCCTGACCTCTTGCAACATGTGCTCCCACCCAACTGTCATCATCGCTAGTTGCACATTTAAAGGAGGATGTAGCAGACCTCTCCTCCAAATCTGGGTTGGCCTTTAGCTGCTGACTGTCCTCCATAAGCTCGTCCTCACTGAAAAGCAGAGAGGAACCGTTGACATACATTACTTCCCGAGCAGAAGGAGCAGCAAAAGAAAAAGGCAGTTGCAGGATATGTGATTGCACAGAGGTTGTTTCTGGGCCATGACAACTAAGTGTGGTGTCGTGCGTGTCTGATATCACTTGAGATAATGTTGAAGAGCAAGTCAACCATTCCAGTACAGCTGGATTGTTGGTGGATTGTTGGTCAAAACACGACTGCTGGATGACAGTTCTGGCCTAACGGTGGCAGATCTGGCCCAACGCTGCTGCTACCACCAACCATTCTTCTGCTGCTACTAGTGGCGGCTAAAGGCACATTTTTGCTACTGCCCATTCCTTGTAAGGGACCAGTCAACTGTTTGTTGGCCACAGTATACAGTAACTGAATCAGTCATGTAACAGATAAAGTATGAATGAAGCAGCATATAGACTAGAAAAATATGCCTGCCACAGCACCATTTTTGCCACTGCCTGTTCCTTTGGAGGTCCCAAGCAACTGTCTGTTGGCCACAGTG
Source organism: Rhinella marina (assembly GCA_900303285.1). Lineage (NCBI taxonomy): Eukaryota > Metazoa > Chordata > Amphibia > Anura > Bufonidae > Rhinella > Rhinella marina. The sequence goes on from ONZH01018127.1 coordinate 24,214, forward strand.
TATAATGGTGATAAATTGTAGCATAGTCTGTCAGTCCCCTACGCATTCTCTGCATTCTCCCTCTCCGATATTGCTCTACATTCTCTGTTAAAAGTTGGCAACAACACTGTTCCTGGTGCATGAGTGTCTTGTCATGTGAGGTGACTGTGTGGGATGAGGGTTTCATGGGGCTCTGTCTACCTGTAACATCACAGGGCGAAGGCTACTTGCGAATTGGCTGGCTGTACGGCATTATGGGTGACCTTGCATTCCTGGGTTTTTCATCTATACACTTACTTTCACTTTTTAAGACGTGCAGCCGTCATTTTAGAAAAACTGATTCATTACCATGGAGTGCAAGGAAATTCGGATTCACTTAGAATCAAAGTTTTCCTAAGCATCGGACCGAATTCAACTTCACTTTGCTCAAAACTACTTAATATATTAATATATAAAGTAAATGCTGAGTTATAAGAGACATTATAGACCAGACTAGAACATAAAATTAGTTATAGTGTTCATTGAATCGAGCTTCAGAGTAGCTGGTGGTCGCAGTGTATGAAGTTGATTCATTCTAACACTTTGTTTTAATGCTGTGCGGAAACCTGTCTCCGTACAGCATTAAACGGTCTTGCTTTAGTGGAGGCAAAATTAGTTTCACTCGAAGTTACGCGAGACTTGGGTGAATGAATTAAGTATTTATTTCTACATCTTTAAAAATATTTCAAATAGCAATCTATCCGGTACCAAACCCAACTTTGGATTCCAAATTTTAAATGTTTTTGAAGATGTAGAAATGAATACAGAATTAATTCACCAAAATCTCACGTGACTTTGGGGGAAATTAAAATTTTCTCAACGGAGGCAATACATTTTAATGCAGTATGAAGACATTTCTCCGTACAGCATTAAAACAAAGTGTTAGAATGAATTACTGTAACTTTATACACTGTGACATTTTGACCATCAGCTAATATGGGCATTTGCAGGGTATTTGTTCTATGATGTTTTTCACCTGACATGCAAAAAACTTATGAGAAAAGGCAACCTATTGCCAATCAGTAGAACTCCAATTCCAATACTGCCATGAAAATATAAGCATTTTCTGTTGATGCAATTTTGTTAGCAGAGGTGCAGTGACCGTCCGTCTGCTTCGAAGCCTCATATGCAGTAGGGTTCACTGAACTGTTGTTTTAGATGCATGTCTGGTAGCCACCTGGTTTATTTTGAAGATGAATTGCTCCACTGTAGTGTGTTGTTTCGCCTTCATGCACCTTCAGAGCCAAGATTGACCTGCTCCAGTTTTCACATTGATTATTAACAATGATTCCATATGTTTACTCACAAGACACTTTCACCACAGCAGCACGCAAACAGTTCGCAAACCATGCAGTTTCAGAAATACTGCCACCCTTGGCCCAAAAGCCAATAATCATTCACTTTGCAACTGTAATAAATTGCCTGTTTTACCCATAAAAGCAACGAGATATATCTGTGTAGACAGGCTATTGCACACCTTATACACCCACCAAGCCAGCTCACAACACATGACTTCCTTCATGAGCTATGCTCTGCCATGTTGAGAGTTGGAAGATGTCATAATAATGTGACTCAACTGTGGACAATCATTATTAAACCTTTTCATGTAAAGTGCAGGTGCTAAATAATTATTAGTAATACCAACAAGATTGAGTCATAAAGTTAGGTAGTACAGTCCTCCTAGAGCTCAGCGGGTTTCACCAATGACTTTCTCAGAAGGTATTGAGTACTAACAGAAGGTCAGAGCACTATATAGGCAGGCAATAAATGATACCTGCAGGTGCTACTTACTAATATGGCACTTGGGTTGGGGACCAAACCTACAGCACACACACAGCAGAGGGAGGGGTGAAATAGGAAGTACGTAATATTCTATGGTTTATAACTTGGGTTGTATAATTTATTAATTTTTACACATAATTTGCCTTCAGATTTTCACATCATGCACATAATAATCACATATACAGCAGGTGAAATAAGTATTGAACATGTCACCAATTTTGTAAGTAAATATATTTCTAAAGGTTCTATTGGCATGAAATTCTCACCAGATGTCAGTAACAACCCATCCAATACACACAGGCAAAGAAATCAAGCTATAGATGTCCATAAATTAAGTTATGAGAAACAACACAGGGAAAAAGTTTTGAACACGTTTTCTGAAATGTATTTAATACTTTGTACAAAAGCCTTTGCTGGTGATGACCGCTTCAAGATGTCTCCTGTATGGATAAACTAGTTACATGCATTGCTCAGGTGTGATTTTGGCCCATTCTTCCACATAAACACTCTTCAAATCCTGAAGGTTTTGTGGGCTCATTCTATAAAGTCTGAGCTTTAGTTCTTTCCATAGATTTTCTATTGGATTCAGGTCAGGTGATTAGCTGGGCTATTCTAGAAGCTTTATTTTCTTTCTCTAAAACCAATTAAGAGTTTCCTTGGCTGTGTGTTTGGGATCATCTTCATCATCCTGGTAAAGGGCAGCAGATTTTTACCAAGAATGTCTCGGTAGATTTGTTCATTCATCCTTTGTTCAATCATATGAAGTTTGCCAGTGCCGTATGCTGAAAAACAGCCCAGCACCATGGCGTTCACAGTGGGAATTGGTTGCAACACATTCTCAATCTCACTATTTGCTGCCACCAGTGACTCCGGGTCATTCCAGTACTCGATCCAGTTCAATTTTGGTCTCATCTGACCAGACTGTATTCATCCAGTATTTCACAGGCTTGTCTAAATGTTGTAGAGCAAACTTTAAACGTGCTTGAACATGATTTTTGTTCAGCAATTGAGTCTTACATGGTGAGCATACATATGTGAGCATGGAGGTTAAGTCCATTAATTATTGTTTTCTTTGAAACAATTGTACTTGCTGATTCTAGGTCTTTCTGTAGCTCTTCACAGGTGTTCTTTGTTTCATGGACAACATTCCTGATAATTCTTTTCCCTCCTCTGTCTCAAATCTTGCGGGGAGCATCTGGTTGTAGCTGGTTTATGGTTAAATTATGTTATTTCCACTTTCAGGAATTTAGAAATTCTTCTGTAACCATTGCCATCAGTATGTTTTACAACAATAAGGTTGCGAAAGTCTTGAGAGCTCACTGGTTTTGCCCATCATGAGATGTTTCTTGTGTGGCACCTTGGTAATGAGATACCTTTTTATAGGCCATCGGTTGAACCAGCTGATATTTTTCACCAAGTGTCAGAATTTCTTTCTAATTACTGATAGATGTCAGCTGGTGTCATGACTTTCCATGGCTTTTTGCACCTCTCTTTCTTCATGTGTTCAATACTTTTTCCCTGTGTCATTTCTCATTATTACTGTTATTATTATTAGTATTAGTAGTAGTAGTAGTAGTAGTACTATTAACCCCTTAAGGACCTTGCCATTTTTCACCTTAAGGACCAGGCCGTTTTTTGGAACCTTGACATGTGTCACTTTATGTTGTAATATCTTTGAAACGCTTTTACTTATCCAAGCCATTCTGAGATTGTTTTCTCGTGACACATTGTAATTCATGATAATGGAACATTTTAGTCGATATAATTCATCTTTATTTATTAAAAAATCCAAAATTAACTGAAAATTTGGAAAAATTTGCAGTTTTCAAAATTTGAATTTATCTGCTTTTAAGGGAGATAGTGATACATCATAAAAGAGCTATTACATTACATTTCCCATATGTCCACTTTCATGTTTGCATCATTTTGTAAATGTAATTTTCTTTTTTAGGATCTTATACGGGTTAGAATTTTAGAAGAAAATTTTTAAATTTTTAAGAAAATTTCCGAAACCCAATTTTTTAAGGACCACTTCAGTTATGAAGTCACTGTGGGGCTTAGATAGTGGAAACCACCCATAAATGACCCCATTGTAGAAACTACACCCCTTAAGTTATTCAAAACTGATTTACAAACTTTGTTAACCCTTTAGGTGTTCCACAAGAATTAAAGGAAAAAGGAGATTAAATTTTTAAATTTCACTTTTTTGTCAGATTTTCCAATTTAATTCATTTTTTCCAGTAACACATCAAGGATTAACAGCCAAATAAAACTCAATATTTATTACCGCGATTCTGCAGTTTACAGAAACACCCCATATGTGGTCGTAAACTGCTGTACAGGCGCACGGCAGGGCGCAGAAGGAAAGGAGCGTCATACGGTTTTTGGAGGGCAGATTTCACTGGGATAATTTTAAGTTGCCATATGACATTTAAAGACCCCCTGATGCACCCCTAGAGTAGAAACTCCAAAAAAGTAACCCCATTTTGTAAATTATAGGATAAGATGACACTTTTATTGGTACTATTTTGTGGTATATATGACTTTTGATTGCTCTATATTACGCTTTTTGTGAGGCAAGGTAGCAAAAAAATGGCTGTTCTGGCACAGTTTTTATTTTTTGTTTTTTACTGTGTTCACCTGACAGATTAAATCATGTGCTATTTTTATAGAGCATGTTGTTATGGAGGTGACGATATAAAATATGTCTACTTTTATTTTTCTTTTGTTTCAGTTTTACATAATAAATAGAGATAAGCGAACATGCTCGCCCGAGCTTGGTGCTCGTTCGAGCATTAGGGCATTCGTACTTGCTCGATACTCAGACGAGCATATCGCGATCGTTGAGGAAATGGCATCTTCCTCTTCCTGCATGTTAGGCGCCTTTTATCAGCCAATCCACATGCAGGAGAGTCTTTGGTACCTCCTAGCATCACGTGGGACCCCTACAAGTCGATAGCTGGGATTGGCTGGCCAGATCAGATGACCTGGGAATATAAGAATCTGGTCCCGCGCTGCTCGCGTCAGATGCCGCCTGCATGAGATTAGGGATAGAGCTGCTGTCTGTCAGGGAGAGTGCTAGGGCCTATATTTAGATGTTGGTTAGGAAGGAATCATCCTCAAAGAACCCAACAGCCCTTCTAAGTGCTACAAGCACCTTTTTATTTTTGTCTCCTCCTGGCTTCTGGTTGGGACTTGTAGTGCAGCTAACGCCATCTTGGCTGCACACTGTACACAGCAACTGGTGGCAGAAGGGACAGCACGTGGTCCACACAGACCCCAAAGAAATTGGCCAAAGTCCTCTCTGTACTCATTTTTGCTGCTGCTGCTGCTGTTGTTGTACCTTGGCTTGCTGGGATCTGTAATGCAGTCTAGGGAATATGTTTTTTCTCTCATTTATATATAGTACAGTCCAGTGAACAATTATGTAGTGTGCTGCACAGTAGGGTCAGTCTAGGGAATAAGTTTTTTTCTCTCAGTTATATATACTACAGTGCAGTGAACAAGTCTGTAGTGTGCTATACAGTAGCGTCAGTTTAGAAAATATGTTTTTTCTCTCAGTTATATATACTACAGTCCAGTGAACAATTATGTAGTGTGCTGTACAGTAGCGTCAGTCTAGGGAATACGTTTTTTCTCTCAGTTATATATACTACAGTGCAGTGGACAATTCTGTAGTGTACTGTACAGTAGTGTCAGTCTATAAAATACGTATTTTCTCTCAGTTATATATACTACAGTCCAGTGAAAAATTGAGTGGTTTGCGGTACAATAGCCACCATTTAAAGACTACGTTTTTTCTCTCACTTATATATATACTACAGTCCAGTGAAAAATTGAGTGGTTTGCGGTACAATAGCCGCCATTTAAAGACTACGTTTTTTCTCTTAGTTATATGTACTACAGTCCAGTGAAAAATGGAGTGTTTTGCGTTAAATTAGCCAGTCTAAAGACTAAGTTTTTTTCTCCCAGTTATATATACTACAGTCCAGTGAAAAATTGAGTGGTTTGCGGTACAATAGCCGCCATTTAAAGACTACGTTTTTTCTCTCAGTTATATATACTACAGTCCAGTGAACAATTATGTAGTGTGCTGTACAGGAGCGTCAGTCTAGGGAATATGTTTTTTCTCTCAGTTATATATACTACAGTCCAGTGAACAATTATGTAGTGTGCTGTACAGTAGCGTCAGTCTAGGGAATACGTTTTTTCTCTCAGTTATATATACTACAGTGCAGTGAACAATTCTGTAGTGTACTGTACAGTAGTGTCAGTCTATAAAAGACGTTTTTTCTCTCTTTTATATGTACTACAGTCCAGTGAAAAATTGAGTGGTTTGTGGTACAATAGCCGCCATTTAAAGACTACGTTTTTTCTCTCAGTTATATGTATTACAGTCCAGTGAACAATTGTGTACGCGTATCAGTGATGATGCCACCAGCTTCACTGAAGACCCGCTCTGACAACACGCTAGCGGCAGGGCAGGCCAGCACCTCCAAGGCGTACAGTGCCAGTTCGGGCCACATGTCCAGCTTTGCAACCCAGTAGTTGTATGGAGCGATCACGCAGGACGTTGATATGGTAAGCTAGGTACTCCCTCACCATCTTTCTGAACACAAGACTATGTCACCCATCCTACTGGGGGACGAGTGACATAGTCTTGCTGGGGTGCCTTAAAACTGGCAAAGGCCTTGGAGAGTGTTTCCCTGCCAGTGCTTGACAAGCTGCCTTCTCGCCTCCTCTCCCCCGCTAGTTGGCCCACAGAACTATGTCCTCTGCCGCTAGCGGTGTCAGATGGGAAGGATAGTTTCAGCTTGTGCACAAGGGCCTGTTGATATTGATTCACTCTTATACTCCTTTCCTCTACAGGAATTAGAGTGGAAAAGTTCTGTTTGTACCGGGGGTCCAGGAGGGTGAACACCCAGTAATCGGTGTTGTCAAAAATGCTTCTAACACAAGGGTCACGGGAAAGGCAGCCTAACATGAAGTCAGCCATGTGCGCAAGAGTCCCAACATGCAAGAATTCCCTTTCCTCAATAGGCTGACTCTCCATTTCCTCCTCCTCCTCCAACTCCTCCTCTTCAGCCCATACATGCTCAACAGATAAGAAGGAATGAGCATAGGTACCCTCTTCAGTCTCACCAACAGTCTCCTCCTCTTCCTCCTCTTCCTCCTGCTCCTCCTCCAATACGCACTGAGAAACAGACCTGAGGGTGGTCTGTGACAAGCGCAAAGCCCCTGACTTCATGCTGAGCTGTGACTTTTTCAGCAGATAAAGCAGCGGGATGGTGACCCTGATAATGGCGGCATCGCCGCTGACCATCTGTGTTGACTCCTGAAAGTTGCTTAACACCTGACAGATATCAGACATCCACATCCACTCCTCCTTGCACACTTGAGGAAGCTGACTAACCTGACTACCAGTTCTCTTGGAAGTTGTCATCTGGCAGTCTACATTCGTCTGCGCTGTGGGTAGACCCTGGCAAACATGTGTAATGTGGAATTCCATTGTGTGGGCACGTCGCACAACAGTCGGTGAGCTGTCAGTTGTAAGCGCCATTGCACTGCCCTGAGAGTGGCAGCATCTGTGGTTGACTTGCGGAAATGCGCACAGATGCGTCGCACCTTGGTGAGCTAATCAGACAAATTGGGGTAGGTCTTGAGGAACCGCTGAACCACAAGATTGAACACGTGGGCCAGGCAGGTTTTATATGCAGTGTTTATATGGGTTGTTGTTACTTTGGGAAATAGTATTGGTGTATAATGGCAAATGTGTGAGTCTGCCGAGTTGCAGAGCCGCCACCAGGTTATGCTCGTTGTCACACACAACCATGCCTGGTTTGAGTTTCAGCGGCAACAGCCAAAGATCGGTCTGTGCCGTGATGCCCTGTAACAGCTCTTGGGCAGTGTGCCTCTTGTCACCTAAGCTCAGCAGTTTCAGCACCACCTGTTGGCGCTTACCCACGGCAGTGCTGCTGCGCCTAGAGCTACCGACTGAAGGTGCCATGCTCACAGATTGTATTTGAGAGAAGGAGGAGGGGTTGGAGGAAGAGGCATAAGTCGGAGAAACTGTGACCGAGGTAGGCCCCTCAATCCTCGGTGTGGGCAGTACATGAGCGGCCCCAGGGTCAGACTCGGTCCCAGCCTCCACCAAGTTAACCCAATGTGCTATCAGGGAGATATAGTGTCCCCTGCCCACCAGCACTTGTCCACGTGTCCGTGGTTAAGTGAACCTTCTCAGTAACCACGTTGGTCAGGGCACGGATGATGTTCTCTGACACATGCTGACAGAGGCGTAGCTAGAGGTTCAGCACAGGGGGGGCGAAACATACTTGAGTGGGCCCCCCACTTGGCTTCCCAAACGCACGTTTCCAACTTCACAGGCACATACAATATTATAACCACAACTAGTAGTATTAGAAAGATGACTGTATAAACTGCTAGATCATCTATGCTGTTAAGTACAGTACAATAGACTTTCTACATACCCTAGTGTAAATACTCTACCATATAATGCAGTAAAATATAGGAGTAATAGGATTAAAAAACAATGGGACTCCTATGTTAAAGGAAACCTGTCCCCAGTTTTTACATCACTAAACTAACAGTCCCCTGCCCCCATCAGACCTCAGATGATCAGAATGTGCCCCCATCAGACCTCAGATCATCAGAATGTGCCCCCATCAGACCTCACATCAGCGTATTGTGCCCCATCAGACCTCAGATCAGCGTATTGTGCCCCCATCAGATCTCAGATCAGCGTATTGTGCCCCCATCAGACCTCGGATCAGCCTACTGTGCCCCCATCAGACCTCACATCAGCCTACTGTGCCCCCATCAGACCTCAGATCAGCGTATTGTGCCCCATCAGACCTCAGATCAGCATATTGTGCCCCCATCAGACCTCAGACCAGCGTATTGTGCCCCCATCAGACCTCAGATCAGCGTATTGTGCCCCCATCAGATCTCAGATCAGCGTATTGTGCCCCCATCAGACCTCAGATCAGCGTATTGAGCCCCATCAGACCTCAGACCAGCGTATTGTGCCCCCATCAGACCTCAGATCAGCGTATTGTGCCCCCATCAGATCTCAGATCAGCGTATTGTGCCCCCATCAGACCTCAGATCAGCGTATTGAGCCCCATCAGACCTCAGACCAGCGTATTGTGCCCCCATCAGATCTCAGATCAGCGTATTGTGCCCCCATCAGACCTCAGATCAGCGTATTGAGCCCCCATCAGACCTCAGATCAGCGTATTGAGCCCCCATCAGACCTCAGATCAGCCTACTGTGCCCCCATCAGACCTCACATCAGCCTACTGTGCCCCCATCAGACCTCACATCAGCCTACTGTGCCCCCATCAGACCTCACATCAGCCTACTGTGCCCCCATCAGACCTCACATCAGCTTAATGTGCTCCCATCAGACCTCAGATCAGCGTATTGTGCCTCCATCAGACCTCAGATCAGCGTATTGTGCCCCCATCAGACCTCATATCAGCCTACTGTGCCCCTATCAGACCTCAGATCAGCGTATTGTGCCCCCATCAGACCTCAGATCAGCCCACCCAGCCACATAGGATTAAAATAAAAAACCTTACTTACCTGTTCTGCGCTGCGGCTGCCCTCCGGTCCGCGCTCCGCTCTCTTCCCTGGCCCGCGCACACTATGACCTGACGCTGCGTGCAGCGTCAGGTCATAGTGCGCGCCGCCAGGGAAGAGAGCAGAGCGCGGACCGGAGGGCAGCCGCAGCGCAGAACAGGTAAGTAAGGATTAAAATAAAAAACCTATGTGGCTGGGTGGGCTGATCTGAGGTCTGATGGGGGTCCCTAAATACAAGTGAGCGCTTCCATAATGGAAGCGCTCACTTGTATTCGCCTGATAGTAGGCAAGGTCATCCTTGCTGGGCCCCCCTGAGTCACTGGGCCCGGAGCCGTCGCCCCCACTGCCCCCCCGGTAGCTACGCCACTGCGTGCTGATGTAGGGCTGGGACGGCACATCGGGAAAAATAGTTGCGGCTCGGGACCAAGTACCGAGGGACAATCACCGCCATCAGGTTGCGGAAAGCCTCAGTCTCTACCAGTCTATAGGGCAGCATCTCCAGGCTCAGCAGTTTGAAAATGTGGACATTTAGGGCTTGTGCATGTGGGTGGCTGGAATTGTATTTGCGTTTGCGCTTGGGCTCCAATGTCTGATGCAAACACAGCTGAAGGCTGTGCTGGGACACATTGGTGTAGGGTGTGGAGGATCGTGGAGGTGAAGGGGTGGTTGTAGGGCGATAGGCGCTCGTGCTGGAGTCCTGGGCGGGGGGTTGACTCGCAAAGCCAGCATGTGACACAGGGGAAGGAACACTGCTGTGACCCGCAGGAGGTGAACGGCCTTGGTTCCATTGAGTCATGTGTTTAGCACTCATATGCCTGCGCATACTGGTAGTGGTTAGGCTGGTAGTAGTGGCTCCCCTGCTGATCCTGGTGTGGCACAGGTTGCACACCACAGTCCGTCAGTCATCCTCACTTTCTTTAAAGAACCTCCAGACTTGCGAACATCTAGGCCTCGGCACGGGAGCTTCACTCCATGAAACAGTTGCTGATCTACTAGCTCTGGCCCTGCTTCTCCCTCTGGCCACTCCACTGCCTCTTCCAACCTGTTCTGGTGCTGCACATGCCTCCCCTTCAGAAGCACTGTCTTGACTAGGCTTACCAACCCAGCTCGGGTCAGTCACCTCATCATCCACCAGCTCTTCCTCCGATTCCTCACTCTGCTCCCCCCTCGGACTTACTGCCCTGACAACAACGTCACTGTCTGACAACCGTGTCTCATCATCATCATCATCCGACACCTCTTGACACACTACTTGCACTAAGTCCACACTCTCATCACCCACAGACTGCGAAAGTTCTAAATTTTTGGCATCGGGACAGAGGAACTGCTCCGGTTGCTGCTGAGCAGTGGTTTGTGACTCTGTGAAGAGTCCTGAAAAGAGTTCCTGGGAGTATGCCTGATCTGAATCCATATTTTCCATGGGGGGGGGGGGCAGGCTGGGGGGAAGGAGGTTGAGCTGGAGGAGCCAGAGGTCTACTCCCTTGGCTAGCGTGGGTGGACTGCGTGGAAGACTGGGTGGTGGATAAATTACTGGACACATTATCCGCTATCCACGTCATCACCTGTTCGCACTGTTGTGGTTTCAATAGTGGTGTACCACGTGATCCTGTAAGTTGCGAGATGAAGCTAGGGAGCGAAACTCTGCGGCGTTCCACTGCTCCCTCATCAGTAGGTACTGTGTCACCCTGCCCAGGACCACGGCCTCTGCCCCCCTACATCACTTGGACACCCACGTCCTCGTCCTCGACCCTTAGCCCTTGGGTTCAACATTTTGTGTAATCACTAAACTGTAGAATTAATATCTGAGGCCAAAAACGTATTCTCTAGACTGCGGCTAGTGTACCACACACCACACAATTTTTCACTGGACTGTATTAAATGTATCTGAGAGAAAAAACGTATTCTCTAGACTGCTGCTAGTGTACCGCACAACACAGAATTTTTCACTGGACTGTATTAAATGGATCTGAGAGAAAAAACCTATTCTTTAGACTGCTGCTAGTGTATCGCACAACACATAATTTTTCACTGGACTGTATTAAATGTATCTGAGAGAAAAAACGTATTCTCCAGACTGCGGGTAGTGTACCGCATACCACACAATTTTTCACTGCACTGTAGGATATATAACTGAGAGAAAAAACGTATATTTTCTAGACTCCGGCTAGTGTGCAGCACACGACAGAATTTTGCACTGCAATGTAGTATATATAACTGAGAGAAAAAACATATATTTTCTAGACTCCAGCTAGTGTGCAGCACACGACAGAATTTTTCACTGCACTGTAGTATATATAACTGAGAGAAAAATGTATATTTTTTAGACTCCGGCTAGTGTGCAGCACACGACAGTATTTTGCACTGCACTGTAGTATATATAACTGAGAGAAAAAAACGTATATTTTCTAGACTCCGGCTAGTGTACCGCACACCACACAATTTTTCACTGGACTGTAGTATATATAAGTGAGAGAAAAAACACATTTTATAGACTGCGGCTACTGTTCCGCACACCACAGAATTGTTCACTGGACTGTAGTCACCGCCATGCTGTGTCAGGCTAAATTTTTGGGTGGTTCAGCTGCTATCTAAGTCTAACCAAGCCATTCTGGGGTTCACCGCCATGCTCTAAACTGCAATCTCAGTCAAACTTTGTAATTTAGGGGTTCACCACCAAGGTGTGCTAGACTACAATTTTAGCGGGCTTATCTGCAATCTCAGTCACAGACTGTCATTCAGGGGTGCACCACCATGCTTTTTTAAACCATTTGTTTCTGAGGGTCACCTCAAGGCTCTCACCCACGATTTTTTGAAAGCTCGCCACTACACTGTCGGACAAAATTGTCTTGAGGGTCACCGGCGGCCTCTCCCCCACAAATTCAAGGAGGGTTACTACCAGGCCCTGGCACACAAATATTGTCTTGAGGGGCACTAAAAGGCTCTGCACCCACCCATGTGTGGAGACTAATAGGTGGGTGCAGTGTGCGTCTTAGCCCGTCTGGAATTAGTAAAGCTGGGCACTGTGCTTGTAGGTCTTTGTGTCTGCCGTGGACAGGGTGAGTGGTGGGTGCGTGTTTGCCAGTCTGGGATGGGGAGAGCTGGGCACTGTGCTGGGAGAACTTTGTGTACGCTGTGGACTACTGGGTGGGTGCGGAGAGGGAGACGTTTATGCCTGCGTCGTTGGGCGGGGGATAGGACAGCAGTGCCAGCATGGGCAGTGGTGTCACCCGCAGGTGGTGATGGACCTTCATTGCACCTAGTTGGGTGCTTTACTAACATGTGATGGGCATGTGCCTTTCCCATCTTGGTCTGGGTCAGCACAATTGTCTTGAGGGTCACCACCAGGCTGTTGGCCAGAATTTGACATAATGGTACGATTAGGCAGCCTCAGAGGCATCCATGCATGCTGCCCCTGCTGTTTCCTTCCATTTCTGTGGTGTTTCCATCATTTTCTGAGGTTTCCAGGTTTTCACGCAACCTTCCCTGTGCAGAGCTTTGGTCCCCTGCAAAAAATGCTCGAGTCTCCAATTGACTTCAATGGGGTTCGTTATATATATATCGAAACGAGCACCCGAGCATCCGGAAAAATTCGACTCAAATAACGAGCACCCGAGATTTTAAATAAATCATGTTTGTGTGTCTCCTTTTTCTAAAAGGCATATTACTTTTATTTTTTGGGTAATCATCTTATGTAGGGTCTCATTGTTTGCGACATGAGGTGACGGTTTGACTGGTACTATTTTGGGGTACATACTACTTTTTGATCATTTGGTATTACACCTTTTATGATGTATGGTGACAAAAAAATGATTTTTTTTGGCACGGTTTTTATTAAAAAACATTTTTTACGGTTTTTACCTGACGGGGAAAATAATGTAATATTTTATAGAGCAGGTTGTTACGGACGTGGCAATACCTAATATGTCTATTTTTTTATATTTATTTTGGTTTTACACAATAAAAGCATTTTTGAAACAAAAACAATCATGTTTTTGTGTCTTCATTTTCTGAAAGCCATATCTTTTTTATTTTTTGGGCGATTGTTTTAGGTAGGGTCTCAATTTTTGCGGGATGAGATGATGGTTTGATTGATAATATTTTTGGGTAGATATGACTTTTTGATCGCTTTGTATTACATTTTTTGTTATGTAAGGTGATAAAAAATGGCTTTTTTGGTTCATTTTTTATATTTTATTTTTTTATGGTGTACACCGGACAGGTTAGCTCATGTGATATTTTTATAGAGCAGGTTGTTACGAACACGGCAATACCTAATATGTCTGTTTTTTAAAATATATTTTGGTTTTAAACAATAAAATAATTTTTGAAACAAAAAAAATTATGTTTTTATGTCTCCATTTTCTGAAAAAAAATATATTTTCTATTTTTTAGTCGATTGTCTTAGGTAGGGTCTCATTTTTTGCGGGATGAGATGATGGTTTGATTGATAATATTTTTGGGTAGATATGACTTTTTGATCGCTTTGTATTACACTTTTTGTTATGTAAGGTGATACAAAATGGCTTTTTTTGGGTCAGTTTTTATTTTTTAATTTTTTTTATTTTTTACGGTGTTCACCGGACGGATTAGCTCATGTGATATTTTTATAGAGCAGTTTGTTACGGACGCGGCAATACCTAATATGTCTATTTTTTAAAATATATTTTGGTTTTAAACAATAAAATTATTTTTAAAACAAAAAATGTTTTTATGTCTCCATTTTCTTAGAGCCATATCTTTTAGCCAATTGTTTTAGGTAGGGTGTCATTTTTTCCGGGTTGAGATGAAGGTTTGATTGGTTTTATTTTTCGGTAGATATGACTTTTTGATCGCTTGGTATTCCATTTTTTGAGATGAAAGGTGACAAAAAATGGCTTTTTTTTAGCACAGTTTTTATTAATTATTTTTACGTTATTGACCAGATGGGGTGGATTATGTGATATTTTACGCAGCTTTTTAGCAGGTTTTTACGCAAGCGATGATACCTAATATGTCTGTTTTTTTGTTTCTTTTCTTTCTATTTTTTGCAATTTTATTCATCACTCTTTATGGGAAAAGGGCTTTTTTATATTAAAACTTTATTTTTTTATTGTTAAAAACATTTTTATTTAACTTCAGCGCTGATCGCGTCATATGAGGGGTTAATCCACCGGCATCGGTGTCATCACTTATGCTGGTGGATGCAGCAGGGTTACGGCTGTCAGTAACAACCGGATCTCTGCTTCTAATGGGGGCACCCGACATGGGGTGAAGGAATGACCCCAGGACGAGAATGCTCGTCCTGGGGCACTAAGTATCCACAATTTAGGACGAGCATTCTTGTCCAGGGTCGTTAACCAGTTAATAGTACCTTTAGAAATATATTTACTTAGAAAACTGGTAACGTGTTCAATTCTTATTTCACCCGCTGTGTGTGTGTGTGTATATATATATATATATATATATATATATATATATATATATTTATTTATTTATATTAAAGGGATCGCTCTCTGTCAGGGGGGCGCAATCACAAATCTTCCGACACACAGGGGGGTTTTAATGTCCAAATGGTGCCTTATTTTTACTCTTTGGCACCAACAACATGAAAACATTCAAATAAACACCTGCCTGTCTGGGCTCAACCTAATACACGTGTTGTCTCTATCTCACCTATAGAGCGCCGTTCACACACGGTATTAGATCCAGCTTCCTCAGCCGTATGGTCCAGCAGCCTCCTGGCTGTGACCTCTCCAGCACCTTTGAGGGGAGGTGGTCCAGAAGTCCTCCTGACTCTGACCATGCAACCCTCTTTCTGTAGGCATCGCTGGGCCTGACAAACTTCAGGCTTTACAAAGCCTTGTGGCCCCTCAGCCCTCCTGGCTGAGACGACACAGAGCCTCTGCAGGCATCTGTTTCCAAGTCTCTCAGGCTTCCTCAGCCTTTCTCTTCCCCCTCTTATACACAGAGGGTAGTTTTATCCCTCCGTGATTACAATAGCAGGCCTCACCTGCAATCTCCTCAGCTAAACGCCATACATATACTGGAAGGGTGTGGACTGGCAGATCCCACTTTCAAACCTATCCCCCAGTCCAAATGAAATCCAGCCCAGAACAACATCTAGACAAAACTGTCTCAGCAAACTACACTTTGCTGAAACCATTGCAGCTTTCTGAATTTACGTTATCTCACCCAGCTGAGGTATCTGGGTGGGATGTACACACCTTCCAGCACTTATACTGTACACCTTACCACAATATATGTAGTTTGTTTGTATTATTAGTACTAAACAAACATGATTAATAAATATGATTAATTAAATAATTCTATATTTTAACTAATAATAGTTAAAATATAGAATTATTTAATTAATCATGTTTATTTATTTAATATGTGTGTGCTATGGCATTAGTATGCGGCCCAAGCGCCATATTAGTAAGTAGCACCAGCAACTTATCATTTTTTGGCTGCCCATATACTGCTCCCACCTCCTGTTCTGCACTCAATACCTTCCAAGGAAGCCATTGGCAGAACATGTTGAGGTTTAGTAGGACAGCATCTAGCATTATGTATCATTAATCACTATTTAGCTCCTGCATTTTACATAGTGAGGTTTAAGGAGGATTGTATTACCTCTTTCGTATGTCCCAGTCTGGTCTGTTATGTCTCTAATAATGTAGCATTTGCACTTCATACAATTATATTGTTTAACAATCGTACAATACAATTGGTATAAACTTTAATATTAATGTTATGGTCTTGCAGGTATTTTCTATCATGCTTTTAATAGGATTTTATGGGTTTTGGGTATTTGTTTTATGATTATTGCTAATAAAGATATATATGAATTTTTGGTGGTAATCTTTGTGATTGATTAACCCTGAATTATATAGGTGTTCTAGTCTATGCACTAATTTTGGCCTGACTGCTAGAGTTATAACAGGAAAGAGAAGGAAATAAGTGTCATATTTCACAATGATGGCCAATTTGATTTTCCCTTATTTCCCCCCATTTTATGTACTGAAAGAGATCTGTAGTCCTTACAATTTTGCCTGAATGGCCACATCTTATTCTCTGCCTGCTTTGTCTCTCACTTGGTACTGCTTAGCCTGATTTTAGCCAGGTTGTGACGCATTTACATACTACTTTGTATTGTGTTTGTCTGTCTTTGTTTGTAGTCTGTCACTGAACTTATAGTAGGGACCATCAACCAGTTGTGGTCTACCTATCTAGGGCTTGTACTGCAAGTAGGTATGGAAAGCAGGCTGGGTACTAGCCTTAGGGCTCACTGTCCTTGTCTGTCCTTACATACAGTTGTTACAGAAGAACACTTCTTGTGCGGTGACTAGGAATGAGGGCAAAGACTCTATGTAGCAGCATTGTTTGAAGGTGGGCACAAAGCACATAAAACTATCCCAGCACTTTAGTCCTTTGCCTCCTTTCCCTTGATCCTATTTTGTCTCAAGTTACAACTCTAGTACGTTATTTAAACTTGGAAATATGTAAAGAAATCTCCTCTGTGTATCACCAGAGGTCAGCCTCGTCCCTCCTTCTCTTCTTCATGGTACTATGACAAGCTATAGGACACGTCGCAGGAGTCTGCTGTGACCTGTCTGCAGAAGGACAAAAATAGAGTTAAGCTACACCATCTAATCAAGCACCCCAGTCCTCAGCTTTTTTCCAGCCTAAAATGGAGCAGATTAAACAGGAGATTAACCCCTTGTTATTCAAGACATCTGTGCTAGGATCGTTAACAAAGTACTGCAGACTGACAAACTATATATTTACTTTTAGCAATAATTTCTATGTTTAGGTTTTACTTAAATTAGTATACATAGAACATAATAAGCCAGGCATAGTCCCTGGTAGGGTTGACCATGCTGATTAAAACAACACTTTAGTTATATTTGTGACTTGCAGCGTTCCAATGAAATCAGCATTTTTATTATTATGCACATTAGCTGGTTTGAGCACCAAGTTGCTGGCCAGAGTTTTAGAACACCACTGGTGTAATGCTTAACCCCTCTGTGCACTCCCCCCTTCACTGTGGCTGACAAGGCTAGGATACATCTCATTTTCATCAATAAGCCCTAAGTTAAAAAAAAAATATATATGCAGCCATATAACCACAAAACACTTGCTCATGTTGGTGAAAGAGTGATCTTATAATTGTAATTTAATAAATAATAAGTGTGTACGCAATATCCTGCATTCTACTAGGAATGCATGATTTTCTAATGTCCTGTGGATTACATGCGGTCCTGGCACTACTTGGTGGCAGCGTAGCATCCAGAGAAGGAAGAGAGGGCTGTGGGGGAAGGAGAGCATACTGACTAAAGGATCCTCCCAGCAGCTGCGCTCTTCTTCTGTGAGTATGAATATACTCTCCGACCCAAACTACCCTTTCTCAATTGTCCTGATGCTTGACTACCGCCAGTGAGTGCTAGGACTGAATGTAATCCACAGGACATTGGCAAATCATGCATTCCTAGTAGACACTGACACCAATGATTAATTTAGCATTATTAGCGGTTCCACAACACTGGATCTTTAGACATGCTTGTATCACATGTCAGAAAACGAACCCCCCTCAAACAAAATCCTGTAAGATCTGTAAAAACATCTTTATGTGTATTATTAATTTATTTTGCTTGGAGGATAATGGAGTTATTCATTCTTCTGAACACTGGTGGATGTAAATGGGACTGCCAAATGTACTGTTTAAAGTACATGTGCTTCTTGGATGTATAGCCTTCAGTATATTACCCCATATCTTGCCAAGATGCTTAATAGAATCTAGTGTACATCATGTAATATTTAAAGGTTCAACATTGAATGCATGAAATTGTGAACATATATCCAGGGATCTTTGGTGGTTTAGAGGCACAAAATTAATAGCCAAACTAAAACAAACCAAATCTTTGACTTCTGCACGTAAACTGAAGGACTAATTAACCTCTATGGCTTTGATTTATTAATTTTCTATTTATCATTTATAACAGAAGGCCCAAGTGAAACATAATTATCCGTGGAGGAACAATCGCATTGCCAAAAACCTATGCTTACAAATCCTTCAAAATATCTCCAAAGAGCAGAGCTTTTGTAAAGCACCAACCTTAATCCTACAGACAGAGGGATTCTAGACTATAAACTGACCTTCAATGGGATTTTGGTGTTTAATGAGAAAATGACTTGCAGCTGATACAAAATGTGACAAAGAGAGATAGGACCTATAGGTAATTATTTCACAAAATGCCTTTTCCAACAAGCTGAAACTATAAAGAGTTATCTGAAACTACAAAACAAGATCCCATAGTCAAATTGCTTAGAGAAGCAGAAAATTGATTAGTGACATTATTGTTATTATTAGTAAAAGAAGTAATTTTTGCAGTGATTGGCTCTAAAGTTGATCAGATGTGTCTTTGGGAACAATAGAAGAATGTTGTACAATAGCTAGGTTTGAGTAATTCAATAGATAATATAGTGTACATAACAGATGTGCCAGGTTAGGCAACGTCTTATCGATTTATACATTTTTTTGTTACCTAAAGATTCCATGATATATGGTAAAAATTAATGAGATATTCTTCAATATGTTTCTGCTATCACGTATGTATTAGTTAAGGGTTTGAATGAGAATATGTATTTCATTTTAGTTTGATTAATCAGTTTTTATTGTAGAACATTTATATAGAATATAATGGGGGTCATTTATTTTCCAGAAATACGTCTATATTAACTTTTGCACCACAATCTGTGACTTTTCCCCACTCACACCAGGTCTGAAAAGGTAGGTGTAGTGTGGGCAGGGAAGGGGACGAGTCATCAGGCTCATCTCATTCATCATTTTGTACACCTGTAGCTGGCTTACATTTAGACTATCTATCCAGACAGGACTTGCATAGCTCACAGAGCCATTAAAGTAAATGGTGCAATTCATATGTCAATTTTTCCACATGAACCTTTAGTCCATGCAGAGAAACTTGCATCATGCACCACTCTTGTCTGCTTTACACCTGAGAATTTCATTTATGTGCACAGGTCTGGAAAAAAAAAAAGACTCATCCATAGATGCCATACAGATATTCTATATATCCATTTTTTGTGGATAGAAATAGGAACAGGCGTCGGAATTCAACCTTATTTTTTATAAATTTCCCTGAGGCATTGTTCTATTGAAGCCGCACAATTTCTCTCTGAATTATTTATATAGACAGTGTAGCAGAAAATGCATAGTTTGGGACAGTTACTGTACAATGAATTGGGGATAATGGACCTGAAAGTATCAACAGAATAATACAGTCTACAGGAATAGATTTAGGTCAGCCACTTTCCCAGAAACCAGGAAGTGGTGCGTGAGCTACATTCAGAGGCTCATCAATGTCTATGGTGATTTTACATTATCAAGGCCCCTGGCAGTTCAATAGCCCTGTCATTCAGTGATCCCCAGAATCTAATGACAATCACATGACTGCTGTCTCTGACTCAGTCTACACAGCAAAGTTGAATAGTGGGCTAATGAAAAAAAAGTGTGATATCCAGTGACCAGTTTGAAAACTTCATTATTTAGGGACTTTCAGGATATTCACATAAAAAAATTAAAAAATGCTCAAAATTGTTTACAAATGTTAATTTGAATAATATGTTTTTAAATCAAATTAGCCACTGCAGCATGCTGTCTCATTTTCCAAATATTTGTTTTTACACTAAACTGATTATAAAAGGGATTACAGAATTTACAGTACTTTTATGCCCCAATCAAGGATTGTCAGCATAAGGTAAATTCCATATTAAAAGCACTGAAAGTCACACACAGATGTTCCAGGAATCAATATCAGCATTATATTCCAGCCGAGCAACACAATTCAGATTGCATTACAGGAGTAGAATGATTGCTGAAAATAAACTAACTATATATTGTTCTTGTTTAGTAATAAAGTGGAGTTAGATTATAAGGTTAATTGAAAGTTGTACCTAGCAATGCTACATTCATCATATGCAGAAAACACAATTACAAAAATTTTATTAATATTTACCATTAGTGTGTATAACTCTTGAAATATAATGAGAACAAAAGTGGCTTTAAAGTAGAGTCTGTTCAGTGAATTATTAAGCTGAATTTAGCAGTCTCTAATTACCATTTCCGTTAGATTACTATGACCAATATACTATAAACAGGTCCATAAGGATAACCCAGTGTTTGTATAGGTTAGAGATGAGCGAATCATCCAAAATTCGCTTCGGCGAATAATCAATGAATTTCTGACAAGATTCGTTCTTAATACGAATTTATTCGGTCGAATTTGCATTAAAAAATAATCATTGTTTGTCGAACATTCCTACACAAATTACGAACATACAGTCAGCATTGTTAAAAGTACGCAATACGTAAGCATTAGCGTACAAAGTGCATACGAATCCTTAGCATACTATTGACTTGCGATTGTGTCATACGCACGAGGCTAGGCCGCGGCGTACAGTCTTCAGAGGCAGTCCATATGAGCTAGAAAAGTAAAGTGCTAGCTATCCGGCTAAGTGCATAATTTACTAAAAAACACCGTACAATAAGTGCATAATAGGACACATTGCAGTGCCTGAAAAAGAATACACACAATGGGCTAAAGTGCTTGAACGTTGGTGAACCTGTAAAAACATTATTGCTAAAATACAGCAAAGACATACTTATGCAAACATTTTAGTGCAATCAATTTCACATTTGCAAGCATAATAGTCTCCCGATATACATTTGAGTCTCTCCTCATGGCTGCTTGGCATGATAAAACACTGGAACACAGTCCAAAATTCAATTGTAATCCACGTGAGGTAATTTTGTAATCCAAACAGGTAACGTGTAATCCACATGGATAATATAAAATAGCAGAAAATATAGAACACTCTTTGCAAAGGGGGCTCTCAAATAACCTGAGAAGGGGGGAAAAAGAAAATAGACGCGCTTAGGCGCAACTGGGAATTTTCTGCAGAATGGGGGGGGGAGTCCTGACAAATCATGTCCATCTGGGTGAGAGTCAAACAGGGGGCAATACAAACTAAACAAATAAAACAAGTGCCAACTAGCTCTCACCCATCAGGTGCAGTCCATGTTGTGGCTCCAATAGGTCCTCCAGAGGTGTTCTTTAAATCACTCAGCGAGTAGAAGGGTTCCTCAGATAAGGACCTGAAGTCCTCCTCGCTTGAACTGCTAATGAATGACATCAGAGGACGCTCCTGCCTCCTGTAGGCCAAGCTGGCTGCCGTGGTGGAGCTCCACTGCCCTCTTTTGCCAGAAGTCGGACTTGACCGGGTCCGGGTAGTGGTCACACTGGTGAGCGCTTCAGCCACTTGCGCCTTCACTTTTCCGGATACTCCTGCCAGGACAGCAGGAGTAAGGACTTCTGGCTGCAGCGGTTCAGGCAAGGTTGCACCCAGGAAAGTAGCGCCAGCTCCCCTGGCTGCTGCTGACTTCATTTTCCAGGGTAGTTGGGATTGGTGGATCACCGTGGACTGGAAAGTAAACGATGATGTCGTCAGCTCACCCAGCTGAAAGGACTGTGATGGTGGTGGTGGTGACAGTCCAGGGATCAGAGGCTCCGGCTGTGGCTTCTTCCTGAAATGGAAGGTATCATCTGGTGACTCCTGTAGGCAGCACACGCGTCCTTCGCCTGGTCGTTCCTCCGGCCAAACTTTTGGTGGTGATGTAGGGAACAGGGGCTTAGATAATAAGGTAACCCCAGTAGCAAAGGGGCCTTTCGGGGATTCCATGGGGGTATATTCCACCTGATCCCCCCGTACAGGCTGTGACGGGGTTGGGGCAGGTACGGCCGTTTCACTGACCTGCGGCCCACAAAGTACTCCTTGCCATCCTCATCCGCCAGGAAGCCACAGCCTCACTCCACTGAAAACCATAGGACGGTTCTCTTATGCCGCTCCAGTGTAGGGTCTCCCAGCCTTGGATAGTCCAGTACTTGGATGACCCAGTTCTCCACCGCATTCTTGTAGTCCCAAAAGGTCTGCGTCACTGATGCAGACACAATGGGATTCTGCACCAGCCGCACCAGCCAGCAAGACAAATATCGAGTCAGGAGCCGGTGAGACTGTCTTGCACAATTGTGATGCTCTGATCTCTGGAGCGGGCAGTGGTTCGGGGTACTCTTTACCAAAGACCATTTCCGCCCACTTTGGTCGCAGTTGCTTCGTTATGCTGTGGTATCTTGTTCACCGCTGGCTTCAACTGGAGAGGAGGGCGGAGTAATGAGGGAGGAGTCTTCACTGCCTTTACATGCAAATAGTTAGTTCCCATGCCGCTTCTGAGGGGGGCGTATCTTCACTTTCCTGCTGCGTATCGTAATTTTCCCGCTTCAGGGGGCCGGGGGGGGCAAGAAGAATGCATACGTTGCGTATGTATTGTTAGCGTTCAAAATTTCAAAATTTTAAGAACATCTATGAATAACACGAAGCGAATCTGAAAAAAATCCAGATTCGCTTCGGAGTAGGAAAAATGGAGGATTCAATACGAATCTACTAAGCGGCGAATAGATTCGCTCATCTTTAGTATAAGTAGTATGCTGTATACAGAACACACCTATAGTATAATATATTTTCTATGAACAAATTACACCCTCTTTAAATTCTGTGTTTTTATATATCAGGAGTCACATACTAAAAAGCACAGGGTCTTTAGAAGGTCTTAATATTGGGTAAATGTAATCTCAACAACAACACACATCGTGTGAAAAATGAAGTACATCCCTACTGCTTCCAAAGGAATTAAGAGCATAAGTAGCAGCCAGGTGCTACTAATCGATTGCCTTTGATGAACTGGTTAACAGCAAGCGTGACCACCTCTATAAAAGCAGAAGCTTTGGCAGTTTGATGGTCTGGAGCATTCAGGAGTATGTTAACACAATGCCAAGGAGGAAAGACATCCACAATGATCTTAGAGAAGTAATTGTTGTGGCCTATCAGGAAATCTGGAAAGGGTTATAAAGCCATTTGCAAACAATTTGAAGTCTATCATTCTACAGAGAGAAAGACTATTCAAAAGTTCAAAACATTCAAGACAGTTGACAATCTTAAAAGTAATGCCGATCGTGGACATTTAACCCTTCGGATGCCGTGGTCAATCCTGACCACGGCATCCGAGGGCTTAAAACACCAGAAGCGCACGCTTCCGGTGTTACTTCGGCTCCCCCGTGCGGCTATGCTAATGCATTGGAGTCTATGATAAAAGAAATCAGATGATTGCTTGTAATAGTTCCCTAAAAAGTGTAAAAAAATTAACAAATTTAAAAAAAAAATTAAATTAAAAAAACATAAAAGTTCAAATCACCCCCCTTTTCCCAAAATAAAAATAAAAGTAGTAAAAAAATGAAAAAATACACATCATGGGTATCGCCGCATGTGAAAACGCCAACATTATAAAAATATAAACATTTCTTTCCTGTACGGAAAACAGCGAAACGGAAAAAAGCGTCAAAATGGCCAATTCGCCATTTTTTGTTGCTTTTTTTCTAAAAAAAAATTAAATAAAAAGCGATCAAAAAGTCATACACACCCCAGAATGGTATCAATAAAATGTTCAGATCGCCCCGCAAAAAATGAGCCCCCATACAGCTCCGTACATGTAAGTACCAAAAAGTTACCAAGAAACACTATACATATTAGGTATTGCCGAATTCATACTGACCAGTAGAATGAAAGTAACTGGTCAGTTTTAATGAACATCGAACGCCGTAAATAAAAAACCCGTAAAACTGCAGCGAAATTGCGGGTTTTTTTTGCAATTTCACCCAGTTTGGAATTTTTTACCCTCTTCCCACTACACCACAGAAAAATAAAAAAGTTGTGGCTGTATGAAGGAAGGGAGCGCAAAACGAAAACAGAAAAAAAAAAAAAACCCTCCGGGGGTGAAAGGGTTAATGAAGTTGTGTCACAAAGAAAACCCCTTTCCAGAGTTAATCAACTTTCCAGGTGCAATCTTCCATGAATTTATGGAAAATAGAGGAAATTTGAGTTTACCAAAGAGGGTTTTAGAATCTTTTCTTCTATAATATAGTGTAAACTATAGTGTAAAGTAGAACTGGCGTAGTTATCCATAGCAACTAGAGAGGAGCAAATCGAAGCTGACGAAGTAGAATTCGTTACGAATTTCATGGAAAATTAGATTCGCAACGAATGCGAATTTCCTGGCGATTCGTAAAAATGAATCTTTTTTTCCCTAAAATGGCCGCAAGCACATTTTATGACATGGGGGAAGGATTTCTGGGACAAAGAAGTAAACGCCCACAATGTGATCACATGCAGACATGTAGCCAATTAGCAGCCAGCCAGGTCCTGCGATGTCCCAGCCCTATAAATAGCTCTGCAGCGCTTGAAAGCGCCATTTGCTATTGATGTTAGACCTGAGACAGACGTCAGGAGAGATAGGGCAAGTGAAAGAAAAACTAAAGAAAAGAAATGAGGAGATCAGGGATAGATAATCTGAATTGCAGGGATAGCAGAGGGACGATTTTTAGACAGAAAATCAGGTAGTGAAATCGCTATTCTGGTACACTGTGCAGCAGTGAGTGGGCATAGGGGTTAGCCTATTATACAGCACTTCACTCTGTTCTAAAGGCTGTTTTGGGGTGCTGTATTCAAAGAAGCACCACTACTCTCACTTTTTGCAGTGCAGTCAGAGGGTCAGAGCCTTGTTTGGGGTACATTACAAAAAAAAATAATTAAAAAAAAAAAATAATAATAAAAAAAAATCTTTTGGGTTGTGTTTGGGGAAAAACATATATAATCCGTGATTGGCAGCTTGTAAATGTGAAAGAAATAGTTGCGGCTTTATTCACCATACAAATAGACAAGCGCCATATAGTGCTAAATTCTTCAGTGTAGTTGAAATGCTAAAAATCCGTGTTTGTGGGGTTGTTCTTTCAAATAACTATTTGAGGCGTTATTCGCCATCCAAACAGAAAAGCGTGATATTGTGCTAACGTAGTCAGTGAAGTTGAATTGCCAAAAAACTGTGAATCCGTGTTATTGGGGTTGTTTTTTTAAATAACTATTTGCGACGTTATTCGCCATCTAAACAGAAAAGCGTGATATTGTGCTATTTTAGTCAGTGAAGTTGACTTGCCAAAAAACCAGTGAATCCGTGTTTGTGGGGTTGTTCTTTTAAATAACTATTTGCGGCGTTATTCGCCATCCAAACAGAAAAGCGTGATATTGTGCTAACGTAGTCAGTGAAGTTGAATTGCCCAAAAAACTGTGAATCCGTGTTATTGGGGTTGTTTTTTTAAATAACTATTTGCGACGTTATTCGCCATCTAAACAGAAAAGCGTGATATTGTGCTATTTTATTCAGTGAAGCTAACTTGCCAAAAAAACAGTGAATCCGTGTTTGTGGGGTTGTTCTTTTAAATAACTATTGGCGGCATTATTCGCCATCCAAACAGAAAAGCGTGATATTGTGCTAACGTAGTCAATGAGGTTGACTTGCCAAAAAAACTGTGAATCCGTGTTTGTGGGGTGGTTCTTTTAAATAACTATTTGTGGCGTTATTCGCCATCCAAACAGAAAAGCGTGATATTGTGCTAACGTAGTCAGTGAAGTTGAATTGCCAAAAAAATAGTGAATCCGTGTTATTGGGGTTGTTTTTTTAAATAACTATTTGCGGCATTATTCGCCATCTAAACAGAAAAGCGTGATATTGTGCTATTTTAGTCAGTGAAGTTGACTTGCCAAAAACTAGTGAATCCGTGTTTGTGGGGTTGTTTTTTATAATTATTTGCAACGTTATTCGCCATCCAAACAGAAAAGCGTGATATTGTGCTAATGTAGTCAGTGAAGTTGACTTGCCAAAAAAACCAGTGAATCCTTGTTTGTGGGGTTGTTCTTTTAAATAACTATTTGTGGCGTTATTCGCCATCCAAACAGAAAAGTGTGATATTTTGCTAACGTAGCCAGTGAAGCTGACTTGCCAAAAAAACAGTGAATCCGTGTTTGTGGGGTTGTTCTTTTAAATAACTATTTGCGGCGTTATTCACCATCCAAACAGAAAAGCATGATATTGTGCTAACGTAGTCAGTGAAGCTGACATGCCAAAAAAACACTGAATCCGTGTTTGTGGGGTTGTTTTTTTTAAATAATAGAGATGAGCGAGTAGTGTTCGATCGAGCTGGTATTCGATCGAATACTACGATATTCGGCGTACTCGATTTAATTCGAGTATAACGGCGATGGCGCACCTAGAATTCGTTTCCCCTCCCACCTTCCCTGGCGCTCTTTTTCCACCAATCACCATGCAGGGGGGGTATGACAGGCACGCTGAGCACGCTGGCAGCGCGAAAACGGCGTCTACATGCATTGGCTGGAAAAACCATGTGACCTCGAATATTAAAAACTCAGCTCTTCCTGCTCGTACGCATATGCTGCGTGAACTTAGTCAGGGACAGAGGCTGGAGAAGGGAGAGACAGATTTTAGCTGTTGGACAGGCAGGAGCGTGATTAAAAGCCCTTATCAGGGCTACTACAGTGGACTTCAGTGATAGCTTACTACAATATAGACTTTACAGAGAACG
>ONZH01018128.1:0-55907 GCA_900303285.1 Rhinella marina
GTGTATAACATCCAGCCTCAGCATGCAGTCTACCATTACCACAGTGTATAACATCCAGCCTCTAGCCATGCAGTCTACCATTACCACAGTGTATAACATCCAGCCTCTAGCCATGCAGTCTACCATTACCACAGTGTATAACATCCAGCCTCTAGCCATGTAGTCTACCATTACCACAGTGTATAACATCCAGCCTCTAGCCATGCAGTCTACCATTACCACAGTGTAATAACATCCAGCCTCTAGTCATGCAGTCTACCATTACCACAGTGTATAACATCCAGCCTCTAGCCATGCAGTCTACCATTAACCACAGTGTATAACATCCTGCCTCTTAGCCAATGTAGTCTACCTTAGCCACAGTGTATAACATCCAGCCTCTAGCCATGCATGTTCTACCATTACCACAGGTTGTATAATATCCAGCCTCTAGGCCATAACAGTCTACCTATTACCACAGTGTATAACATCCAGCCTCTAGGCCATGCAGTCTACCAATTACCACAGTGTATAACATCCAGCCTCTAGCCATGCAGTCTACCATTACCACAGTGTATAACATCCAGCCTCTAGCCATGCAGTCTACCATTACCACAGTGTATAACATCCAGCCTCTAGCCATGCAGTCTACCATTACCACAGTGTATAACATCCAGCCTCTAGCCATGCAGTCTACCATTACCACAGTGTATAACATCCAGCCTCTAGTCCATGCAGTCTACCATTACCACAGTGTATAACATCCAGCCTCTAGCCATGCAGTCTACCATTACCACAGTGTATAACATCCAGCCTCTAGCCATGCAGTCTACCATTACCACAGTGTATAACATCCAGCCTCTAGCCATGCAGTCTACCATTACCACAGTGTATAACATCCAGCCTCTAGCCATGCAGTCTACCATTACCACAGTGTATAACATCCAGCCTCTAGCCATGCAGTCTACCATTACCCACAGTGTATAACATCCAGCCTCTAGCCATGCAGTCTACCATTACCACAGTGTATAACATCCAGCCTCTAGCCATGCAGTCTACCATTACCACAGTGTATAACATCCAGCCTCTAGCCATGCAGTCTACCATTACCAAGTGTATAACATCCAGCCTCTAGCCATGCAGTCTACCATTACCACAGTGTATAACATCCAGCCTCTAGCCATGCAGTCTACCATTACCACAGTGTATAACAATCCAGGCCTCTAGCCATGCAGTCTACCATTACCAGTGTAACATCCAGCCTCTAGCCATGCAGTCTACCATTACCACAGTGTATAACATCCAGCCTCTAGCCATGCCAGTCTACCATTACCACAGTGTATAACATCCAGCCTCTAGCCATGCAGTCTACCATTACCACAGTGTATAACATCCAGCCTCTAGCCATGCAGTCTACCATTACCACAGTGTATAACATCCAGCTCTAGTCCATGCAGTCTACCATTACCACAGTGTATAACATCCAGCCTCTAGCCATGCAGTCTACCATTACCACAGTGTATAACATCCTAGCCATCAGTCTACCATTACCACAGTGTATAACATCCAGCCTCTAGCCATGCAGTCTACCATTACCACAGTGTATAACATCCAGCCTCTAGCCATGCAGTCTACCATTACCACAGTGTATAACATCCAGCCTCTAGCCATGCAGTCTACCATTACCACAGTGTATAACATCCAGCCTCTAGCCATGCAGTCTACCATTACCACAGTGATATAACATCCAGCCTCTAGCCATGCAGTCTACCATTACCACAGGTGTATAACATCCAGCCTCTAGCCATGCAGTCTACCATTACCACAGTGTATAACATCCAGCCTCTAGCCATGCAGTCTACCATTACCACAGTGTATAACATCCAGCCTCTAGCCATGCAGTCTACCATTACCACAGTGTATAACATCCAGCCTCTAGCCATGTAGTCTACCATTACCACAGTGTATAACATCCAGCCTCTAGCCATGCAGTCTACATTACCACAGTGTATAACATCCAGCCTCTAGCCATGCAGTCTACCATTACCACAGTGTATAACATCCAGCCTCTAGCCATGCAGTTACCATACCAGTAACATCAACCTTAGCCTGGTCCATACCAGTGTATAACATTCCCAAGGCCCCCTCTTAGCCCGTGCATCCTTACATTACCCACAGTGATAACCATCCAAGCTCTAGCCATGCAAGGGCTACCATTACCACCAGTGTATAACATCCAGCCTCGAGCCATGCAGTCTACCATTTACCACAGGTGTATAACATCCAGCCTCTAGCCATGCCAGTCTACCATTACCCAGTGTATAACATCCAGGCCTCTAGCCATGCAGTCCTACCATGTTACCACAGTGTATAACATCCAAGCCTCTAGCCATGCAGTCTACCATTACCACAGTGATAAACATCCAGCCTCTAGCCATGCAGTCTACCATTACCACAGTGTATAACATCCAGCCTCTAGCCATGCAGTCTACCATTACCACAGTGTATAACATCCAGCCTCTAGCC
Organism: Rhinella marina; assembly: GCA_900303285.1. NCBI lineage: Eukaryota > Metazoa > Chordata > Amphibia > Anura > Bufonidae > Rhinella > Rhinella marina. Next base: position 2,506 of record ONZH01018128.1, read on the forward strand.
ATGTAGTCTACCATTACCACAGTGTATAACATCCAGCCTCTAGTCCATGCAGTTCTACCATTACCACAAGTGTATAAACATCCAGCCTCTAGCCATGCAGTCTACCATTACCACAGTGTATAACATCCAGCCTCTAGCCATGCAGTCTACCATTACCACAGTGTATAACATCCAGCCTCTAGCCATGCAGTCTACCATTACCACAGTGTATAACATCCAGCCTCTAGCCATGCAGTCTACCATTACCACAGTGTATAACATCCAGCCTCTAGCCATGCAGTCTACCATTACCACAGTGTATAACATCCAGCCTCTAGCCATGCAGTCTACCATTTACCACAGTGTATAACATCCAGCCTCTAGTCCATGCAGTCTACCATTACCACAGTGTATAACATCCAGCCTCTAGCCATGCAGTCTACCATTACCACAGTGTATAACATCCAGCCTCTAGCCATGCAGTCTACCATTACCACAGTGTATAACATCCAGCCTCTAGCCATGCAGTCTACCATTACCACAGTGTATAACATCCAGCCTCTAGCCATGCAGTCTACCATTACCACAGTGTATAACATCCAGCCTCTAGCCATGCAGTCTACCATTACCACAGTGTATAACATCCAGCCTCTAGCCATGCAGTCTACCATTACCACAGTGTATAACATCCAGCCTCTAGCCATGCAGTCTACCATTACCACAGTGTATAACATCCAGCCTCTAGCCATGCAGTCTACCATTACCACAGTGTATAACATCCAGCCTCTAGCCATGCAGTCTACCATTACCACAGTGTATAACATCCAGCCTCTAGCCATGCAGTCTACCATTACCACAGTGTATAACATCCAGCCTCTAGCCATGCAGTCTACCATTACCACAGTGTATAACATCCAGCCTCTAGCCATGCAGTCTACCATTACCACAGTGTATAACATCCAGCCTCTAGCCATGCAGTCTACCATTACCACAGTGTATAACATCCAGCCTCTAGCCATGCAGTCTACCATTACCACAGTGTATAACATCCAGCCTCTAGCCATGCAGTCTACCATTACCACAGTGTATAACATCCAGCCTCTAGCCATGCAGTCTACCATTACCACAGTGTTATAACATCCAGCTCTAGCCATGCAGTCTACCATTACCACAGTGTATAACATCCAGCCTCTAGCCATGCAGTCTACCATTACCACAGTGTATAACATCCAGCCTCTAGCCATGCAGTCTACCATTACCACAGTGTATAACATCCAGCCTCTAGCCATGCAGTCTACCATTACCACAGTGTATAACATCCAGCCTTCTAGCCATGCAGTCTACCATTACCACAGTGTATAACATCCAGCCTCTAGCCATGCAGTCTACCATTACCACAGTGTATAACATCCAGCCTCTAGCCATGCAGTCTCCATTACCACAGTGTATAACATCCAGCCTCTAGCCATGCAGTCTACCATTACCACAGTGTATAACATCCAGCCTCTAGCCATGCAGTCTACCATTACCACAGTGTTATAACATCCAGCCTCTAGCCATGCAGTCTACCATTACCACAGTGTATAACATCCAGCCTCTAGCCATGCAGTCTACCATTACCACAGTGTATAACATCCAGCCCTCTAGCCATGCAGTCTACCATTTACCACAGTGTATAACATCCAGCCTCTAGCCATGCAGTCTACCATTACCACAGTGTATAACATCCAGCCTCTAGCCATGCAGTCTACCATTACCACAGTGTATAACATCCAGCCTCTAGCCATGCAGTCTACCATTACCACAGTGTATAACATCCAGCCTCTAGCCATGCAGTCTACCATTACCACAGTGTATAACATCCAGCCTCTACCATGTAGTCTACCATTACCACAGTGTATAACATCCAGCCTCTAGCCATGCAGTCTACCCATTACCACAGTGTATAACATCCAGCCTCTAGCCATGCAGTCTACCATTACCACAGGTGTATAACATCCAGCCTCTAGCCATGCAGTCTACCATTACCACAGTGTATAACATCCAGCCTCTAGCCATGCAGTCTACCATTACCACAGTGTATAACATCCAGCCTCTAGCCATGCAGTCTACCATTACCACAGTGTATAACATCCAGCCTCTAGCCATGCAGTCTACCATTACCACAGTGTATAACATCCAGCCTCTAGCCATGCAGTCTACCATTACCACAGTGTATAACATCCAGCCTCTAGCCATGCAGTCTACCATTACCACAGTGTATAACATCCAGCCTCTAGCCATTGCAGTCTACCATTACCACAGTGTATAACATCCAGCCTCTAGCCATGCAGTCTACCATTACCACAGTGTATAACATCCAGCCTCTAGCCATGCAGTCTACCATTACCACAGTGTATAACATCCAGCCTCTAGCCATGCAGTCTACCATTACCACAGTGTATAACATCCAGCCTCTAGCCATGCAGTCTACCATTACCACAGTGTATAACATCCAGCCTCTAGCCATGCAGTCTACCATTACCACAGTGTATAACATCCAGCCTCTAGCCATGCAGTCTACCATTACCACAGTGTATAACATCCAGCCTCTAGCCATGCAGTCTACCATTACCACAGTGTATAACATCCAGCCTCTAGCCATGCAGTCTACCATTACCACAGTGTATAACATCCAGCCTCTAGCCATGCAGTCTACCATTACCACAGTGTATAACATCCAGCCTCTAGCCATGCAGTCTACCATTACCACAGTGTATAACATCCAGCCTCTAGCCATGCAGTCTACCATTACCACAGTGTATAACATCCAGCCTCTAGCCATGCAGTCTACCATTACCACAGTGTTATAACATCCAGCCTCTAGCCATGCAGTCTACCATTACCACAGTGTATAACATCCAGCCTCTAGCCATGCAGTCTCTACCATTACCACAGTGTATAACATCCAGCCTCTAGCCATGCAGTCTACCATTACCACAGTGTATAACATCCAGCCTCTAGCCATGCAGTCTACCATTACCACAGTGTTATAACATCCAGCCTCTAGCCATGCAGTCTACCATTACCACAGTGTATAACATCCAGCCTCTAGCCATGCAGTCTACCATTACCACAGTGTATAACATCCAGCCTCTAGCCATGCAGTCTACCATTACCACAGTGTATAACATCCAGCCTCTAGCCATGCAGTCTACCATTACCACAGTGTATAACATCCAGCCTCTAGCCATGCAGTCTACCATTACCACAGTGTATAACATCCAGCCTCTAGCCATGCAGTCTACCATTACCACAGTGTATAACATCCAGCCTCTAGCCATGCAGTCTACCATTACCACAGTGTATAACATCCAGCCTCTAGCATGCAGTCTACCATTACCACAGTGTATAACATCCAGCCTCTAGCCATGCAGTCTACCATTACCACAGTGTATAACATCCAGCCTCTAGCCATGCAGTCTACCATTACCACAGTGTATAACATCCAGCCTCTAGCCATGCAGTCTACCATTACCACAGTGTATAACATCCAGCCTCTAGCCATGCAGTCTACCATTACCACAGTGTATAACATCCAGCCTCTAGCCATGCAGTCTACCATTACCACAGTGTATAACATCCAGCCTCTAGCCATGCAGTCTACCATTACCACAGTGTATAACATCCAGCCTCTAGCCATGTAGTCTACCATTACCACAGTGTATAACATCCAGCCTCTAGCCATGCAGTCTACCATTACCACAGTGTATAACATCCAGCCTCTAGCCATGCAGTCTACCATTACCACAGTGTATAACATCCAGCCTCTAGCCATGCAGTCTACCATTACCACAGTGTATAACATCCAGCCTCTAGCCATGCAGTCTACCATTACCACAGTGTATAACATCCAGCCTCTAGCCATGCAGTCTACCATTACCACAGTGTATAACATCCAGCCTCTAGCCATGCAGTCTACCATTACCACAGTGTATAACATCCAGCCTCTAGCCATGCAGTCTACCATTACCACAGTGTATAACATCCAGCCTCTAGCCATGCAGTCTACCATTACCACAGTGTATAACATCCAGCCTCTAGCCATGCAGTCTACCATTACCACAGTGTATAACATCCAGCCTCTAGCCATGCAGTCTACCATTACCACAGTGTATAACATCCAGCCTCTAGCCATGCAGTCTACCATTACCACAGTGTATAACATCCAGCCTCTAGCCATGCAGTCTACCATTACCACAGTGTATAACATCCAGCCTCTAGCCATGCAGTCTACCATTACCACAGTGTATAACATCCAGCCTCTAGCCATGCAGTCTACCATTACCACAGTGTATAACATCCAGCCTCTAGCCATGCAGTCTACCATTACCACAGTGTATAACATCCAGCCTCTAGCCATGCAGTCTACCATTACCACAGTGTATAACATCCAGCCTCTAGCCATGCAGTCTACCATTACCACAGTGTATAACATCCAGCCTCTAGCCATGCAGTCTACCATTACCACAGTGTATAACATCCAGCCTCTAGCCATGCAGTCTACCATTACCACAGTGTATAACATCCAGCCTCTAGCCATGCAGTCTACCATTACCACAGTGTATAACATCCAGCCTCTAGCCATGCAGTCTACCATTACCACAGTGTATAACATCCAGCCTCTAGCCATGCAGTCTACCATTACCACAGTGTATAACATCCAGCCTCTAGCCATGCAGTCTACCATTACCACAGTGTATAACATCCAGCCTCTAGCCATGCAGTCTACCATTACCACAGTGTATAACATCCAGCCTCTAGCCATGCAGTCTACCATTACCACAGTGTATAACATCCAGCCTCTAGCCATGCAGTCTACCATTACCACAGTGTATAACATCCAGCCTCTAGCCATGCAGTCTACCATTACCACAGTGTATAACATCCAGCCTCTAGCCATGCAGTCTACCATTACCACAGTGTATAACATCCAGCCTCTAGCCATGCAGTCTACCATTACCACAGTGTATAACATCCAGCCTCTAGCCATGCAGTCTACCATTACCACAGTGTATAACATCCAGCCTCTAGCCATGCAGTCTACCATTACCACAGTGTATAACATCCAGCCTCTAGCCATGCAGTCTACCATTACCACAGTGTATAACATCCAGCCTCTAGCCATGCAGTCTACCATTACCACAGTGTATAACATCCAGCCTCTAGCCATGCAGTCTACCATTACCACAGTGTATAACATCCAGCCTCTAGCCATGCAGTCTACCATTACCACAGTGTATAACATCCAGCCTCTAGCCATGCAGTCTACCATTACCACAGTGTATAACATCCAGCCTCTAGCCATGCAGTCTACCATTACCACAGTGTATAACATCCAGCCTCTAGCCATGTAGTCTACCATTACCACAGTGTATAACATCCAGCCTCTAGCCATGCAGTCTACCATTACCACAGTGTATAACATCCAGCCTCTAGCCATGCAGTCTACCATTACCACAGTGTATAACATCCAGCCTCTAGCCATGCAGTCTACCATTACCACAGTGTATAACATCCAGCCTCTAGCCATGCAGTCTACCATTACCACAGTGTATAACATCCAGCCTCTAGCCATGCAGTCTACCATTACCACAGTGTATAACATCCAGCCTCTAGCCATGCAGTCTACCATTACCACAGTGTATAACATCCAGCCTCTAGCCATGCAGTCTACCATTACCACAGTGTATAACATCCAGCCTCTAGCCATGCAGTCTACCATTACCACAGTGTATAACATCCAGCCTCTAGCCATGCAGTCTACCATTACCACAGTGTATAACATCCAGCCTCTAGCCATGCAGTCTACCATTACCACAGTGTTATAACATCCAGCCTCTAGCCATGTAGTCTACCATTACCACAGTGTATAACATCCAGCCTCTAGCCATGCAGTCTACCATTACCACAGTGTATAACATCCAGCCTCTAGCCATGCAGTCTACCATTACCACAGTGTATAACATCCAGCCTCTAGCCATGCAGTCTACCATTACCACAGTGTATAACATCCAGCCTCTAGCCATGCAGTCTACCATTACCACAGTGTATAACATCCAGCCTCTAGCCATTGCAGTCTACCATTACCACAGTGTATAACATCCAGCCTCTAGCCATGCAGTCTACCATTACCACAGTGTATAACATCCAGCCTCTAGCCATGCAGTCTACCATTACCACAGTGTATAACATCCAGCCTCTAGCCATGCAGTCTACCATTACCACAGTGTATAACATCCAGGCCTCTAGTCATGGTAGTCTACCATTACCACAGTGTATAACATCCAGCCTTCTAGCCATGCAGTCTACCATTACCACAATGTATAACATCTAGCCTCTAGTCATGCAGTCTACCATTACCACAGTGTATAACATCCAGCCTCTAGCCATGCAGTCTACCATTACCACAGTGTATAACATCCAGCCTCTAGCCATGCAGTCTACCATTACCACAGTGTATAACATCCAGCCTCTAGCCATACAGTCTACCATTACCACAGTGTATAACATCCAGCCTCTAGTCATGCAGTCTACCATTACCACAGGTGTATAACATCTAGCCACCAGTGAGTTGTATTATTGTATAGTGGAAGGAACCACAGCGACTCAGCCATAAAGTGAAGACCACGTATAGTTCTAGAGCTGAGTTGCCATTTTGTATAAAAGTGAAACTGAAGAGTCCAGACCTCGTTTACTGTTAACATCTGCACAATAACTGTGCCGGGAGATTCATGGCATGGTTCTCCACAGCCGCTCTATGCAAGCCTAGAATCACCAAGCACAAAGGTAGTCATGAGATGAGGGGTGTAAAGCATTCCAACCCTGGACTCTGAAGCAGAGAAGGCATCTGTGCAGTGACCAATCACACTTCTCTATCTGGAGGTCTGATGGACAAATTTGGTGAATACCAGGAGAACATTACCTGCCTGACTGCATTGTGCGGCTGTACAGTCTGGTGGAGGAGGGGTAATGCTATATGGGAATACAAATTATATGTCTTCCACAATCTCAATAAACCCCTGTGAGACCAGAACAGTGATTTTCCACTTCATACTTTTGTATTATAATATTAACATTAAGATATTCAGTATTTCTGCCAGTGACTATATTATAACGTTGTTTTGTGTCATCATGAAAGAAGTCAATGTTTCTATGGAAGAGAAAAGCAATAGACAAGGGCCATCCAGAGCCAAGAGAGGCCGGTCGGAGCTTCATGGTGGAATATTCATCATCAACGTGTCAATCATTTGGCCGAGTGTTTCAATAAGACCTGAGACTGATGCCAGAAATCCAGTTTAATTAACCATACGACAAACATAAAACTATAATAAAAGTAAAGAAAATCCTCTATGCACTCTCCAAGAGCCGAGGTGACTTCACAGTCCATGGCCGGAAACATAAAAATGTAAATAGCAAATAGCACCAACCCCCCATCCCCCGTACAGTGACGACACCTCATTGAAGGCATTCGTCCTGTGGGAGTTTAAGACTGGTGACATTTCTTGAAGGAAACATCATTATTTAAAGTGATGACTCAAAAGGACCAAAAGACCACCAGAGCCTGGTGAGCCAGCCTTAGAGATTACTGGTGGTAAATACAGACAGTCACAGGCGGCCGTCCAGTACTGCGTGCTGCCAGCCCGAGATGGAAGCCTTTGCCTCACTCTCTGCCCCACCAGATGGAAACAATTTGCACAAAGCCATCACCTTCTAGGGAAAAGATGAGGACCAGGTGGCAACGTTCTAAGTCATAGACATGCCAAAAATGACAAAGATGTATCAACTCTTCAGTAGAATATGGAGCAGGGGACGTCGGGCACTTGGACCTTCTGGAAATACGTGAATGCTATAACCTTGTTCATATGAATATTCTTCATTAGAATGGACGATGTTCAGAATATTCTGATATTCAGGGGGCTGAAGGAGCAAATACTTCTAGAGGAGCTTCCACTTTGAGAAAAGATCCAAATCACATTCCCATTTCGTTGGGGCATGGAGAATCCTTGTGTAGGCTTCCATTTGAAGGTTCATACCACCCTATTCTCTTACAATGAATGGGAAGTTAGTGAGAGGACAACAAGCTGTAAACCTTCCTGTTCCACATGTTGTGGTTTGAAGGAAGGGTCCAGTTTGGAGCCAGTTGGTTCATCTGATCTATGTACACCACCGCCCAACACATACTCAAAAATACTAGCAATATGTTATTATAGGACCATGGATCAAACATATGTGCCCCCCCAGAAGATGTGTTTTACCATCCAGAAGACAACATTGAAATCTCAGTGAAAACGTGAACTACTAGTCCAAAATCCATGTCCAAACATCTCCAGACAGTTTTTACAATACAGGGACTAGCGGTTTAAAATAAGAAGTGATCTCAAGTGTCATGTCCAGTTGAGGCCAGTCAGCAAGCCGACAGCTCCCCCCCCCCCCCCCCCCCTCAATGCTCAGGTCCAGGCCTACTATGCCTACTAAACTATGGCCAGTCTCTGCCGCATACCATGTTCTCTGACCCCATGGATTTGTGGGCAGGCAGACTGGAACAGTGGCCAGACTGGCACAGCACTCTCTCTATCTTCTTTCTTGCCCGGCCTCCAGTGTCATCTCAGGGTTTTGAGTGCCGCAGGGGGCCTGGTGACACCGAAGTGTCCTCCAACAGTGTCCAAAATATCATTTTTGTCAAAATGAACTAAGCCTGGCTGAGGCCGATGAGTAGATCTGGCCTTGCTGACGGTGCCCCATCTTGCCACTTTGAGTGCTCGCCTGCCATCCTACCTCCATCATGCCACCACCACCTTGATGTCACTGCTGCTGCCTACCTACCATAATGTTCCATAAGGGTTCTGCTGCCTCCATTATGCATCTGCTGCCTGCCAACATGTACTATATGGCTGCTGCTGCTCCTCACTGCTAATCCCCAGCTGCCAACAACTATTAACACTACTCATCTACCACTACTATTACTACTACCACTACTTCTACTACTATTATTACCACCAGTATTACCACTACTATTACTGCCACTACTATTACTACTACTATCCATAGACAGCCGTGTATGTTTCATGCTATACTGCTCCTGCTGCCGCTACTATTAGCTCTACTCCTACTACTACTATTACTACTGCCACTATTACTACTACTATTACAACTATGACCCATTGACAGCCAACATATGCCTTGTATGTTCCATGCTATGCTGCTCCTGCTGCCCCTAATATTGCCTCCAACTGCCTCTTATTACCCTCCCCTCTCCTCATCCACACTGCACTGCTGCTGCTACTACTACTACCACTACTACTACTCCCATCTACCCTCTCCTCATCCACACTGCACTGCTGCTACTACTACTACCACTACTACTACTCCCATCTACCCTTCCACATCCACACTGCACTGCTGCTGCTTCTACCACAATCATCACTACTGCTACTACTATTATTAATACCACTACTTCTACTACTATTACTACTACTACTACCCACACCTACCCCCTGCACATCCACACTGCACTGCTGCTTCTACTACTACTACTATTACCACTACTACTACTCTCATCTACCCTTTCCACATCCACACTGCACTGCTGCTACTACTACTACTACTATTACCACTACTACTACTCTCATCTACCCTTTCCACATCCACACTGCACTGCTGCTGCTACTACTACTACTACTACTACTATTACCACTACTACTACTCTCATCTACCCTCTCCACATCCACACTGCTGCTACTACTACTACCCACAACTACCCCCTCCACATCCACACTGCTGCTGCTGCTTCTACCACTACCATCACTACTACTACTACTACTACTACTATTACTACCACTACTGCTACTTTTTATTTCTCTCTTTCTCTCCCACAACACTGTGTGTGGTTAATCATCATCATCACAATTTTTGGAAGTTTTGGAATATGAAGAAGTAGAACATGTTCCGGTGCGCTGTGATACTAAACACGCTGTATGTTACCGCCGTCATACGTGCGTTTCCCCACAGCTACGTATGTTAGAGACATCATGTACTATTGTGTTATTGTGTTTCAGAGCTTGAGACGGGAAAAAGAAAAAAAACCTCTGAGTTCTAGGAAACCAGAGGGGGTTATGGACCCACTTTTAGGGCAATTGGAGCCAATTTGTTTCAGTCCAAACTGATGTACGTCAATACAAACTTTTTTAAAAAATTTGGCGAACCTGAACTGAACCGAACTGTTGATCTATTATGGAAGAGCGCTGCTCTGGAGAACCTCATCCATCAATTGTTGACCATTTATTTGAATGCTAACCTCAGCGTCCCCTGAAGATAATGGTTCACTTCCAGAAATTTAGAAGGAACCAAGAGAATTTGCTCACCAAATGCTTGATGAACTAAAAAACTCCAAGATTGTAAAAGATTGAAATGTTTAATATGTATTTATTGTCTCTGTTTTCATTAATAAATTTCTAAAGATCATGACTTATGGATATGGGATGGACCTTCACTTCATTGTAAGCCAACCCGAACTAAACACGGTGTTTGGAATAAATCCACAAAACACATTTTTATGGTGTCAAAATGGCCACAGCTTTATTTAAATCGCAGGAATAAACAATCAGAGGAGGAGTCAGGTGATGTGCTAGGCCTGGGATTCACAAATACAGCAAGATCCCGAGCTGTCTGACATTGGCACCCGGCCAGACAGCAATGAAGGGGCGGCACGCTCTGACCCTACTGAAGATCCTCACTCCTGTGCTTCACCACCGTGCCCGCCCCTGGATGACGTAACCATTAAGACATCCCTCAGGCCGGCCACTTCCAGAGCTCAGCCTGTTCACCACCATGAGGTTTAAAATCCTCTTTTAGTTAAAATGAGTCCACCAATAACTTGCCTGCAACTTCCACCTGACTCCTCCACCGCCATCCAAAGCTGTGACAGGTTAGAAATCATATCAACATTGGACTCACTTTTATGTCATTTTCTTATTATATTTGCCATTCAGGTTTTTTTTTTTTTTTTTTTTTTTTTTTATTCAAAGCCATGAACATATATTTTAAATAACTCAATGGCCAGGCAAAAGATATAAAACATGGCAAACCTCCAACTCACTGAGAGTCATCCTGCAGCACTCAGGAGAGGAAAAACCCCCAGTGGAGGAAACCTCTAGGAACCATGGCTGAAGGATCACCCTTCCCTTGGGCTTAGAAGGATAGTGCCAACCTTATAGAAATTATATAGTAGTCATATAAGAATTTTACATGGCACCTGAGACATAGGGTAAAATAAAGTACATACAATAATTCATACATCATTAGACATGTAGTAGTTCTATAACCTAGGTTAGAGAAGTGGTTAGATAGGGCGGGCGGGCGGGACATGTTACCTGCTGTACTTCTGGTGAGATAAAGAGGGAGAGAGGGGAAAGACAGGAAGTGACATCTACTCCTAATCCCCTCCCTCCTCCTCACAGTGACACTAGGCACCACATGCACTCTCCTTAAAGTGGACCACCCTGCTTAAATCAATATATTCACTGTATATAAATAAAATGCAGGCGTTATAGATCCCCCCCTCCCAAAGTCATGTCCCCCTTTGCCTATGGCTCCGGGGGTCTCTTTATTCTAATTTCCACTTAATATGTTTTCTGATGTTGTTCTTTGTCAATCCCCAAAGTATGAAATTTGTAGAAATAAGAGCAGCTTCTTCTGAGGAGCAGTCTATATGGTCCTGTGGGACTGTGGCCAGCAATATATGGAAATCACACAAAATCCATTGATAGGACCACAACAAAAGCAGAATAACAAATCATTAGCATAAAAGTATATGGTTGGTGAGACAACACGGAAGACGAAACTGGAGCACGACTCAACCAAAGGCAGCTCTCCTCAAATCTTATTCTCTTCGACAGGAATGTAGTCATTTTCTATTCAGTATTTCTCCTCTTGATACCACAAGGTCAGACAATTTGACTTTATTCTCCTTGGAAAAGCCTTGGAAAGTGCTGGTCTTGTGGTAATTCAAGGACAAGTTAAGAGGAAGAGAATAAGATGGTTGGGTTTAGCCAAGTTGAGAATGTGGTTCAGCTTAGACTACGTTACCCAGCATCGAGAACTTCAGAAGCCACAATTACTTGGGGAACAAAAAAACATATTCGAGACCAAGGAGGAATAATTGGAGACAAGCAGCACCTGTGAACAGAGTAGATAAATATACAGGAACATTAGACTATAGGATCCAGCGAGTAGTTTGAAGTGGCTCCATGTAACCGAAGAAGACTTTACTGGTTGAGTGTTTGAGGCAAATTAAGGGATGGCAAACACTAAACATTGGATTGAACCCTCATCAGTCTAAGACTGAGCCAAGGAACTCAACCTAATGGTTTTGGATAAGGAACATAAGCAGATTTAAAGAAATCCTGTTGTTACAGAACGAGTTCAATCTTACATCTATATACAAAAAGTCTAAGAAATAGTCATGGGAAAAACATACAAAAACGATTGCATGAAATATATCTATGATTTAGAAGAATGTAAAGGAATATAACTGCTATAATACTGCTCCTATGTACAAGAATATAACTACTATAATACTGCTCCTGTGTACAAGAATATAACTACTATAATACTGCTCCTATGTACAAGAATATAACTACTATAATACTGCCCCTATGTACAAGAATATAACTACTATAATACTGCCCCTATGTACAAGAATATAACTACTATAATACTGCCCCTATGTACAAGAATATAACTACTATAATACTGCCCTATGTACAAGAATATATAATACTGCTCCTACAAGAATATAACTACTATAATACTGCTCCTATGTACAAGAATATAACTATAATACTATGTACAAAGAATATAACTGCTCCTATGTACAAGAATATAACTACTATAATACTGCTCCTATGTACAAGAATATAACTACTATAATACTGCTCCTATGTACAAGAATATAACTACTGCTCCTATGTACAAGAATATAACTACTATATAATACTGCTCCTATGTAACAAGCTACTATAACACTGCTCCTATGTATAAACTACTATAATACTGCTCTATGTACATAGAATATATAACTACTATAATACTGCTTCCTATGTACAAGAATATAACTACTATAATACTGCTCCTATGTACATAGAATATAACTACTATAATACTGCCTCCTATGTACAAGAATATAACTACTATAATACTGCTCCTATGTACAAGAATATAACTACTATAATACTGCTCCTATGCTACAAGAATATAACTACTATAATACTGCTCCTATGTACAAGAATATAACTACTATATACTGCTCCTATGTATATAACTACTATAATACTGCTCCTATGTACAACTATAACTCCTAATATAACTACTATACATACTGCTCCTATGTATAAGAATATAACTATATATACTGCTCCTATGTACAAGAATATAACTATACTATATACTGCTCCTATATTACTATGTACAAGAATATAACTACTATAATACTGCTATCCTATGTAAAGAATATTAACTACTATATACTGCTGCCTATGTACAAGAATATAACTACTAAATATGACTGCTCCTATGTAAAGAATATAATACTACTATATACTGCTCCTATGTACAAGAATATAACTACTATAATACTGCTCCTATGCTACTATGTAAAGAATATAACTACTATAATACTGCTCCTATGTACAAGAATATAACTAATATAACTGCTCCTATGTACAAGAATATAACTACTATAATACTGCTCCTATGTACAAGAATATAACTACTATAATACTGCTCCTATGTACAAGAATATAACTACTATAATACTGCTCCTATGTACAAAGATGTATATAATATACTATAATACTGCTCTATGTACAAGAATATAACTACTATAATACTGCTCCTATGTACAATAATATAACTACTATAATACTGCTCCTATGTAAAGAATATAACTACTATAATACTTGCTCCTATGTACAGAATATATACTACTATAATACTGCCTCCTATGTACAAGAATATAACTACTATAATACTGCTCCTATGTACAAGAATATAACTACTATAATACTGCTCCTATGTACAAGAATATAACTACTATAATACTGCTCTCCTACTATAATGTCCTACAAGAATATACTACTACTATAATACTGGCTCCTATGTACAAGAATATAAAACTAATAATACTGCTCCTATGTACAAGAATATAACTACTATAATACTGCTCCTATGTACAAGAATAACTACTATAAATACTGCTCTATGTACATAGAATATAACTACTATATAACTGCTCCTATGTACAAGAATATAACTACTATAATACTGCTCCTATGTACAAATATAACTACTATAATACTGCTCCTATGTACAAGAAATATAACTACTATAATACTGCTCCTATGTACAAGAATATAACTACTATAATACTGCTCCTATGTACAATAATATAAATACTATACATATGCTCCTATGTACAAGAATATAACTACTATAATACTGCTCCTATGTACAAGGAATATATCTAACTACCTATAATACTGCTCCTAATGTATACAAGAATATAACTACTATAATACTGCTCCTATGTACAAGAATATACTACTACTATGCTCCTATGTATATAACTACTATAATACTGCTCCTATGTACAAGAATAATAACTACTATAATACTGCTCCTATGTACAATAATATAACTACTAATAATACTGCTCCTATGTACAAGAATATACTACTATAATACTGCTCCTATGTACAAGAATATAACTATTATAATACTGCTCCTATGTACAAGATATACTATAATACTACAAGATATAACTACTATAATAACTCCTATGTACAGAATATAACTACTAAATACTGCTCCTATGTACAAGATGTACATATAACTACTATAATACTGCTCCTATGTACAAGAATATAACTACTATAATACTGCTCCTATGTACAAGAATATAACTACTATAATACTGCTCCTATGTACTACTAGAATATAACTACTATAATACTGCTCCTATGTACAAAGAATATAACTACTATAATACTGCTCCTATGTACAATAATATAACTACTACTATAATACTGCTCCTATGTACAAGAATATAACTACTATAATACTGCTCCTATGTCAGATATATAACTACTATAAATACTGCTCCTATGTACAAGAATATAACTACTATAATACTGCTCCTATGTACAAAATATAACTACTATAATACTGCTCCTATGTACAAGAATATAACTACTATAATACTGCTCCTATGTAAAGAATATAACTACTACTATAATACTGCTCCTATGTACAAGAATATAACTACTATAATATGCTATAATATACTATACTATAATACTGCTCCTATGTACAGAGAATATAACTACTATAATACTGCTCCTATGTACAAATATAACTACTATAATACTGCTCCTATGTATACTACTATAATACTGATATAACTACTATAATACTGCCCTATGTACGATATATACTATATAATACTGCTCCTATGTAACAAGAATATAACTACTATAATACTGCTCCTATGTACAAGAATATAACTACTATAATACTGCTCCTATGTACAAGAATATAACTACTATAATACTGCTTCCTATGTACAAGAATATAACTACTATATATACTGCTCCTATGTACAAGAATATAACTACTATAATAACTGCTCCTATGTACAAGAATATAACTACTATAATACTGCTCCTATGTACAAGAATATAACTACTACTATAATTACTGCTCCTATGTAAAGAAATAATACTATATAATACTGCTCCTATGTACAATAATATAACTACTATATACTGCTCCTATGTACAAGAATATAACTACTATAATACTGCTCCTATGTACAAGAATATAACTACTATAATACTGCTCCTATGTACAAGAATATAACTACTATAATACTGGCACTCCTATGTACAGATAATATAACTACTATAATACTGCCTCCTATGTACAAGAATATAACTACTTATAATAGCTCTATGTACAGAATATAACTACTATAATACTGCTCCTATGTACAAGAATATAACTACTATAATACTGCTCCTATGTACAAGAAAAAAATATAATATAACTACTATAAATACTGCTCCTATGTACAAGAATATAACTACTACTATAATACTGCTCCTATGTACAGAGAATATAACTACTATAAATACTGCTCCTATGTAACAAGTAATATAACTACTATAATATACTGCTCCTATGTACAAGAATATAACTACTATAATACTGCCCTATGTACAAGAATATAATACTATAATACTGCTCCTATGTACAAGAATATACTATAATACTGCTCCATGTACAAGAATATAACTACTATAATACTGCTCCTATGTCATGCAAGAATATAACTACTATAATACTGCTCCTATGTACAAGAATATAACTACTATAATACTGCTCCTATGTACAAGAATATAACTACTATAATACATACTGCTCCTATGTACAAGAATATAACTACTATAATACTGCTCCTATGTACAAGAATAAATACTATAATACTATAACTACTATATACTGCTCCTATGTACAAGAATATAACTACTATAATACTGCTCCTATGTACAAGAATATAACTACTATAATACTGCTCCTATGTACAAGAATATAACTACTATAATACTGCCTCCTATGTACAAGAATATAACTACTATAATACTGCTCCTATGTACAAGAATATAACTACTATAATACTGCCATGTAACAATATAACTGGTGTGGAGTAGGACATTATACATACTGATCAGTAAAAGGCTAACGTCAAAGCAGGCACAGTAGGTACAAATCCGTGAAACTAATCCAAGGTCAGGCCGGCAGTGGAGGGTCTCAGTCAGGAATCAGAGAAATGGAACAGAACAGGATATAAACATCTACTGCTCCGGTACCTCTCCTTAGGATAAGGGTTCTTATATATCCACATTTTTTCAGCTATTAGCTATTAAGGTCTAGGGTGTGTGTGTACTGGCCCTTTAAGAGATGGGGAGGATATGTGAACTTGCCCTATGGATCAAGCAAGGTGGCCTAGAGGGTGAGAGCAGTCGGGCCTTCAGCTGGAGTGCAGAATAGGACTTGTGGGACCCAGCTGCTGGGCAACGGCAGCAGTGGCAGAAGGGTAAGTGAGCCAGTTTCCATGCCTGCCAGGAGCAGTCCACTGTTATAAATAATTATCCTAATAATTAACCTGTTTTTCTCCCCTCATTATCCGCATGCATCTCTCCTTCTTCAGCCTAACAACAGTCTCTTCAATATGTTTCAAATCGGGATTTTTCAGGTCATGTCTATAGAGTTTAGGTCAGGGATTTCATAGAGTTTAGGTCAGACATCTCCATTAAGGTAGGGATCTTCAGGTCATTCTATACATCTCCATAGAGTTTAGGTCAGGATCTTCAGGTCATGTCTATACATCTCCATAGAGTTTAGGTCAGGATCTTCAGGTCATGTCTATACATCTCCATAGAGTTTAGGTCAGGGATCTTCAGGTCATGTCTATACATCTCCATAGAGTTTAGGTCAGGGATCTTCAGGTCATGTCTATACATCTCCATAGAGTTTAGGTCAGGGATCTTCAGGTCATGTCTATACATCTCCATAGAGTTTAGGTCAGGGATCTTCAGGTCATGTCTATACATCTCCATAGAGTTTTAGGTCAGGGATCTTCAGGTCATGTCTATACATCTCCATAGAGTTTAGGTCAGGGATCTTCAGGTCATGTCTTATACATCTCCATAGAGTTTAGGTCAGGGATCTTCAGGTCATGTCTATACATCTCCATAGAGTTAGGTCAGGGATCTTCAGGTCATGTCTATACATCTCCATAGAGTTTTAGGTCAGGGCATCTTCAGGTCATGTCTATACATCTCCATAGAGTTAGGTCAGGGATCTTCAGGTCATGTCTATACATCTCCATAGAGTTTAGGTCAGGTATCTTCAGATACGTCTATACATCTCCATATGAGTTAGGTCAGGGATCTTCAGGTCATGTCTATACATCTCCATAGAGTTTAGGTCAGGGATCTTCAGGTCATGTCTATACATCTCCATAGAGTTTAGGTCAGGGATCTTCAGGTCATGTCTATACATCTCCATAGAGTTTAGGTCAGGGATCTTCAGGTCATGTCTATACATCTCCATAGAGTTTAGGTCAGGGATCTTCAGATCACGTCTTTTCATCTCTATGGGGTTAAAGGGGTTTTCTGGGATTAGGTCTTCAGTATCTGACTGGTGGTGGTCCGACTCCCAGCACCCCTGCCCATCAGCTGTTTGAGAAGGCACGGGCTCTCCTGTGAGCGCCACAGCTTCCTCTATGTTTACCAAGCACAGCGCTATACATTGTATAGTGCCCTTGCTTGGTATTGCGCACAGCTGCTATACAATGTACGGCGCTGATCACGGAGAAGGCCGGGGTTCTCACAGGAGCATTGGTGAATTTTGGCTGTTATTGGACCCCCACTAGTCAGATACTGATGACCTATCCAGAGGATAAAAAGCCCAGAAAAACTCTTTAAGGTCAGGACTCTTCCAGTCACGGCAATGCATGTCCTTATGGTTAAAGTCAAGACTCTGACTTGGCCATTCCAAAACAAAAACCTTCTTCTATTTCCACCATTGATTGATTTACCACCATATTCACCAGAACCTTCTCATCAGCACAAATCTGCAGATTATAGTCTACGTCTACATCTCCGTTAGAGATGAGCGAATCTATTTGCCGCTTCGTAGGTTCGATATGAATCTTCGTTTTTTTTTTCTACACCGAAGCGAATCCGAACCTTTTCAGATTCACTTCGAAAGATTCTTCTTAACTCTTTGTACGCTACATGCGCATAATATAATTTGTACGCTAATGCTACACATCTGATCATTTTACGCTAATGCGTACGTATTCAGTTAAGTAGAGTACTTTTACTGTATGTTCGTTATTTTTGTGAGCCTAGACAATAATAAGCTAAAGTTTCGTACACACTTTGTACACTCATACGTACGTATTCGCGGGAATGTTCGCAGAACACAAAATTTTTTTTAACGCAACTTGAACCGAATCTTATCTTATCCGAGGCAAATCTTTTTGAAAATTCAGCGAATATTCGCCGAAGCGAATCTTGGAAGATTAACTCATCTCTAATCACCGTGTACTACAGACACACAGCATGTATAATTCTATTATATGTACTACAACTATGTGTCCCGCATCACATTTATGACGCTCCAGTAAAATATTTTAATACACTTTAGAAATTATTGCTCCCTCAATATTCACAAGGTGTCCAGGCCATGAGGCAGCTGAGAAGCCCCAGACCATGATGCTCTCTCCACCAGCCCAAGACCGTGATGGTCCTTCCACCAACCCTCAATGATGATGTTTCCTCCACCAGTACTAAATCATGATGCTCCCTCCACCAGTCCTAATGATGTTCCCTCTACCAGTCCTAAATGATAATGTTCCCTCCACCAGTCCTAAATGATAATGTTCCCTCCACCAGTCCTAAATGATGATTTTCCCTCCACCAGTCCTAATGATGCTCCCTCCACCAGCCCAAGACCATGATGCTCCCTCCACCAGTCCTAATGATGTTCCCTCCACCAGTCCTAAATGATGATTTTCCCTCCACCAGTCCTAATGATGCTCCCTCACCAGCCCAAGACCATGATGCTCCCTCCACCAGCCCAAGACCATGATGCTCCCTCCACCCAGCCCAAGACCATGATGCTCCCTCCTCCAGTCCTAAATGATGATGCTCCTCCACCAGTCCTAAATCATGATGCTCCCTCCACCAGCCCAAGACCATGATGCTCCCTCCTCCAGTCCTAAATCATGATGCTCCCTCCACCAGCCCCAAACATGATGCTCCCTCCACCAGTCCTAAATGATGATGCTCCCTCCTCCAGTCCCAGACTATGATGCTCCCTCCACCAGTCCTAAATGATGATGCTCCCTCCACGAGTCCTAATGATGATGTTCCCTCCAGCAGTACTAAATGATGATGTTCCCTCCACCAGTCCTAAATGATGATGTTCCCTCCACCAGTCCTAAATGATGATGTTCCCTCCACCAGTCCTAAATGATGATGTTCCCTCCACCAGTCCTAAATGATGATGCTCCCTCCTCCAGCCCCAGACCATGATGCTCCCTCCACCAGTCCTAAATGATGATGCTCCCTCCTCCAGTCCTAATGATGTTTCCTCCACCAGTCCTAATGATGATGCTCCCTCCACCAGCCCCAGACCATGATGCTCCCTCCACCAGTCCTAATGATGCTCCCTCCTCCAGTCCTAAATGATGATGTTCCCTCCACCAGTCCTAAATCTTGGTGCCTCTTCCTATATAGTGTTTTTTCTAATATTGGACCCATGGACAGAGGTTTCTGCAGCTTGTGGAGTCATCTTTAGATCTTCTGCTGATACTCCTGGGTTCTTTCTCACCTCTTTAAGAATTGCGCATTAACGTGATGTTAACAGGATGTCTGCTCCTAGGAGACCTGGACGAGTCCAGAAGTTTTTCGTGTGTAGATAATTTGTGTAGCCATGCATTGATTACACGCCCTTCAGCTTTTGTAGTCTTTTCCAGCTTCATGCATTCTGATAACAGATCTGAGGTTTTCTGAAGGTTGTTTGGGTCGAGGCGCGGTTCACACTAATCGTTCTGTGCTTATTACATTGTGTTTGTTACTAATTGTGAGGAGTATCAGAGGACGTCTTATTAGTAATCAATGCAGAAATCCTGGTCCTTCCAAAGGGTTCACTTACTTTTCTCTGCACTGTACATTTTGTGTTATTTCATGTGTCATGTTTGTCCTCTTAGACGTCATTGAGTATCAGGATCTGGTAAGCTCGTTTCTTCTATTTCTGCCGCGGTGGCATCTTCCATTACACATCGTCATGTCACATGTCACCACCGGAGCGCGCGCTCTGTGACGAGGCGACACTTTCCGTTCTCACATTGTAACCTCTCAGACGTTGCGGTCATGAAGTGTCCAGCAGATACCAGACCTCGGCTAGTGAGACACAGACTCTTACGCTCTATATTTGGTCCACTGATCGAGAGGAACAACCAAAAATATTCCAAGCAGAAAGTTCTGTATGAAGTCAAGCCGTGATAATGCGCGGCTGAATGTGGGGATTTGTTCTGCAGATGTTCTTCCTGTGGAGGTGATTATTACGCTTCAGACTAATATTAGCAGTAACGTGCTCCGTCCATTCAGCTAGAAAATGAATCAGACACACTGCTCCAGCTCATCTGGAGAGCTGCACACACTGGTCTTATACTGGGCTCATACTGGTCTCATACTGGTCACATACTGGTCTCATACTGGTCTCATACTGGTCTCATACTGGTCACATACTGGTCTCATACTGGTCTCATACAGGTCTCATACTGATCACACTGGTCACATACTGGTCTCATACTGGTCACATACTGGTCACATACTGGTCTCATACTGGTCTCATACTGGTCACATACTGGTCACATACTGGTCTCATACTGGTCACATACTGGTCACATACTGGTCTCATACAGGTCTCATACTGATCACACTGGTCACATACTGGTCTCATACTGGTCACATACTGGTCACATACTGGTCTCATACTGGTCTCATACTGATCACACTGGTCACACACTGGTCTCATACAGGTCTTATACTGGTCTCATACTGGTCACATACTGGTCTCATGCTGATCACACTGGTCTCATACTGGTCACATACAGGTCTCATACTGGTCTTATACTGGTCTCATACTGGTCTCATACTGGTCTCATACAGGTCTCATACTGGTCTTATACTGGTCTCATACTGGTCTCATACTGGTCACATACTGGTCTCATACAGGTCTCATACTGGTCTTATACTGGTCTCATACTGGTCTCATGCTGATCACACTGGTCACACACTGGTCACACACTGGTCTCATACTGGTCACATACTGGTCTCATGCTGATCACACTGGTCACACACTGGTCTCATACAGGTCTTATACTGGTCTCATACTGGTCTCAAACTGGTCTCCCACTGGTCTCAAACAGGTCTCACATTGGTCACACACTGGTCTCACACTTGTCTCAAACTGGTCTCATACAGGTCTTATACTGGTCACATACAGGTCTCATACAGGTCTCATACTTGTCTCATAATGGTCTCATACTGGTCTCATACTGGTCTCATACTCACCTCACACTGGTCACACACTGGTCTCATACTGATCACACTGGTCACACACTGGTCTCATACAGGTCTTATACTGGTCTTATATTGGTCTCAAACTGGTCTCCCACTGGCCTCAAACAGGTCTGACACTGTTCACACACTAGTCTCATACTGATCACACACTAGTCTCATACTGATCACACACTGGTCTCACACTGGCCTCATACTGGTCTCATACTGATCAAACTGGTCTCATACTGGTCTCATACAGGTCTCATACTTGTCTCATACTGGTCACATACAGGTCTCATACTGGTCTCATACTAGTCTCATACCGGTCTCATACTGGTCTCATGCTGATCACACTGGTCACATACTGGTCTCATACAGGTCTTATACTGGTCTCATACTGGTCTCATACAGGTCTCATATTGGTCTCATACTAGTCTCATACCGGTCTCATACTGGTCTCATGCTGATCACACTGGTCACACACTGGTCTCATACAGGTCTTATACTGGTCTCATACTGGTCTCATACAGGTCTCATATTGGTCACATACAGGTCTCATACTGGTCTTATACTGGTCTCATACTGGTCTCATGCTGATCACACTGGTCACACACAGGTCTCATACTGGTCACACACTGGTCTCATACTTGTCTCAAACTGGTTTCATACAGGTCTTATACTGGTCACATACTGGTCTCACGCTGATCACACTGGTCACACACAGGTCTCATACTGGTCTTATACTGGTCTTATATTGGTCTCAAACTGGTCTCCCACTGGCCTCAAACAGGTCTGACACTGGTCACACACTAGTCTCATACTGATCACACAGATCACACACTGGCCTCACACTGGTTACTGGTTACATACTGATTACACTGGTCTCATACTGGTCACACACAGGTCTCATACAGGTCTCATACTTGTCTCATACTGGTCACATACAGGTCTCATACTTGTCTCATACTGGTCACATACAGGTCTCATACTGGTCTCATACTGGTCACATACTGGTCTCATACCGGTCTCAAGCTGATCACACTGGTCTTATACAGGTCTCATACTCGTCTCATACAGGTCTTATAAAGGTCTCATACTGGTCTCACACTGGTCTCATACAAGTCTCACACTGGTCTCAAACAGGTCTCAAACAGGTCTCACACTGGTCATACACTGGTCTCTTACTGGTCTCACATTGTTCTCATACTGATCTCACACTGGTCTCATACTGATCACACACTGGTCTCACATTGTTCTCACACTGGTCACACAGTGGTCTCATACTGGTCTCCCACTGGTCTCACATTGTTCTCACACTGGTCTCACATTCTTCTCACACAGGTCACACACCTAGACCTAGACGCTAGGGTCCAACAGGTTTCAGTGTCCCAGTGTAATCTACAGTAGGCCTGCTGTATTATTGTTGAGTCAATGATGAGTTGTACAGGGGCCCCTACCCAAGGGCCCGTATATACCTGGAGCCTGCCCTGACTGTGGAAGCCATCTAATATATGAAGCTGAGTGTATGTGTGTGTGTATATCCACTAAAGGAATCTGCACTGTCGCATTTACAGTCACAAAATTTTTTATACACGGGTACATCAGGTGTCTAGGAAGGTTTTAGACCGGGTCTCAGCTCTCTAGCATGTACCGTTCCTGAGATATTCCCAAAAAATGCAAATATGGCACATCACATGACCTACATTAGCCAATAGAAGCCTGCAGGTCTTTCTCCTCAAATCCCAACTGTCATACACACGGTCACATGACCCGCATCAGCCAATAGAAACTTGCAATAGAAACTCAAAAGACGGACTCAAAACTCCGCCCCCTGTCCCACTAAGCCACGCCCACGACTCGGTTATGCCCCCTCTCACTCCGCAGCCGACAGGGATTGAAAAAATGAAGGTAAAAATCAACTTTTGTAAGCTGCAGAGGTTGGAGGGAGGGTGACTTTCTCCCTGCAGCTCATGCTCAGACTGCACAGTGCTACTGCTGAGAGTGAGCTGTTCAAAAGGACATCGCTGTGTCCATCCAGGCTCTGCGCATGACAGAGGACAGGGAGTCTGAAAGCCGGACTGTCCGGCCTAAAACTGGACCTCTGGCCACCCTAGGGGCAAGCTGCTGTGGAGGTCACAGTTAAGGGGACGGTCCGCTATGGTGGTCAGTGTTAAGGGGCAGATTGCTGTAGAGGTAGGGGACGGGTTGTTGTGGAACTCACTGTTAAGGAGATGGGACTTGTACTGTGGAGGTTATTAATAAAGGGTGGCCACTGTGGAGGTCACTGTTAAAGAGGCGGCCCGCTGTGGAGGTCACTGTTAAGGGGCAGGATGCTGTGGAGGTCACTGTTAAAGGGGCGGGCGCTGTGAAGGTCTCTCTTAAGGGGGCAGGGAACGGTGGAGGTCACAGTTAAGGGGATGGTCCATTATAGAGGTCCGTGTTAAGCGGCGAAATGCTGTAGAGGTCACTGTTAAGGGAATGGGGTACTGTGGCAGTCACTGTTAAACGGGCAGTTGCTGTGGAGGTCTCTGTTAAGCGGGTCCAGAATGGTGGAGGTCGGTTAAGGGGACTGTAACCTATGGTCAGTGTTAAGGGTCGAGTGCTGTAGAGGTCACTGTTAAGGGGGCAGGTCCCTGCGGAGGTCACTGTCAAGAGGATGGGGCGCTGTGGAACTCACTGGGTGTATTTGGAGGTCACATTTTAAGGGAATGGAGCTCTGTGGAGGTCACTGTTAAGGGGGCGGGTTATTGTGGGAATCACTGTTCACAAGACAGGGGACTGTGGAGGTCACTAATAAAGGGACGCCGCTGTGGAAGGCACTATTAAAGGGGAGGGCGCTGTGAATGTGAATGGGGCAGGCCGCTGTGGAGGTCATTGTTAAAGGGGCGGGCACTGTGGAGGCCACTGTTAAGGGAGGAGGGGACTGTGGAGGCCACTATTAAAGGGGCAGTGGGGTAGTGTGAGGTCACTATTAAGGCAGCAGGGTATGGTAAGTTCACTGTTAAGAGAGCGGGGTACAGTGGAGGTCACTGTTAAGGGAGCAAGGTACTACTCACTAATTTCACCATTTCAAGATCTCTGCTTGCAGTCAGTCAGCTATATTTACAATTTACATCAGAGACCACTGTCCTGATCTGACACTTCGCTACAATGAAAACACCCTTGACAGTGTTTGGGCCTAAATAAGACAGTTTCCATTCACTGGTAGCAAATAGAGATATTTCTAGTGGTTTAATGTCCTGTAGGACTACCTCAGCAGAGCCTCATAGGTATCAGATCTGCAGTGTGAAGAGCGTGCAAACAGCCTCTTATATCTCAGCTTCCTGTCATGAGACACTTCAGACGTCAGCTCTCAATCCCTGAACCACCACAGAACCTCTTGTCTTGTGACATACCATCCAGTCTTCTCATCACCAGAGGGGGAGGGGCTTAAAACAGCTCAGTGAATACCTGTGTACAGGCGGCCATGACAGCTCAAATGGTCATGCTTCGAACCACTGAGAAGCCAGAGCGGAGGATGGGAGTGGTAGTGGCCCTGATGATGATAAGTCATGATGTACAGTACTCTCTCCATCACTCCCTGGGGTCGGCGCAGTGACAGAGAGGCACCTGTTGTTGCTTCAGGCACTCCCCGAAGCCGTAGGACCCATGCCTGATGGTAGTTTGGGGTACCATGGTGATAATGTCCATGTGGGTGCTAGGGAGGGCATGTGATGGAAATGCAATGGCCGTCGAGAGTTGGAACTCAAGCAAGGTTGAACTTAACAAAAGTTTCTATTTACTGTGGGCACAATAGGAGTTGTAGTACTTCCAGCAGTTATCTGTACACAGAGCAGGTTCCTCCCAGATGTCCATGAGCTAGGCAGTTTGTTGCAGTAGTGGCCCTCTGGATACTCCCTGTTACTGGGTCCTCTAGTCTGGGGTGCATAGGGTGTCTTAACTTGTTTCCCCTTTGCAGCCGCAGGGTCTGGAACGCATTAATCTCGGTTACCTTTCTCTCTCTCTCAATCGCTGTATCCATGCAAATCCTCCTGCCTTAGTTCTTGCTTGCTTTCATCTCCTAGAGCTTACTACAGCCAATCTCACTGGAATCTTCTGGAACTAGGGGGTGGGGCCAGCCCACACCCTATGCTCCAGAGAGGGCTGAGCCCGGACAGTTGAGTCTGGCCATCCCTGTGTCATGCTTAGACCTTTACATTATATAACATTGCAGATCCCCCCGAGGTCTGAGGTACAGCAGTCCCCCGCAGGATCAGCAGGGGTGTCACTGATTGTGTGCAGTCACTGGAGTCAGGGTTTAGGGGTCTTGGTGGAGTCGGCAGTTTCCTACTCAGCCCCCCCCCCCAACGCTACATGACAGCGACACATTAATAAATCCCTTCTAATTTGCCTTGAAACCTCATAAATGGTTCTGCGTGTGCGGAGCAGATCCTGCGGCGCTGCTCCCTGGACGATCCTCGCGCACCTGTCGGGCTGAGGTTTACGTTTTCCTGTCTGGCCGCGGAGCAGACTTATTCCTGGCAGCGAAGAGACGTTTTAGAGATTCCACAAGATGGAGCCGGTCCAGATATCTGCTGCGAGAAGAGCTCACGTAACTGACCAGAATGCTCTGGACCAGATATAGGAATTCCTAGGGGTCACCAGGTGGAAGGCAACTACAACACCCATCAGGGTCATCGGGGGATGATGTGTCCCATAATCCCACAACACCTGGAGGCTAATAACATGGAGAACAGGAACAACCAGGAGATCCCAAAGGAAAGAGCAAACCTCCTGAGAAGGGAAAGACTGAGAGGCCGAGTTATAATAACCAGAGAGACCGCTATAATCTTACAGGAGACGTCACATGCCTGCCTATCATCACAGTGCCTCCTCTGCCTATCATCACAGTGCCTCCTCTGCCTATCATCACAGTGCCTCCTCTGCCTATCATCACAGTGCCTCCCCTGCCTATCATCACAGTGCCTCCCCTGCCTATCATCACAGTGCCTCCTCTGCCTATCATCACAGTGCCTCCCCTGCCTATCATCACAGTGCCTCCCCTGCCTATCATCACAGTGCCTCCCCTGCCTGTCATCACAGTGCCTCCTCTGCCTATCATCACAGTGCCTCCCCTGCCTATCATCACAGTGCCTCCTCTGCCTATCATCACAGTGCCTCCCCTGCCTATCATCACAGTGCCTCCTCTGCCTATCATCACAGTGCCTCCTCTGCCTATCATCACAGTGCCTCCTCTGCCTATCATCACAGTGCCTCCCTGCCTATCATCACAGTGCCTCCTCTGCCTATCATCACAGTGCCCCCTCTGCCTATCATCACAGTGCCTCCTCTGCCTATCATCACAGTGCTTCCCCTGCCTATCATCACAGTGCCTCCCCTGCCTGTCATCACAGTGCCTCCTCTGCCTATCATCACAGTGCCTCCTCTGCCTATCATCACAGTGCCTCCCCTGCCTATCATCACAGTGCCTCCCCTGCCTGTCATCACAGTGCCTCCTCTGCCTATCATCACAGTGCCTCCCCTGCCTATCATCACAGTGCCTCCTCTGCCTATCATCACAGTGCCTCCCCTGCCTATCATCACAGTGCCTCCTCTGCCTATCATCACAGTGGATAGTGATAGGCAGAGGAGGCACTGTGATGACAGGCAGGGGAGGCACTGTGATGACAGGCAGGGGAGGCACTGTGATGATAGACAGAGGGGCCACTGTGATGATAGGCAGAGGAGGCACTGTGATGATAGGCAGGGGAGGCACTGTGATGATAGGCAGAGGAGGCACTGTGATGATAGGCAGGGGAGGCACTGTGATGATAGGCAGAGGAGGCACTGTGATGACAGGCAGGGGAGGCACTGTGATGACAGGCAGGGGAGGCACTGTGATGATAGGCAGATGAGGCACTGTGATGATAGGCAGGGGAGGCACTGTGATGATAGGCAGGGGAGGCACTGTGATGATAGGCAGGGGAGGCACTGTGATGATAGGCAGGGGAGGCACTGTGATGATAGGCAGAGGAGGCACTGTGATGATAGGCAGAGGAGGCACTGTGATGACAGGCAGGGGAGGCACTGTGATGATAGGCAGGGGAAGCACTGTGATGATAGGCAGAGGAGGCACTGTGATGATAGGCAGAGGGGGCACTGTGATGATAGGCAGAGGAGGCACTGTGATGATAGGCAGGGGAGGCACTGTGATGATAGGCAGAGGAGGCACTGTGATGATAGGCAGAGGAGGCACTGTGATGATAGGCAGGGGAGGCACTGTGATGATAGGCAGGGGAGGCACTGTGATGATAGGCAGAGGAGGCACTGTGATGATAGGCAGGGGAGGCACTGTGATGATAGGCAGAGGAGGCACTGTGATGACAGGCAGGGGAGGCACTGTGATGATAGGCAGGGGAGGCACTGTGATGATAGGCAGGGGAGGCACTGTGATGATAGGCAGAGGAGGCACTGTGATGATAGGCAGGGGAGGCACTGTGATGATAGGCAGGGGAGGCACTGTGATGATAGGCAGAGGAGGCACTGTGATGATAGGCAGAGGAGGCACTGTGATGACAGGCAGGGGAGGGCACTGTGATGATAGGCAGGGGAAGCACTGTGATGATAGGCAGAGGAGGCACTGTGATGATAGGCAGAGGGGGCACTGTGATGATAGGCAGAGGAGGCACTGTGATGATAGGCAGGGGAGGCACTGTGATGATAGGCAGAGGAGGCACTGTGATGATAGGCAGAGGAGGCACTGTGATGATAGGCAGAGGAGGCACTGTGATGATAGGCAGGGAGGCACTGTGATGATAGGCAGAGGAGGCACTGTGATGATAGGCAGGGGAGGCACTGTGATGATAGGCAGAGGAGGCACTGTGATGACAGGCAGGGGAGGCACTGTGATGATAGGCAGGGGAGGCACTGTGATGATAGGCAGGGGAGGCACTGTGATGATAGGCAGAGGAGGCACTGTGATGATAGGCAGGGGAGGCACTGTGATGATAGGCAGAGGAGGCACTGTGATGACAGGCAGGGGAGGCACTGTGATGATAGGCAGGGGAGGCACTGTGATGATAGGCAGAGGAGGCACTGTGATGATAGGCAGGCATGTGACGTCTCCTGTAAGATTATAGCGGTCTCTCTGCCTATCATCACAGTGCCTCCCTTGCCTATCATCACAGTGCCTCCCCTGCCTATCATCACAGTGCCTCCCCTGCCTATCATCACAGTGCCTCCCCTGCCTGTCATCACAGTGCCTCCCCTGCCTGTCATCACAGTCCCTCCCCTGCCTATAATCACAGTGCCTCCCCTGCCTGTCATCATAGTGCCTCCCCTGCCTATCATCACAGTGCCTCCTCTGCCTATGATTACAATGCCTCCTCTGCCTATTATCACAGTGCCTCCCCTGCCTATCATCACAGTGCCTCCTCTGCCTATCATCACAGTGCCTCCTCTGCCTGTCATCACAGTGCCTCCTTTGCCTATCATCACAGTGCCTCCTCTGCCTATCATCACAGTGCCTCCTCTGCCTATCATCACAATGCCTCCCATGCCTATCATCACAGTGCCTCCTCTGCCTATAATCACAGTGCCTCCCCTGTCTATTATCACAGTGCCTCCCCTGCCTATCATGACAGTGCCTCCCCTGCCTATCATCACAGTGCCTCCCCTGCCTATCATCACAGTGCCTCCCTGCCTATCATGACAGTGCCTTTTCCTGCCTATCATCACAGTGCCTCCTCTGCCTATCATCACAGTGCCTCCCCTGCCTATTATCACAGTGCCTCCTCTGCCTATCATCACAGTGCCTCCCCTGCCTATCATGACAGTGCCTCCCCTGCCTATCATCACAGTGCCTCCTCTGCCTATCATCACAGTGCCTCCCCTGCCTATTATCACAGTGCCTCCTCTGCCTATAATCACAGTGCCTCCCCTGCCTATCATCACAGTGCTTCCCCTGCCTATCATGACAGTGCCTCCCCTGCCTATCATCACAGTGCCTCCTCTGCCTATCATCACAGTTCTCCCCCTGCCTGTCATCACAGTGCCTCCTCTGCCTATCATCACAGTGCCTCCCCTGCCTATCATCACAGTGCCTCCCCTGCTTATCATCACAGTGCCTCCTCTGCCTATTATCACAATGCCTCCCCTGCTTATCATCACAGTGCCTCCTCTGCCTATCATCACAGTGCCTCCTCTGCCTATAATCACAGTGCCTTCTCTGCCTATCATCACAGTGCCTCCCCTGACTATTATCACAGTGCCTCCCCTGCCTATCATCACAGTGCCTCCCCTGCCTATCATCACAGTGCCTCCTCTGCTTATCATCACAGTGCCTCCTCTGCCTATGATTACAGTGCCTCCTCTGCCTATCATCACAGTCCCTCCCCTGCCTATCATCACAGTGCCTCCCCTGCCTATCATCACAGTGCCTCCCCTGCCTATCATCACAGTGCCTCCTCTGCCTATCATCACAGTGCCTCCTCTGCCTATGATTACAGTGCCTCCTCTGCCTATCATCACAGTGCCTCCCCTGCCTATCATCACAGTGCCTCCTCTGCCTATTATCATCTTGCCTCCTCTGCCTATCATCACAGTGCCTCCCATGCCTATCATCACAGTGCCTCCTCTGCCTATCATCACAGTGCCTCCTCTGCCTATTATCATCTTGCCTCCTCTGCCTATCATCACAGTGCCTCCCCTGCCTATCATCACAGTGCCTCCCATGCCTATCATCACAGTGCCTCCTCTGCCTATTATCATCTTGCCTCCTCTGCCTATCATCACAGTGCCTCCTCTGCCTATCATCACAGTGCCTCCTCTGCCTATCATCACAGTGCCTCCTCTGCCTATGATTACAGTGCCTCCTCTGCCTATCATCACAGTGCCTCCCCTGCCTGTCATCACAGTGCCTCCTCTGCCTATCATCACAGTGCCTCCTTTGCCTATCATCACAGTGCCTCCTCTGCCTATCATCACAGTGCCTCCTCTGCCTATGATTACAGTGCCTCCTCTGCCTATCATCACAGTGCCTCCTCTGCCTATCATCACAGTGCCTCCCCTGCCTATCATCACAGTGCCTCCTCTGCCTATCATCACAGTGCCTCCTCTGCCTATCATCACAGCATTAAACCTGATGAAGGGGCTGTCTGGCCTGAAACGCGTTGTTCTTCTACAATTCGCTATCTGATCCTCGAGCTGTGCTGCCATTCACTGCACTTTTGGTGTCCACAGAATCGGGCAGGAATACCCAACCTCTGCACTGCTGCTGTGATGAAACTACAACTCCCAGCATGCACACTTGCCTGGTTGCTCTCTGAACTCCCATAGAAGTGAATGGAGCATGCTGGGAGTTGCAATTTCACAATAACTGGCGTGCCGGAGGTTACTGACCCCTGGAATAGGAAGAAAGTGTACAATCCAACCACTGGGGCCCCTGCCAATCACCAGAACAGGGTCCCGGAGTTTCCTCTCTTTGAATCGAGCAGTGGTCGTTCATGCCCACTGCTGAGACCATCGGAGATAGTGGAACAAGCTCTCAGTCCAGACATGGAAGGAGCAGGGCCCAGCAGCACAGAGTGTTTAAGGAGAGGCCTTCTTGTCCTCATGATGCTCCAATGGCCTACAGCTTCAGGTATTTTAAGGATCCCCACCCCAATCAGTAGATGAGCCCCAAAGAAGGTCTCCAGCACCTACAGATATCAGTGGGCTCTCTGTGTGATGTGCAGATGTATGGGGGGCCCCGGGGGCACCTCTGGAGAGCCCCTCTTCATGGGCTTTTATCAATGAGGGGAGCATCCTCCGATCTTAGGTCTTATGAAAGTCTGGAAGGATCTTCTGTGTCATGTCTAATACTGCTGTCAATCACAATGCCTCTGATTATTATTATTATTGTTACTATTACTACTATTAGTATTACTATTGTTATTATGTATCTTATTAGGTTTCCAGAATTATTACCTGTCACAGTCTTCAGTTCAGGAATTTTCTTTATTTTACCTCAGTTTTGTCTCAAACCTAGTGGCACTGTCTGTTGGAGTCTGAGGTGGTCTGAATGGTATTCTCCATGCTTTACACTGCAGCACAGCTTGTTCAGATTGGCTACAATTTATAAGCCCAAGCTCAGCAGGAAGTCACTACATGGAGATATGATTACATTACAGAAAGGGCTACATATTATAATCACCAGGGAGACAAAGACAATCAGGCGACTGCCAGACATAGAAAAAGAGGAGGAGCTCTGATATAGGGAGGGGCCTAGATGAGAGGAGGAGCTCTGATATGGGGAGGGGCCTAGATGAGAGGAGGAGCTCTGATATGGGGAGGGGCCTAGATGAGAGCAGGAGCTCTGATATGGGGAGGGGCCTAGATAAGAGGAGGGGCTCTTGTATGGGGAGGGGCCTAGATGAGGGGAGGAGCTCCGATATGGGGAGGGGCCTAGATAAGAGGAGGGGCTCTGATATGGGGAGGGGCCTAGATAAGAGGAGGGGCTCTGGTATGGGGAGGGGCCTAGATAAGGGGAGGAGCTCTGATATGGGGACTGGCCTAGATAGGAGGAGGAACTCTGATATGGGGATGGGCCTAGATACGAGAAGGGCCTCTGGTATGGGGAGGGGCCTAAATAAGAGGAGGGGCTCTGGTATGGGGAGGGTCCTAGATAAGGGGAGGAGCTCTGATATGGGGAGTGGCCTAGATAGGAGGAGGAGCTCTGATATGGGGATGGGCCTAGATAAGAGAAGGGGATCTGGTATGGGGAGGGGCCTAACTAAGAGGAGGGGCTCTGGTATGGGGAGGGTCCTAGATAAGGGGAGGAGCTCTGATATGGGGAGTGGCCTAGATAGGAGGAGGAGCTCTGATATGGGGATGGGCCTAGATAAGAGAAGGGGCTCTGGTATGGGGAGGGGCCTAGATAAGAGGAGGATCTGGTATGTTTACGGGTAACTTATTCACTATGTCAAAGGTAAACTTATTTTGTTCAGAATATATTACATTAGAATTGTGCCAATATCTTCTCTGACAGCAAGCAGAGATCTTGAAAATGATACATAAAGTTGATATATAAAGTTGTAGAGGTCCCTAATTAATGCTGATAATAAACCGGAGCCTCTCATGGATTGTCCGCACTGAGAAGAGTGTCAGTTCCTGGGGCGAGCTGCTGACATCATAATGCATATTATACAGTCACATGATCATGATGTAGAATTCTATTGGCTGGATTATTAAGGCAATCCTCCCATAAATTGTATTTTCTGCATTTTGAGAAGACCTCTTTAAATCTGTGCACAACCTTGTTTTCCCAGTAGTGGCACACAGTCTGCTCCGTGGGGGACGGCCTTATGGAAGCAGCCCTGATTATTGGCACGGTGGAGCAGCGGTGGGGGTCCTGCAGGCTCCTCCCATGTGACTGCAGGTCCCAAGTACATGAGTTACTCTCTTAATTTACCCCACAGAGAGGGGGGCCGTGTCAGAGGGAGGCCAGCGACAGTGAGGAGACCCTGTCCACAATCACATGAACAGTGGAGCCTCCCACACATGTTACAGAGAACAGCCACGTGTTTCCAGTCTTGTACAACCCATGCAACATCTATAGGAGAGGGTTGTGAGCGTGCTCGGTGACGTGTGCAGTTATCACTGTGTAGAGAAGAAAGCAGCCATACCTTTTCTTATCTACTGCACCTCTTTATCATGACAGTTTAACTCCTTCTCTTCCACCTCCTCTTGTGCATGACCTCTGATTGTGTTTCTGATGTCCGTGTAAGCCGAGTATCGGGGTGAGTTCCCCAGGATACAGCGAAGTCACGAATGAGGAAAGCAACTCAAAAACCAGCTTTGCCAAAAAACGTATTTTTACTTAAAGGGGTTGTCCCACGAAAAATATTCTACAGTTTTCAAACCAGCCCCCCGGATCTGAATACTTTTGTAATTGCATGTAATTAAAAATTTTGTATAAATACTGAGTTATTCAATAAAATGTATCTGTATAGGACCACTTAATTTCTTATTTCTTTGACCTATACACTAAGCAGGCCGCACATGCTCAGTTTCAACTTTTAACTGCCTCCTGAGCTGTGATAGGGACAGCTGAGACACGCCCCCTTAGCTGCAGCAGAAAAGACACTCCCCTTGAGCTGCCAACATGATATAAATCTAGCAGAGCAATGAATGTGGAGATCTCTGGACCCATGTGAGGTACAGGTCTGGTTCTAGCTTTGTTAAAAAGAGGATGTCATGTACTATATGATGTCTGATATTCATTTTTTACATTATTCGTGGGATAACCCCTTTAAATGTTGTAATGAGCATGACCACAGATGATGGTTACACACAAATAAATTTACATACATCTAACCAGGAGGCGGAGACCCTTGTGCTACACGTGCTATAGTGCTGCTCCTGAATACACCAGTCTGGCATGAATTAGTTTTGAAGTTTCTCAGCTCTCAGGTGAGAACTGACACTTTAAACATGAAGTCCTTGTTATGAGGCATCAAAACTGTATGAGAGGTGTGCAAGGGTCCGCTTTGTGTAAGCTGATGACCGTGGATGGAACAAGGGTTTCTCCAGCAAGCGTGTGGTACCACAGTGTCTGTGGCATTACTCCTCAGCTCTCATCAGCGTTCCTGGCAGCAATCCTCCTTCCTCTGGACAAGATCAGGGTCATGGACACGATCAGCTTCACTTGGCTGCAGCTCTAGTTCCTGGAGGATGCTCTCATGCTTGGATGTTGAGAGATTCTCCTCACATACAGCTCCTGGATGCCTCTTCTAAGGTCACCCTAAGAGGGCTGCTGACTCACTTCCTCTCCAGGCTTTGTAACTCCACCCCCTGAGAGTTTTCAACATCACATGACTCTAGAAGTGCAGTCCTCTTTAGCTGGGCTTAGGAAACAGCGGCCTCTTGTGGCTAAACAGCAGAATGTCAGTCCAAATGACTTACCTTCATTTACAGAAATACAATGTCTAGACAATGAGAGCTGTTTCCTCATCTCACATCTGGAGACTTGCTGTGAGGTAAGTCTATGAACTACTGTTACTCCCATGAGGGGGTAAGGCCTAAAATGAGACCTACTGTAGGTGTGTGAATCACAACCAGACATTCGGTGAATAATTTGATTTATTTAACGGATCAGAATCTTTTTGTAAAGTTTTAGCCCTTTTTTTCAGGTCTCTACATAGAGCACAGAACCTCCTTCTGTATCCTATAGGACCCGGCAATAAATAAAACCGCCATAAATTCTACAACCAAAATACATTTGACTGTAACTCGAGGCGAATCTGGAAAAAAAAACGCCGGCTGTATTTATAGAGCAGAAACATTTACTTTGGCTGCAGACGGACGCGTCCAATAAAGGATTTTTAGTAGTGATGAGCGCCGGTTCCCTGCGCGCACAAATCTGCCCCCCAAAATTTCCAGAAATTTATTCTTGTGGGAAAAATTCAAATAAAATAAAAAAAATGAAATTTCAAAATTTAAAAAAAATGGGAAATTAAAAAAGCCAGAAACTGGTCGCAGGGTCACGGCTCCTGTGAATGATGATGTGAAGCCCGGGATGACTGCAGCAGTTGGCACCGGACGGCCGTGATGTCATCATGATGAGATCACCCCTCGCTCGTCAGCCTTTCCAGGTTCCCCTCCACAGCCCCTGTTTGTGTTTCCCTGGAAGGAGAGGTCACCGAGTGTCTGGCGGGGACCTCCTTAATGAGAAGCTTGTAGCATCCGACCCGCAGGGACCGGCCACCCACTGACGGGTCCACCGTGATGATTGAGAACATGTCGGAGGGGAGTCCACGGTGCGGGGTGGAAATCCTGGCGGCTGCGAGGGACCGGGACCAGTGTGACTTCATAGAGAAAATGGGGGGGGGGGGGCACATACTTCAGGCAGGAAATATATGAAGGACATTGCTGAAGGAACAGTAAATAAATCATAGATAATATCTACGTGATACAGATACAACCGTTATATCATGTACAATGTATCCAGTCCTGACAATAAAGCTTTGGATTGAATTGGGATTGAATCATAGTTACACTAAGAATTTCTAATATTTCTATCTTCATCTCATATCTATCTATATTATATCTATCTATCTATCTATCTATCTCATATCTATCTATCTATCTATCTATCTATCTATCTATCTATCTATCTCCTATCTATCTGTCTATCTATCTATCTATCTATCTATCTATTATCTATCTATCTAATATCTATCTCCTATCTATCTATCTATCTATCTATCTATCTATCTATCTCATATCTATCTATTATCTATCCATCTCTCATATCTATCTATCTGATATTCTATCTATCTCATATCTATCTATCTATCTATCTATCTATCTATCTATCTATCTATCTATCTGTGTTTATCTATCTATCTATCTATCTATCTATCTATCTATCTCTATGTCATATCTATCTATCTGTCTATCTATCTATCTGATTTTCTATCTCATATCTATCTATCCATCTATCTATCTATTATCTATCTATCTATCTATCTATCTATCTATCTATCTTATCTATCTATCTCCTATCTATCTATCTATCTATCTATCTATTATCTATCTATCTATCTATCTATCTATCTATCTATCTTATCTATCTATCTCCTATCTATCTTTATCATATCTATCTATCTATTATCTATCTCATATCTATCTATCTGATTTTCTATCTATCTCATATCTATCTATCTATTATCTATCTATCTCATATCTATCTATCTATTATCTATCTATCTATCTCATATCTATCTATCTATCTATCTATCTATCTATCTATCTATCTATCTATCCAGAACACGTCTAGTCCTGACAGAGCAGTGATTTCTGGGAGTGCAGCGCCCTCTTCTGGATGTCAGGCACCTGACCTTTAAGGGATTGTCCAATGTAGTTGAAAAGTTAAGGCAGGAACATGTGTAGAAAGAAATGTGTGCGGCTCAGCGTTTGAGTGATGACATCCGGTCCGTAGTCACATGACTGCTGCAGCCAATCAACGCACTGTTTACGTGAACCCCCGGAATTCCCTGGACTCCGGCGTTAGTTACTAGAATGTGTTCTGATTGTTCTCTGACGATTACAGGGAAGCACAATGTAACTGACGACACAGACTCTTTGCTGAGAACATCCACAGTGCAGGGAGAAAAGTAAGTTAGTGACTTCTCCAAGAGCTCAGGGGCAGAAGGGGTCCAGTGCAGGAGGTTGGGTGTGTGGGAGTCACAGGTGCTCTGCCCATTAAAGGCACACAAAGCCTGGTTACTGACAGCTCTGCTCGTCTCAGGGGGGGTCCATGCCTGGATGCAGAAAACTTCAGAGATCCAGGAAAAGACTAAACGTTTAAAGGGGCAGTGTCACCCCTGCTGCTTGTTCTGTCCCTTACTTTTTATCCGTCTCACTGAGATGGTCGCACTCAGTTTAAATCTTCAACTACCACCAGCCGTATGTTCTGTTAGAAGCTGTGGCAGTTACAGGGAAAGAGCTGCAGCAGAAAGGACACGCCCCCTGAGCTGCCAGGCTGAATAAAAATCTAGCAGAGCAATTGAAGCAGTGACTGTGAAGATCTCTGGACTCATGTGAGGTCCAGGGCTGCTTCTATATGATGTCTGATTTTCATTTTTACTTCAATCATGGGAGAACCCCTTTAAAATCCTGGCGGTATATTGGTCCACTGTTACACAAATTTGGAGTAAACTCCCAACTTTTGTTACTCTCCCCAGGAGTGGGCGTCCCGTTAAGATCACTCTAAGACAATGGGCGATCCTGAGAGACAAAACATTGGATGGATCCAAACATTTTACAGGAAAATGCAAGTGATATGACCTGAAGAGTCCTGACCTTAACCTTATGGAGATGCTGTGACCTGAAGAGTCCTGACCTTAACCTTATGGAGATGCTGTGACCTGAAGAGTCCTGACCTTACCCTATAGAGATGCTGTGACCTGAAGAGTCCTGACCTTACCCTATGGAGATACTGTGACCTGAAGAGTCCTGACCTTACCCTATGGAGATGCTGTGACCTGAAGAGTCCTGACCTTACCCTATGGAGATACTGTGACCTGAAGAGTCCTGACCTTACCCTATGGAGATGCTGTGACCTGAAGAGTCCTGACCTTACCCTATGGAGATACTGTGACCTGAAGAGTCCTGACCTTACCCTATGGAGATACTGTGACCTGAAGAGTCCTGACCTTACCCTATGGAGATGCTGTGACCTGAAGAGTCCTGACCTTAACCCTATGGAGATACTGTGACCTGAAAAGTCCTGACCTTACCCTATGGAGATGCTGTGACCTGAAGAGTCCTGACCTTAACCCTATGGAGATGCTGTGACCTGAAGAGTCCTGACCTTAACCCTATGGAGATACTGTGACCTGAAGAGTCCTGACCTTACCCTATGGAGATACTGTGAACTGAAGAGTCCTGACCTTAACCCTATGGAGATACTGTGAACTGAAGAGTCCTGACCTTAACCCTATGGAGATACTGTGAACTGAAGAGTCCTGACCTTAACCCTATGGAGATGCTGTGAACTGAAGAGTCCTGACCTTACCCTATGGAGATACTATGACCTGAAGAGTCCTGACCTTACCCTATGGAGATACTGTGAACTGAAGAGTCCTGACCTTAACCCTATGGAGATACTGTGAACTGAAGAGTCCTGACCTTAACCCTATGGAGATACTGTGAACTGAAGAGTCCTGACCTTAACCCTATGGAGATACTGTGAACTGAAGAGTCCTGACCTTAACCCTATAGAGATACTGTGAACTGAAGAGAGCTGTCCACACAAAGCATCTCAGAAATTATTGATGAACTGAAACACATTTGCAGGGAGGAAAGGTCAACATTGTGCAAAAAGTATGTAGCTACAGGAAGAGCTTGGTGGAGGTGGTTGATGATAAAAAGGACCTAAATATACAGTACAGACTAAAAGTTTGGACACACCTTCTCATTCAAAGAGTTTTCTGTATTTTCATGACTATGATAATTGTAGATTCACACTGAAGGCATCAAAACTATGAATTAACACATGTGGAATTATATACTTAACAAAAAGTGTGAAACAACTGAAAATATGTCTTATATTCTAGGTTCTTCACAGTAGCCACCTTTTGCTTTGATTACTGCTTTGCACACTCTTGGCATTCTCTTGATGAGCTTCAAGAGGTAGTCACCTGAAATGGTATTCCAACAGTCTTGAAGGAGTTCCCAGAGATGCTTAGCACTTGTTGGCCCTTTTGCCTTCACTCTGCGGTCCAGCTCACCCCAAACCATCTGGATTGGGTTCAGGTCTGGTGACTGTGGAGGCCAGGTCATCTAGCGTAGCACCCATCACTCTCCTTCTTGGTCAAATAGCCCTTACACAGCCTGGAGGTGTTTGCGGTCATTGTCCTGTTAATAAATAAATGATGGTCCAACTAAACGCAAACCGGATGGAATAGCATGCCGCTGCAAGATGCTGTGGTAGCCATGCTGGTTCAGTATAAATCCCCCCACACCATCACACCTCCTCCTCCATGCTTCACGGTGGGAACCAGGCATGTAGAGTCCATCCCTTCACCTTTTCTGCGTCGCACAAAGACACGGTGGTTGGAACCAAAGATCTCACATTTGGACTCATCAGACCAAAGCACAGATTTCCACTGGTCTAATGTCCGTTCCTTGTGTTCTCCTTAGCAGTGGTTTCCACCATGAAGGCCTGCTGCACACAGTCTCCTCTTACCAGTTGTTGTAGAGATGTGTCTGCTGCTAGAACTCTGTGTGGCATTGACCTGGTCTCTAATCTGAGCTGCTGTTAACCTGCCATTTCTGAGGCTGGTGACTCGGATGAACTTCTCCTCCGCAGCAGAGGTGACTCTTGGTCTTCCTTTCCTGGGGCGCTCCTCATGTCAGACAGTTTCTTTGTAGCGCTTGATGGTTTTTGCAACTACACTTAGGAACACTTTCAAAGTTTTCCCAATTTTTCGGACTGACTGACCTTCATTTCTTAAAGTAATGATGGCCACTCGTTTTTCTTTACTTAGCTGCTTTTTTCTTGCCATAATACAAATTCTAACAGTCTATTCAGTAGGACTATCAGCTGTGTATCCACCTGACTTCTGACCAACACAACTCATGGTCCCAACCCCATTTATAAGGCAAGAAATCCCACTTATTAAACCTGACAGGGCACACCTGTGAAGTGAAAACCATTTCAGGTGACTACCTCTTGAAGCTCATCAAGAGAATGCCAAGAGTGTGCAAAGCAGTAATCAAAGCAAAAGGTGGCTACTGTGAAGAACCTAGAATATAAGACATATTTTCAGTAGTTTCACACTTTTTGTTAAGTATATAATTCCACATGTGATAATTCATAGTTTTGATGCCTTCAGTGTGAATCTACAATTATCAGAGTCATGAAAATACAGAAAACTCTTTGAATGAGAAGGTCTGTCCAAACTTGGTCTGTACTGTATATGTTATTAAATTCAAGAGTTCACCTACATTTCTACCGGCATTGTAGATGTCTACTCCATTTTCTCAGTAAAGGACACGACTGGTACAAGTGTCTCTGCGTCACTGGTTATATTTTCTTTCTCTCTTTTGACAAACAATCAGTTTGTTAACAATCAATGTAGAAATCCAAGTCATTCCAAAGGGATCACTTCCTTTTTCTTGGTCCTGTATGCTCATGATTAAACTCCATGGCCTAACACCACAAGGACCCTAGCGTGGCCCCTGTAGACCTTTCCGTGGCTCTAAAACAAGTTTCTGTCAAAGGGCACGGTCTATACACATTCTTCTATAATGTCTATTTTTGATGGCCCCAGAGCAGCTTCCTGGTACGCTATGTCTATTATTAAGCCCAGTTGTAGGCCTTAGGAAGTCTACCGGCCACCATATATGTTGCTTGCCTCACCTGGATCCAGTGGTGGGTCTTCGCTGGTGGTTACACTCTAGCTCCATGCTGCTTCCAATTTCTAGGCCACAGCTTCACTGGTGGTTTCAGCTGTGCTCCGCTGTACGATTGTTGGCCTATTTAAAATGGATTCTGGTCTTTGCACCTTTTTTGTAGAGTCCTTTCCCTGACTATTTTGACCTTGATTCTTGATTTTGACCTTGACATAGAAACATAGAAGATTGACGGCAGAAGAAGCCCCCCTGGTCCATCTAGTCGCCCTTTTATTATCCTTTATTGTTATCTTAGGATAGATACAGGTTTACATTCAGTTACTGTGGATTTATCAACCACCTCTGCTGGACGTTTGTTCCAAGCTTCTACTACTCTTTCAGTGAAATAATATTTTCTAATGTTGTTTTTGATTTTTCCCCTCTAACCTCAGATTGTGCCCCTTGTTCTTGTGTTCAGTTTCTTCCCTCCTGAACTTTATTCAGTCCTTTAACATATTTAAAGGTCTCAGTCCTGTCCCCCCTTTCTCTTCTTTCCTCCAGACTATACATATTAAGAACTCGGAGTCTTTCTTGATAAGTTCGATGCTTTAGACCTTCCACCATGTTTCTAGATCTTCTTTGGACCCAATATCCTTTGCAGGTGAGGTCTCCAGAACCCAGTATTCCAGATGTGGTCTCACTAGAGCTCTATACAGAGGGATCACAATCTCCCTCTTTCTGCTCGTTATACCTCTAGCTATGCAGCCAAGCATACGATTTGCTTTCCCCACCGCCTGGCTGCATTGGTTGCTCACTTTGAGGCTGTCAGAGATGACTACCCCCAAATCCTTCTCTTCTGAGGTCTTTGTTAGCACAGAACTGCCAATACGATCCTCAGATAGAGGATTTCTTCTCCCCATTATTTTACATTTGGAAACATTCAACTGAAGTTTCCATTGTTTTGACCACTTATCTAATAAAGATAAATCATTCTCCATATTACCGACACCTCCTGGAACATCAACCCTATTTACACACTTTTGTGTCATCCGCAAACAAGCAAACCTTCCCTACCAAGCCGTCCCTTATGTCACTTACAGAACAGGACCCAGAACAGATCTTCACAACAGCTTTGTTCCTGGATTGCTATGTCCAGCTTTGCCCTTTGGATTGACCCCATGCTACCTGTTGTTCTACTCCTGGTCCCTGCCCCTTGGCTCAGTTCCTGGATATGCTCTCATCCCATCATTTGGCCCATGGCATTTTAACCACTCTCTTGGTGATGACCATTGGCTCTGTTCCTGACTACTATCCACCAGTGACACTGCCATTGGTGACTGGTTACCATTAGAGATGAGCGAATCATTCAAAATTTTATTCGCCGAACATTCATCAAACTTTTCCTAAGATTTGTATATTCAATGAATAGATTCGTTGAATCTGCGTACAAAGTATACGTTATTATGTGGCGTTTAGCGAACATTCGTGCACTGAATGAACGTTCAGTTTTAAAAGGTACGTAACTTATTTGAACACAGACGCATGAGCGTACAAATTGTGTACGAAAATTACAGGATTTGCTGGAGAGGAATGGTGGAGCAGGAGGAACGCTCTGAGTCTGACCCCTGGCTACATATGGATACTGTATCAGCAGATGACAGCAGATCATCCGGCTGAGACTGAGATGAGCGTGCCATCCACTCCACTACCTCATCCACTTTCTCCTCCACTACAATGTTGCGCCTTGGTGGGTTAGCCTGGTGGAACACCGGCCAAGTATTGTGAATACTACAAGTAGAAGCTCCGGCTACAGGTCCTTTGGCACTGCTGCCCTGTGCCACCTTCTGCTTTTTTTAGAGCTTGAGGTCTGGCTGGAACTGGACCCCTTTTGCTTATCCATTCCAGACATTTTTCACTTCACTTTGTGGCCCTGCAGCTTCTCTTTGTCTTTGTCCCTACCTCTCTCCCTGACTCTCTCCCTATCTCTCTCCCAGTCTCTCTCCCTGTCTCTCTCCCTATCTCTCTCCCTGTCTCTCTCCCTGTGTCTCTCCCTGTCTCTCTCCCTATCTCTCTCCCTGTCTCTCCCCCTGTTTCTCCCCCTGTCTCTCCCCCTGTCTCTCTCCCTGTCTCTCTCTCTGTCTCTCTTCCTTTCTCTCTCCCTGTCTTTCTCCCTGTCTCTCTCCCTATCTCTCTCCCTTTCTCTCTCCCTATCTCTCTCCCTTTCTCTCTCCCTGTCTCTCTCTCCCTGCCTGATTAATTACTAGCCCTGCACTTGCCCTGCAGTATCCCTGATGTGTAATATGGATTCCCTGAACAATTACACCCCAATTTCAACAACACAGGTCTCAGGGTCTCAGAACTTCACACACAGTGCTTCTGCTGATCTCAGTAGTCACAACAGAAGTTAAGCGTCACTGGCTTACCGAGCCTGTGAGCCAATCAGAGCAAGCCCTGCCCACTAGGTCAGGTGACCGCTTTCTTCCCGGGCTTTTGCGCCGAATAACAAACTAACAGTAAAAGTTCGCTAATTACTTGAATTCGTACACAACAGCATATAGAGTAACTTATACGTAGCATTAGCGTACAATTTATCGGACAAGTACGTAGCGAATGCGTAGAAAGCCTTAGGAACATTTTCGAATCTTAACGGAGCAAATCACCTAATATTCGGATTCGATTCACAGCTGAAAATTTCCAAAATTCAATACGAATCGACGAATAGATTCGCTCATCTTTAGTTACCATGATCTAGAAATCTTTTTGAAGAATAAAGGTGAGGAATTGGAAGATTCCTTAGACCCCTAACGCAAGTCTATCCTGCGCCAAACCCACTGTGTCTATGAGAACTTGCATCTCTGGTGAGAGACTGTACTCTCCGTGATGGCCAACGAAAGAAAGCTTCTCATCATCTCAACTTCTCCCACTGAGGAAATCCATCATGGTGGATCTTTGCCTGTTAAACCCAATTGTTCCCCCTGATATGACTGGTGCCAGAGGTGCCCAGTCTGGTTGATTGCCTTCTGTGGTGACTTACCCGTTGAGTTCACCCTGTAGACATCTACCACACGTCCCTGTCCTGTTGTCTCTGCCATGGTGGACACAATGGATGTTCCACGACCCAACTTTCCATATAATGGCCTAGGTATGATATCCGAGGGGCTATTGAAGGCTTTCGTTACTGATTCTACTGTGCAGGAGGCTCGGACTTCTACCTTCGATGATTTTTATATTATCTCACCTAATAATGGAGACTTTTACGGCCGCTCGCTCTCATATCTGGAGTATTTTTTTTCTTTGCCCCTCTTATATTTTATACCTCCTAATAAAGTGAAGCGGCCGAGTGTTTGGGTGAGCGGGATCTTCTATGTTCTGGGTAACTGTAGCTCATAATCACGTATTTCTTGGCAGAGTCTGATTTGTGCAAAGCTCCAGTAAAACCGTATGGGTTTTGGCACGGCGCAGCGCTACGGTGGATGATGTCGCGTTCTTCACCTTCGCAGGGCTGAGCTATCCCAAAGCTTCTTGATGAGCTGTGAGCTTAGTGAGATTTCGCTTTATTAGCGCTCACGGTCACCGCAGTTCTTATTAGGGGAAAGCTAGGTGTGCGTCCCTCTGACAATACTGCTGGCACGGCGGCCGGAGAACAATGAGTCACACGGGGGGGGGGGAGGGGGCGACTTCAAGAAAAACAATTGAATTACTCGCAGCTTGAATTTATTTGTCTGTGAAATATGGAGCAGAGAGAGGGAGAAGAAGAGGGCTGCCCTGTGCCTCATTACCTGCCCTGCGCCTCATTACCTGCCCTGCGCCTCATTAC
The DNA here is from genome assembly GCA_900303285.1 of Rhinella marina. Classification (NCBI taxonomy): domain Eukaryota; kingdom Metazoa; phylum Chordata; class Amphibia; order Anura; family Bufonidae; genus Rhinella; species Rhinella marina. The sequence continues at coordinate 47,395 of ONZH01018128.1, forward strand.
CTGCCCCCCCTCATTAGCCCCTCCCCCTTTCCTTCTGTCCCGTTAGCCTCCCTGCGCCTCGTTAGCCTTCTTGCGCCTCGTTAGCCGTCCTGCGCCTCATTAGCAGCTTTACAACCAGATGACATCGTGTACACGGCCCAGGTCAGCAGCTTATGTTCTGAGCAGAAACAACGTACGGAGAAATGAAAAATGAGAGAACGGCAAGAAGCAACGAGGCCGCCAGAGAGGAGGGAAACACCCCGGGCGCATTCTTACATCACCCCGCTATTAAAATCAGCAACTTTGGGAATCCTTTGCTTTAACTAGCGGGTTATAGCATGTTTTAGTCACCTCCAAAGCTGAATCCATTTCTCTGCTGTTACATTATGTCTTATACTCCAGTCACCTCCAAAGCTGAATCCATTTCTCTGCTGTTACATTATGTCTTATACTCCAGTCACCTCCAAAGCTGAATCCATTTCTCTGCTGTTACAGAATGTTTTATACTCCAGTCACCTCCATAGCTGAATCCACTGGTCTCTTGGTTTCTTGAATCCATTACACAAGTGATTAAAATACTTAGATTAGGTTTCTAAATAGCAACCAGCAAAATTGCGAAAGGCAGCTCTGGAGGTGACTGGGAACAAGCATAAATGCTGCTGCGCTGGAGACTGCGGCTCCACAGACACCAGAGGGCAGAGGAATGACCTTCAGGACCAGACTACACGAGGACTGATTGTAGTCTGTAACTATGGAGACAGTGTAATGAATATAACAATTTTATGGCAAAAAAAAAACATCGCGAATACTTAATTTTCAGTCCCGGAGGTTTTTTCAGCCATAACTGTTTTATTTTTCCATTCACATAGCTGTATGAGGGCTTGTTTTTTGCGGGACAAGTTGTACTTTCCAACGCCACCATTTAATATTGCATATGGTGTAGTGGGAAGCGGGAAAAAAATTCCAAATCGGGTGAAATTGCAAAAAAAAAACCGCTATTCCGCTACAGTTCTACGGGTTTCTTATTTACAACGTTCAATGTTCATTAAAACTGACCAGTTACTTTCATTCTAATGGTCAGTACGAATCCAGCGATACCTAATATGTATAGTTTTTCCTGCGTTTTGGTATTTATGTGTACGGAGCTGTATGGGGGCTCATTTTTTGCGGGGAGATCTGAAGTTTTTATTGATACCATTCTGGAGTGTGTATGACTTTTTGATCACTTTTTATTTAATTTTTTTTAGAAACAAAAAAAGCAACAAAAAACAGCGAATCGCCATTTGGACGCTTTTTTCCGCCACACAATTCGCCGTATTGGAATTTTTTTTAAATATTTTAAAAGTACGGGCGTTTTCGGTCACGGTGATACCCATGATGTCTATATTTATTGTTATTTAGGTATTTATGTTTTAATTATACGGAAAGGGGGGTGATTTGAACTTTTATATTTTTTTTTATTTTTTATATATTTTTTAACATTTTTTTAAAATTTTTTGTGATTATTTTAAAGCTCAAATATGAACAAATAGATTCTGTTTTTTATTTTTTCTTTATGAGCAATGAGGGTCTTTTATTTTTGACTTAATGACCGAATTTGATCATTTCTTATCCTGGCCTGCCATCTAGTGGCCAGAAAAGGAATTGCACTTTGAAAGCTATAAACCTCATCAGCGAGGTTTACAGCTTTCAGATCGTGTACAGACACCCCAATTGGCCACACAGAGTGTCTATACACCAACTAGATGCAACTAGATGCCGTGATCACGTGAGGCCTACGAAGATGCCGCCGATGGCGGTAAGTACCCGCAAGTCTCTGCTGTTAGAAACAACAAAGACTTGCCAGCCATGACGCCCGCTGCATGTGCGAGCGGGCGCCATGTGTCCACATCGCCCCAGCGCCATACATGTACGGCGCTGGTACTGTAAGGGTTAAAGGGATATTCCTATTTTGGAACTGTATGGCATATCAATATGATATACCATAAAAGTCCAACAGATGCAAGTCCAACCTGTTGGAGCCAGAACCCAGTCCATTACATAAATACAGCACTTGAACCAAGCTCATTACATAAATACAGCACCAGAACCAAGCTCAATACATAAATACAGCACCAGAACCAAGCTCAGTACATAAATACAGCACCAGAACCAAGTCCATTACATAAATACAGCACCAGAACCAAGCTCAGTACATAAATACAGCAGCAGGACCAAGCTCAGTACATAAATCTAGCACCAGAACCAAGTCCATTACATAAATACACCAGAACCAAGCTCATTACATAAATACAATACCAGAACCAAGCTCAGTACATAAATACAGCACCAGAACCAAGCTCATTACATAAATACACCAGAACCAAGCTCATTACATAAATACAGCACCAGAACCAAGCTCAGTACATATATACAGCACCAGAACCAAGCTCAGTACATACATACAGCACCAGAACCACGCACACTACATAAACACAGCACCAGAACCAAGCTCAGTACATAAACAGAGCACCAGAACCAAGCTCATTACATAAATACAGCACCAGAACCGAGCTCATTACATAAATACAGCACCAGAACCAAGCTCATTACATAAATACAGCACCAGAACCGAGCTCATTACATAAATACAGCACCAGAACCAAGCTCATTACATAAATACAGCACCAGAACCGAGCTCATTACATAAATACGGCACCAGAACCAAGCCTGTTACATAAATAATCACAATCACAGGCATTGTTTGCTTGGAAACACAGAAGGTCCAAGCAGTTTATACCTGAAGAAGGGGAGTTTGTCCCCGAAACGCGTTGTTCTATCTTCTAATAAATATTGAAGACTCCTCCATAATAATAACGGAACTACTGGCTGGTTTTTGCGCTGGGGGATGAATTTCTAATGATCTACTTACCTTCCTGGGGTCTCCAGGCATCCCCTGCAAGAAGTACCGGCATCCTTGGCTGCACACCAACCATCTTTGGGGTTAGAGTTTATCCTCTGACAAGCCTACATTAGTGTTGTGCCTAAATTTAGCACAACCTAACAAGGTGAGCCTCCGATTGGAGTCCTTTTTTATTGTTACTTGTACTTTATTACCCTATGGTGCCCCTTTTATGTTTCCTAGCAAACACTACTTGTGATTGTGATGACTATATTCAGGGGTACCATGTATGGCACTCTTCAGGGCACAGCATGTGGCGCTCACAGGAGTTTGTGTTAGTGTACAGGTTGTGACTGTGTTGGTACAGCGCTAGGCTTATTCATCGTAGCCAATACATTCTAATAATGTACGGAGTTCTGGCTCCGTACAATATTAGAACAAAGTTTTATGCGAATCGACTTCGGATGCTTCATCCACAGTCGATTCAATCATCCCTAGTCCAGAACTTGATAAACTTTAACAGCAGCTTTACTTCGGTAAACTTGATTCCAGACAATCTTTCTTTCTCTGCTGGGCTGACAGGCTGGCTTAATAACTCTGCTTTCTCTCTGCTGTACTAAACTCTGCTTGGGTCTGGTTACTGGACAATTGGTCGGTTCTGGTATCCCTGGATTAGGGTGCCTTGGGTTGTTATCCCCCTCCTGACACTCAGTAAATAAATTAGCATGGAGTTCTGGTGCTCTACAAGCTATTTGCCTTTGGAGAGACTCCTGCGGCAGCCGGACAAGAATTTCCCCTTGCTGCTACTTCTTTCAGGTCTTCTCAGCTCCAATATGGAGTCTAAACTGGAATAAACCAGAACTGCAACCTCTCCCTTCTGGTAGGATAGGACTGGCCCACTTCTGCCCAAAGAGGGTTGAATAGAATGGTGAATTCCAATCTGTCTAAGTATCTGTCTCTCTCTCTCTCTCTGCCATATACACTGCCACCTGCTGGTGAACCAGGCACAGTACATAAAAACAACAGTTTCATAGAATGATTATGAATGCATAATGTTAGGGACCTGGAATAAATACAAGGATGACATTAATGTTAGACCATTAGAGACATTAGCAGGGAGAAGGAATGGTAGCACCACTCTGGGGTGTCACATATTCATGTACTGTACTTGGTTCTGGTGTTGTATTTATGTGAGGAGCTTGGTTCTGGTGCTGTATTTATATAATGAGCTTGGTTCTGGTGCTTTATTTATGTAATGACCTTGCTTCTGGTGCTGTATTTATATAATGAGCTTGCTTCTGGTGCTGTATTTATGTAATGAGCTTGGTTCTGGTGCTGTATTTATATAATGAGCTTGGTTCTGGTGCTTTATTTATGTAATGACCTTGCTTCTGGTGCTGTATTTATATAATGAGCTTGCTTCTGGTGCTGTATTTATGTAATGAGCTTGGTTCTGGTGCTGTATTTATATAATGAGCTTGGTTCTGGTGCTGTATTTATGTAATGACCTTGCTTCTGGTGCTGTATTTATGTAATGAGCTTGGTTCTGGTGCTGTATTTATGTAATGTGCTTGGTTCTGGTGCTTTATTTATGTAATGACCTTGCTTCTGGTGCTGTATTTATGTAATGAGCTTGGTTCTGGTGCTGTAGTTATAGTGTGAGTTTGGTTCTGGTCTTATTTATGTACTGGGTCAGTAGAAATTCATCCCATGGCACAAATTGATAATTATGGAGGAGTCTTCAATATTTATTAGCATATAGAACAACGCATTTTGCAGTTTATACCTGAAGAAGGGGAGTTTCTCCTCGAAACGCATTGTTTTATCTGCTAATAAATATTGAAGACTCCTCCATAATAATCATGAAACTACTGGTTTTTGCTCCATGGGATGAATTTCTACTGACCTGAATACAGTCATGGCATGTACTATGCCCCCTGAAAATAATCACCACACACATAGTGCCCGTAATGGCAGTGCCGCTTATAGAGAGTGCCACATCCTCTGTGCCCCCATACTGGGCCACATCCTCTATGTCCTTATACTGGGCCACATCCTCTATGCTCTTATACTAGGCCACATCCTCTATGCCCTTATACTGGGCCACATCCTCTATGTCCTTATACTGGGCCACATCCTCTATGTCCTTATACTGGGCCACATCCTCTATGTCCTTATACTGGGCCACATCCTCTATGTCCTTATACTAGGCCACATCCTCTATGTCCTTATACTGGGCCACATCCTCTATGCCCTTATACTGGGCCACATCCTCTATGTCCTTATACTGGGCCACATACTCTATGCCCTTATACTGGGCCACATCCTCTATGTCCTTATACTGGGCCACATCCTCTATGTCCTTATACTGGGCCACATCCTCTATGTCCTTATACTGGGCCACATCCTCTATGTCCTTATACTGGGCCACATCCTCTGTGCCCCATACTGGGCCAAATCCTCTATGCCTTATACTGGGCCACCATCCTCTATGTCCTTATACTGGGCCACATCCTCTATGTCCTTATACTGGGCCACATCCTCTATGTCCTTATACTGGGCCACATCCTCTATGTCCTTATACTGGGCCACATCCTCTATGTCCTTATAACTGGGCCACATCCTCTATGCCTTATACTGGGCCACATCCTCTATGCCCTTCCTTATACTGGGCCACATCCTCTATGCCCTTATACTGGGCCACATCCTCTATGCCCTTATACTGGGCCACATCCTCTATGTCCTTATACTGGGCCCACATCCTCTATGCCCCCATACTGGGCCACATCCTCTATGTCATCCTCTATGTCCTTATACTGGGCCACATCCTCTATGTCCCTTATATACTGGGCCACATCCTCTATGTCCTTATACTGGGCCACAATCCTCTATGTCCTTATACTGGGCCACATCCTCTATGTCCCTTATATACTGGGCCACATCCTCTATGTCCTTATACTGGGCCACATCCTCTATGCCCTTATACTGGGCCACATCCTCTATGTCCTTATATACTGGGGCCACACATCCTCTATGCCCTTATGTCCTTATACTGGGCCACATCCTCTATGTCCTATATACTGGGCCACATCCTCTATGCCTTATATACTGGGCCACCATCCTCTATGTCCTTATACTGGGCCACATCCTCTATGTGCCCTTAATACTGGGCCACATCCTCTATGCCCTTATACTGGGCCACATCCTCTATGTCCTTATACTGGGCCACATGCCTCTATGCCTTATACTGGGCCACATCCTCTATGCCTTATACTGGGCCACATCTCTTATGTCCTTATACTGGGCCACATCCTCTATGCCCTTATACTGGGCCACATCCTCTATGCCTTATACTGTGCCACATCCTCTATGCCCTATCCTCCTATGCCTTATACTGGGCCACATCCTCTATGCCTTATACTGGGCCACATGCCACATCCTCTATGCCTTATACTGGGCCACATCCTGCCACATCTATGCCCTTATACTGGGCCACACCTCTATCCTCTATGTCCTTATACTGGGCCACATCCTCTATGCCCTGGGCACATCCTCTATACTGGGCCACATCCTCTATTCCTTATACTATACTGCCCTTATACTGGCCACATCCTCTATGCCCTCCCTTATACTGGGCCACATCCTCTATGGCCACATCCTCTATGCCTTATACTGGGCCACATCCCTCTATGCCCTTATATATGCTGGGCCACATCCTCTATGCCCTTATATACTGGGCCACATCCTCTATGCCCTTATACCTCCTCTATATACTGGGCCATCCTCTACTGGGCCACATCCTCTATGCCCTTATACTGGGCCACATCCTCTATGCCCTTATGCCCTACTGGGCCACATCCTCTATGTCCTTATATACTGGGCCACATCTCTATGCCCTTATACTGGGCCACATCCTCTATGCCCTTATACTGGGCCACATCCTCTATGCCTTATACTGGGCCACATCCTCTATGTCCTTATACTGGCCAGGGGCCACATGCTCTATGCCCTTATACTGGGCCACATCCTCTATGTCCTCCTTATACTGGGCCACATCCTCTATGCCCTTTATACTGGGCCACATCCTCTTTATACTGGGCCACATCCTCTATGGGGCCACCTCCTTATACTGGGCCACATCCTCTCTTATACTGGGCCACATCCTCTATCTATGCTGGGCTCTATACTGGGCCACATCCTCTATGCCCTTATACTGGGCCACATCCTCTATGTCCTTATAACTGGGCCACATCCTCTATGCCCTTATACTGTCCTTATATACTGGGCCACATCCTCTATGCCTTATACTGGCCACATCCTCTATGCCACATCCTCTATGCCCTTATACTGGGCCACATCCTCTATGTCCTTATACTGGGCCACATCTATGCCCTTATACTGGGCCACATCCTCTATGCCTTATACTGGGCCACATCCTATGCCTCTATGCCCTTATCCTATGTCCTTATACTGGGCCACATCCTCTATGCCTTATACTCCTCTATGGGGCCACATCCTCTATGCCCTTATATGGGCCACATCCTCTATGTCCTTATACTGGCCACATCCTCTATGTCCTTATACTGGGCCACATCCTCTATGCCTTATACTGGGCCACATCCTCTATGCCCACATCCTCTATATACTGGGCCACATCCTCTATGCCACACATCCTCTATGCCTTATACTGGGCCACATCCTCTATGCCTTATACTGGGCCACATCCTCCTATGTCCTCTATATACTGGCCACATGCCATCCCACATCTATGTCCTTATACTGGGCCACATCCTCTATGCCCTTATACTGGGCCACATCCTCTATGCCTTATACTCTATGCTCTCTTATGCCCTTATATACTGGGCCACCTTATCCTTATACTATGCCCTCCTTCTATACTGGCCACATCCTCTATGTCCTTATATACTGGGCCACATCCTCTATGCCCTTATGCATCCTCTATGCTCCTTGGGCCACATCCTCTATGTCCTCTATATACTGGGCCACATGCTCTATGCCTTATACTGGGCCATCCTCTATGCCCTTATACTGGGCCACATCCTCTATGCCTTATACTGGGCCACATCCTCTATACTGGGCCACATCCTCTATGCCACTTATACTAGGGCCACATCCTTATGCTCTATGCCTTATACTGGGCCACATCCTCTATGTCCTTATACTGGGCCACATCCTCTATGCCTTATACTATGCTCTTATAACTGGGCCACATCCTCTATGCCCTTATATACTGGGCCGCATCATCCTCTATGCCCTTATACTGGGCCACATCCTCTATGCCTATGCCCTTATACTGGGCCACATCCTTATGCCTTATACTGGGCCACATCCTCTATGCCTTTATACTGGGCCACTGGGGCCACATCCTCTATGCCCTTATACTGGGCCACATCCTCTATGCCTCTTATACTGGGCCATCCTCATCCTCTATGCCCTTATACTGGGCCACATCCTCTATGCCTTATGCCCTCTCTATATACTGGGCCACATCCTCTATGCCTTATACTTCTATACTGGGCCACATCCACATCCTCTATGCTCCTTCTATGTCCTTATACTGGGGCCACACATCCTCTATGCCCTATACTGGCCACATCCTCCTATGCCTTATAACTGGGCCACATCCTCTATG
>ONZH01018129.1:0-35635 GCA_900303285.1 Rhinella marina
TCCCTTGCGGTTTATATCTTCTACCTACTGGGTTGAGAGTGGTGTGGATCTCGGCTGAGATCCTGTTGCTGAGTTCGGCCTAAGTTAAGTTTTCTTTCTTCATTTGTTGTTTTCCTGTTTGAGTCTCCTGTTCCTCCTTACGCTTGGAGGAACGGGTGTACTCTCTGGTGTCACTAGCCTGCAGGGGTTCCTAGGGTGTATTTAGATTAGGTTCCTGTGTATGAACATTCCTACCATCCAGGATTGTTCATACTGGTAGTCAGCCTAGGGCCTAGTCACAGGGTCCTCTGCAGGAGGTGACCGGTTCCCTGGTTTTGTCTGTCCCCATCCCTCATACGCTCGGTGTGGCTTTTCCCCCCACACCAGAGCGTGACATTATAAACCGCCCACTAACAAAAATTTATGTCATTTTTGTGCTGACATGGATGCTATTGCTACACTGGCTGAACGGCTGCAGGGACTCAGCTTGGAGGTGGCTGACATCCGCAACCAGATTCAGAGACCACAGGCTGGTGGTTCTGGGGGTGCTGAGTGTCAGGCCTGTTTGGAGCCTAAGGTCCCCCTCCCGGATAGATTTTCTGGGGAATGTGATAATTTTGTTCTATTTAGGGAGGCATGCAAATTGTATTTCAGACTGCGTTCACATTCTTCTGGTAATGAGGAACAGAAGGTTGGTGTGGTCATCTCGCTGCTTAAAGGGGATGCGCAGTCATGGGCCTTTTCTCTGCCGGCCGGATCGCTGTCTCTCCGGTCGGTAGATGAATTTTTCAAGACCCTAGGGATTATCTATGATGACCCGGATCGTATCTCCCTGGCGGAGACCCAGATACGTAACCTTTGTCAGGGTGAGCGGCCGGTTGAGACTTATTGCGCTGAGTTTCGGAGGTGGGCGACCAATACTGAATGGAACGATCCGGCTTTACGTAGCCAATTCTGTCAAGGTTTGTCTGAAAGGCTGAAGGACGCTTTGGCCTTTCAGGAAACTCCTGTGTCTTTGGAGGCCGCTATGTCTCTTGCTGTGCGCATGGATAGGCGCCTGAGAGAGCGATCTAGGGGCCCCCGCTCTCAGGACATACTATCACATAGTGTACCAGCTCCCTATGACACTTTGGGTGAATATTCCCCTAGGTTGATGTCTGGGGATGAACCGATGCAATTAGGGGGAGCCACTCCTGTCTCCACCCGTAAACATCTTGGTAATAAAAAGGGAGTGTGTTTTTTCTGTGGTCAGAAAGGACACTTTATCAATGTATTGTCCTTGCTTCCTATCTCTAAAAGAGAGAAGAGAAAAGGGGGCGTTGGATTCTCATCTCACTCTTGGTGGGGTGGTAGGGAGACTGAAGATGTGCATTTGTCTTCATCCTGTAGTACCCGTTTTCTCCTGACTGCCGAGGTGGCGCTAGAGTCAAAAGTTGTGAAAATTGAGGTGTTTATTGACAGCGGGGCAGGGGTGAACTTGATTGATGCTCAGTTTGTCCGTATGCATGGATTGTCGCCAAGTTCTTTGGATAAGAGGATTTCTGTGTTCGCCATTGATTCTGCACCTCTCTCTCAGAAGTGTTTGTCTCAGATGGTGCATGATATCAAATTAAGAGTGGGTGAATTTCTTCAGGAGCTTATTTCATGTTTTGTGTTGGAAGGTCTTCCTGCTCCTGTGGTGTTGGGTTTACCGTGGTTAAGCAAACATAATCCGTCCATTGACTGGCATACTAGACAAATTGTGGATTGGGGCGATTATTGTGTTGACAATTGCCTTAATACATCTTTTTCTGCTTTAACTACTAGGACTCTTCCTTCTTTTATATCGGATTTTTCTGATGTATTTTCTGAAGGTGGATGTCAGGATTTACCCCCTCACCGGGAATACGATTGTCCTATCAATCTTATCCCTGGAGCAAAATTGCCCAAATCTAGACTATATAACCTTTCTGGACCTGAGAGAACGGCCATGAAGGAATATATTGCTGAGAGTTTGGCCAAAGGACATATTAGGCCTTCCAAATCTCCGGTGGCAGCAGGGTTCTTTTTTGTTAAAAAAAAGGACGGAACCCTTAGGCCATGTCTGGATTTCCGTGAACTCAATAGGATTACTGTCCGTGATCCATATCCCCTTCCTTTGATTCCTGACTTGTTCAACCAGATTGTGGATGCCAAGGTGTTCTCCAAGTTGGACTTAAGGGGGGCATATAATCTGGTCAGGATCAAAGAAGGGGATGAATGGAAGACGGCCTTTAACACTCCTGAGGGCCACTTTGAGAACCTGGTCATGCCTTTTGGGTTGACCAATGCTCCTGCTGTCTTCCAGCATTTTGTTAATGACATTTTTCATCATCTTGTGGGGAGGTTTGTAGTCGTGTATTTGGACGACATACTAATCTATTCTCCAGATATTGGGACACATCAGGATCATGTGAGGCAGGTGTTGCAAATCTTAAGAGATAACAAGTTGTATGCAAAATTAGAGAAATGTGCTTTTGCTGTACATGAGGTGCAATTCTTAGGATACCTGCTTTCATCTTCAGGTTTTCGTATGGATCCAGAGAAAGTCGGTGCGGTTCTGAACTGGGACCGACCTGAAAATCTGAAGGCTCTTATGCGATTTTTGGGGTTCACCAACTATTACCGAAAATTTATTAAGAACTATTCGACTATAGTTAAACCCTTAACTGATATGACTAAGAAAGGGACGGATGTCTCTGTGTGGTCTGATGCAGCGTTGCAAGCCTTCTCCGCTGTAAAGGAGTGCTTTTCTTCTGCCCCTATATTGGTGCAGCCAGATGTGTCACAACCTTTCATTGTGGAGGTTGACGCATCCGATGTGGGGGTAGGAGCGGTGTTATCACAGGGCCCGTCACCTGGTAAATGGCGCCCATGTGCTTTTTTTTTCGAAAAAACTCTCTGCGGCGGAGAGAAATTATGATGTGGGTAACAGAGAGTTACTGGCCATTAAGTTGGCTTTTGAGGAATGGCGTCATTGGTTGGAAGGGGCGATTCATCCAATCACGGTATTCACGGATCACAAAAATCTGGCTTACCTGGAGTCTGCTAGACGACTTAATCCGAGGCAGGCCAGATGGTCTTTGTTCTTTACCAGATTTAATTTCATTGTCACATACCGTCCTGGGGTTAAGAATGTGAAGGCAGATGCCTTGTCACGTAGTTTTCCCGGGGGTGGTGATTTTGAAGATCCGAGCCCTATATTGTCTGAAGGAGTGGTGATATCCGCTCTTTACCCTGATCTTGAGGCTAAAGTGTTTGAGGCCCAGGGAGATGCGCCAGAGTCTTGCCCTCCCGGGAAGTTGTTTGTTCCTTCGGATTTGCGTCATAAGGTGTTTGAGGAGCATCATTCTTCGGTGCTTGCGGGACACCCTGGGAGTAAATCCACTGTCGACCTCATATCTTGTAGATTCTGGTGGCCTGGGCTGCGTAAGTGTGTTGAGGAATATGTGTCAGCCTGTAGTGTCTGCGCACGCTCTAAGGTGACACATACCCGTCCCTCTGGACCCCTACTTCCATTACCCATCCCGTCCAGACCATGGACTCACCTATCCATGGACTTCATTACTGATCTGCCTGAGTCGTCTGGTAAGACAGTTATTCTGGTGGTTGTAGATCGTTTTAGTAAAATGGCGCACTTTATTGCATTACCCGGTCTCCCCAATGCTAAGACTCTTGCACAAGTGTTTGTTGACAACATTGTGAAACTTCATGGTATTCCCACTGACGTGGTCTCTGATCGTGGGACTCAGTTTGTGTCCAGATTCTGGAGGGCGTTCTGTACTCGGCTCGGGGTGCAACTGTCTTTTTCCTCTGCCTTTCACCCCCAGACGAATGGACAGACTGAGCGTACCAATCAGAATCTGGAGACTTACTTGAGATGTTTTGTCTCTGAGAACCAGGAGGAGTGGTCCTCGTTTTTGTCTCTGGCTGAGTTTGCCATAAATAATCGCAGACAGGACTCCACTGGTAAGTCACCATTTTTTGGTGCATATGGCTTTCACCCACAGTTTGGCACATTTTCTGGTTCGGATACTTCTGGTATTCCTGAGGAAGAACGTTTTTCGTCATCATTGTCTTCCATATGGCAAAAAATTCAAAATAACTTGATAAATATGGGTAACAAGTACAAACGTGTGGCTGACAGGAGACGCATGGATGGTCCGGACCTAAATGTGGGTGATTCTGTGTGGCTGTCTACTAGCAACATTAAGTTGAAAGTTCCTTCTTGGAAGTTGGGTCCAAGATTTATTGGCCCATATAAGATCACGGCCATTATTAATCCTGTAGCATTTTGTCTTGAACTTCCTCAGGCCCTGAAAATCCATAATGTGTTCACAGATCTTTGTTGAAGAGGTATGTTGAACCTCTGGAGCCATCTCCCTTACCACCCGTACCTGTCTTGGTGGATGGTAATTTGGAATTTCAGATTGTCAAGATAATTGATTCTCGAGTTCTTCGGGGGACCCTTCAATATCTGGTTCATTGAAAGGGTTATGGTCCTGAGGAGAGGTCATGGGTACCGGCATCTGACGTGAATGCCAGTCGTTTGGTGAAAGCCTTTCACAGGTGTCATCCTGAGAAAGTTGGTCCTGGGTGTCCGGAGGTAACCCGTAAAAGGGGGGGTAATGTCACGAGTAGGCCTGCGTCTGGGATCAGACGTTCTGCGCGGCTTTCGAAGTGACATATTTGACAGGCTTTCCCTTTGTTTGTGTGCTCTTCACCACACCTCTTCCCCTCAGCTGTTGCCGCTTGGCAATCAGCTTTCCCCTATTTACCCCTTCCTCTCCCAGTATCCCTTGCGGTTTATATCTTCTACCTACTGGGTTGAGAGTGGTGTGTATCTCGGCTGAGATCCTGTTGCTGAGTTCGGCCTAAGTTAAGTTTTCTTTCTTCATTTGTTGTTTTCCTGTTTGAGTCTCCTGTTCCTCCTTACGCTTGGAGGAACGGGTGTACTCTCTGGTGTCACTAGCCTGCAGGGGTTCCTAGGGTGTATTTAGATTAGGTTCCTGTGTATGAACATTCCTACCATCCAGGATTGTTCATACTGGTAGTCAGCCTAGGGCCTAGTCACAGGGTCCTCTGCAGGAGGTGACCGGTTCCCTGGTTTTGTCTGTCCCCATCCCTCATACGCTTGGTGTGGCTTTTCCCCCCACACCAGAGCGTGACAGTCACTCGCTGTCTCTGCTAGTCAACCCCCTGCGTCACTCGCTGCTTCTGCTAGTCAACCCCCTGCCCAGGACCCCGGCATGAGCGCCTCCCGCTGGAAAACCACACCTTCGCCTCAACGATCCTCCACAGTGTCCACCAACGTGTCCCAGCGCAGCGTTCAGCTGTCTTTACAGCAGACGCTGGAGCGCAAGAGGAAATACAGTTCCACCCACCCACATGCCCAAGCCCTCAACGTCCACATCTCCAAATTGCTTAGCCTGGAGATGCTGCCCTATAGGCTGGTAGAGACCGAGGCCTTTCGCAATCTCATGGCGGTGGCTGCCCCTCGGTATTCGGTCCCCAGCCGCCACTATTTTTCCCGATGTGCCATCCCAGCCCTACACCAGCACGTGTCACCGAACATCATCCGTGCCCTGACCAACGCTGTTTCTGAGAAGGTCCACCTAACCACGGACACATGGACAAGTGCTGCCGGGTAGGGACACTATATCTCACTGACGGCACATTGGGTTAACTTGGTGGAGGCTGGGACTGAGATTGACCCTGGGGCCACTCATGTACTGCCCACACTGAGGATTGCGGGGCCTACCTCTGTCACGGTCTCTCAGACGTACTATGCCTTTTCCTCCGACCCCTCCTCCTCCTCCACCTCCTCCTCCGAATTACCATCCGTGGGCACGGCGCCTTCAGTCGGTAGCTCTAGGCGCAGCAGCAGTGCCGTGGGTAAGCGCCAGCAGGCGGTGCTCAAACTGCTGAGCTTAGGTGACAAAAGGCACACCGCCCACGAGCTGTTACAGGGCATCAGGGCGCAGACCGATCTGTGGCTGACACCGCTGAACCTCAAGCCAGGCATGGTTGTGTGTGACAACGGGCATAACCTGGTGGCAGCTCTGCAACTCGGCAGACTGACACATGTGCCATGCCTGGCCCACGTGTTCAATCTAATAGTTCAGCGGTTCCTCAAGACATACCCCAATCTGTCTGATTTGCTCACCAAGGTGCGCCGCATCTGTGCGCATTTCCGCAAGTCGACCACAGATGCTGCCACTCTCAGCGCCGCCTACAACTGCCCGCTCACTGACTGTTGTGCGACGTGCCCACAAGATGGAATTCGACATTAAACATGTTATCCAGAGTTTACCAGCAGCGCAGAGCCATTGTAGACTGCCAGATGTCAACTTCCACCAGAACTGGTAGTCAGGTCAGTCAGATTCCTCAAGTCTACAATGAGGAGTGGACGTGGATGTCTGATATCTGCCAGGTGTTGACCAACTTTGAGTAGTCAACACAGATGGTCAGCGGCGATGCCGCCATTATCAGCCTCAACATCCCGCTGCTTTGCCTGTTGAAAAACTCACTGCTCAGCATGAAGTCAGATGCTTTGCGCTTGTCACAAGAGACGGTGGAGGAAGATACGTCGCTTGATAGCCAGAGCACCCTCCGGTCTGTTTCTCAGCGCGTATCGGAGGAGGGGGATGAGGAAGAGGAGGAAGAGGAGGAGAATATCGGCGAGACAGAAGAGGGTACCAGTGCTCAGTCCTTAACTCTTGAGCGTGTATGGGCTGAAGAGGAGGACTTGGAGGAGGAGGATGAGGAGGAAATGGAGAGTCAGGCCAGTGAGGAGAGGGAATTCTTCATTGTTGGGACTCTGGCGCACATGGCAGACTTCATGTTAGGCTGCCTATCCCGTGACCCTCGCGTTAGAAGAATTTTTTCAAACACCGATTACTGGGTGTTCACTCTCCTGGACCCACGGTACAAGCAGAACCTTTCCACTCTCATCCCTGTAGAGGAAAGGAGTATGAGAGTGAATCAATATTAACAGGCCCTGGTGCACAAGCTGAAACAATCCTTCCCATCTGACGCCGCTAGCACTGGCAGGGGAACGCTCTCCAAGGCCTTTGCCAGTTTTATGTCACCCCAGCAAGACACTGTCACCTGTCCCCAGTCTAGGCAGAGTAGGGGGGAGCTGTACAGAAAGATGGTGAGGGAGTACCTAGCTGACCATACCAACGTCCGGACCGATGATCGCTACCAGAGACTTATATATTCCTATATTTTTATATTTTTTATATATTTTTTTAGATATGTCTTCTTATATATGATTTTTATCCTTATTTTTTCATTTTTTATATTTTCATTTTTATGTACCAGCGCTGGGGTAATCGTATTGACAAATAAATGTTGTGATTATATATCTAAAACAATATAGTAGACCTTTCTAATTTTCAATTCATATATACACAGTCATACATTTATCCATCTACTGTCTCAGCAAGTTTTATACTAACACCACATAAAAACAAATGTAGAGTGAGTGCTCATCACACATTCATCTCATCCTTTTAACATTATTTATGTATCCGATTCCTATTCTCTACTCCTCCTACTCCTCCTCCTCCTTGTCGTCTTTGCCTAACGCTGACCCAAAAACGCCATTTTTTAGAGGTCCAACTGGCACTCTTTTACCACAGTTTTTCAGGAGGGCCCCCAAAAGGCCCTCTCTTCAAACAATTTTTCCGGAGGTCCACCTACAGGCCCTCTCTCTAAATAATTTTTCTGGAGGTCCACCTACAGGCCCTCTCTCTAAACAATTTTTCCAGAGGGCCCCCTACAGGTCCTCTGGAAAAACAATTTTTCTGGAGGTCCACCTACAGGCCCTATCTCCAAACAATTTTTCCGGAGGTCCACCTACAGGCCCTCTCTCTAAAAAATTTTCTGGAGGTCCACCTACAGGCCCTCTCTCCAAACAATTTTTCGGGAGGTCCACCTACAGGCCCTCTATTCAAACAATTTTTCCGAAGGTCCACCTACAGGCCCTCTCTCTAAACAATTTTTCCGAAGGTCCACCTACAGGCCCTCTCTCCAAACAATTTTTCCGGAGGTCCACCTACAGGCCCTCTCTCTAAACAATTTTTCCGGAGGTCCACCTACAGGCCCTCTCTCTAAACAATTTTTCCGTAGTGTCAACTACAGACAGTGTAAAACAATGTTTCAGGAGTGTCAAACAGACAGTCCAAAACAATTTTTCAGGATGCGCAAGTACCGACATTTTAAAAAAAAATTTTTTTGCTGAGGGTAGACTTTATGTACTCCGAAAAGAAAAAAATTTTTTTGAGGCTCAACAAAAGCCATTTCACTGCATTCTCAGTCGGACAAAGTCATTGGTGGTGTAACCGCCATGCTGTGTCAGGCTAAATTTTTGGGTGCTTCACCAGCTACTGCATACTAACTCAGTCACTCTGTTGTCACCGCCGCCATACAGGGCCACGAAAAATGTTTATGTGGTTTGCCTGCTACCGCAGTGTCACTCGCTCACTCTGTTGTCACCATAGTGGTTTGCACTATAGCAGCCCAAGTCTGCACATTCCCCTTTTTATCTCCAAGTGATCTATAGTGTATGTCACGTAAAAAAATAGGTTCTTTGCTCTCAGTGATACAAATCCATTTCATAAAATCCTTTCTTTCTCTTTAACTGATCTATACTGAACATCACTTTTAAAAATACATCTTTTTCCTCTCTTTCTCTCTCTCCAAACTATTTTTCCGGATAGGTGCCGTATACGGTATTAAACTGAGAAGAATACATACAACACATGCCCCCCCTGATCAATTTCATAGTTGACAACCGTACTGGTTGATGCTAAATTTTTAAGTTGGGGTCCTGCGTCGTCATTCGAACTCCATCCGGCTGTTGTCACCACCACACACGCCAGCCAAGGGGGCACTCATCTGGCTCTTCCAGCTCAACCTCCTTCCCCCCAGCCTGTCCCCCACCTACAGGCCCTCTCTCCAAACAATTTACCCGGATAGGGGACGTATTCGATTTTGAACTGATTTTTTTTGGTTGTTCTTTTAATTGGCTCCTGACCTGTGATAGGCAGAGCATGGACACATCCCCTTAGCTGCAGTAGAAAAGACACTCCCCTGGCCAGAGCAAGCTCTTTTTCCTTTTCCGTGTTCGAAAAATCCATGAAATATATGGTCCCAAGATAGGGGATGTATACGATTGTAAACTGAGAAGAATCGATACCACACATGCCCCACTAGTTCGAGCTCAATGTTGACAGCCGTACCAGTTGATGCCAAATTTTTAAGTGGGGGTTCCACCACTACCAGCCTAACCACCACCAGCATGCGCAGGTATACGAGTGCTAAACACTATGGAACCAAGGCCATCCGTTCCCCTCCTTCGGGTCCCACCACTGCTTCTTCCCCTGTGTCACTCGCTGCCTCTGCAAGTCAACCCCCAGCCCAGGACCCCGGTACGAGCGCCTCCCACCGAAAAACCACCCCTTCGCCTCCATGATCCTCCACACTGTCCACCAATGTGTCCCTGCGCAACGTTCAGCTGTCATTACAGCAGACGTTGGAGCGCAAGCAGAAAAAAAGTTCAGCCCACCTACATGCACAAGCCCTCAACGTTCACATACAGGGCCACGCTAAATTTTTTATGTGCTCTACCTGCTACCGTTGTGTAGCTCGGTCAATGTTTTATCGTGGCCATACAGGGCCACGCTAAATTTTTAATGTGCTCTACCTGCTACCATAGTGTAGCTTGGTCATTCTGACCGAGTCTGACCCTGGGGTCGCTCATGTACTGCCCACTTGGAGGATTGCGGGGCCTACCTCATTCACGGTTTCTCAGAATTACTATGCCACTTCCTCCAACCCCTCCTCCTCCACCTTCGAATTACCATCCGTGCTTCACCTCCTGCTACCTCAGTCTAACTCGGTCACTCTGTTGTCACCGCCATGCTGCGTCAGGCTAAATTTTTGGGTGGCTCACCTGCTACCTCATCTAACTTGGTCACTTGCTGGTGTCACCGCCATGCTGTGTCAGGCTTATGCCTGCATCGTGTGGCTGGGGATAGGAGAGCAGTGCCAGCATGGGCATGGGTGATGGACCTTCGTTGCACCTAGTTGGGTGCTTCCCTATATATTCCCACCATGCCAGCCATGGGTTGTACATAAACTAATAACAGGAAAAACAAAAAAAATGAGAAGGCTATTTTACAGGAGGGTCAACCACAGACACTCCAAAGCAATTTTACATGAGGGAGTGTCTCCCCGTCTGCCATCGTGTTCGGTCAGGCTGTCAGTAGGTACACCACCTCTGTCGTCCACAGAAGCGGCCACTATGAGGAAGGCCACGGTAAGAACATCCCCTTTTCAATTGAGAACAAGTGGAGACTTGTAGGAGGATGACAGTTTTCTTCGGCAGTGGATTCACCTTCCCCTTTATCATTGCCAGACAACAGTTGGTGAAAAAGTAATTGGCAATGATGAAGAAAATGTAACGGTGCAGTGGACCGTCTGTGAAGCAAACCTATATATTGCCACAATGCCAGCCATGTGTTGTACATAAACTAATAACAGGAAAAACAAAAAAAATATTTTACAGAAGGGTCAACTACAGACACTCCTAAACTAATTTTTGGGAGGCTGACCTACAGACATTTGACTGCTACCTCAATCTAACTTGGTCACTTGTTGGTGTCACTATGCTGTCACCATGATGTGTCAGGCTTATGCCTGCGTCGTGGGGCAGGGGATAACACAGCAGTGCCAGCATGAGCAGTGGTGTCACCTGCAGGCGGTGATGGACCTTCGTTGCACCTAGTTGGGTGCTTCCCTAACATGTGATGGGCATGTGTTTCGCATTTTTTGGTCTGGGTGAGCACAATTGCCATGAGGGTAACCACCAGGCTGTTGCAGGAGAATTTGGGGTAATGGTGGGATTAGGCAGCCTCAGAGGCATCCATGCGGCCCCTGCTGTTTCCTGTCCATTTCCGAGGTGTTTCCTTCATTTTCTGATGTTTCCAGGTTTTCACCCAGCCTTCCCTAGGCAGAGCCTTGGTCCCCTGCAAAAAATGCTTGCGTCTCCCATTGACTTCAATGGGGTTCGTTACTCGAAACGAGCACCCGAGCATCGGCAAAAGTTTGTCTCGAATAAAGAGCACCCGAGCATTTTAGTGCTCGCTCATCTCTACTTAAGGCCTTTTTTAATCTTATATCCTGTAAGTAGTGAATAAAAAGAAGCATGTGTTTTTTTTAACTGACAGGTCTACCTATGGTGTCTGTAAGTTTGTTCCTCCTGAGTTTTCACCCAGAAAAATCCTCTATTACGAAGGGAAGGGATCCGAGTGTTAAGGGAGATTGTGTTCCTCAGCCACTGGCAGAGACGTGGAAACGATGGAAAGCTGGGTGTGGTTCAGCCCTGACTTCATTTGGAGTCATAGCTCATCAGGAGGAAGAGTAAGGCTACTGGTTGAGCGACACCTGTCGCGGCCAGGATCGCTGGGTAGCGGGGATCCCATAGAAATGAATGGGATCGCCGCGGCAGCCGCAAGAAATCCAACACGGTTGGATTTTACTACAAAATCACAGTGAGATAAAGTTGACACTGTGATTTTGTAGTAAAAAGATCAAGGAGAGACACAGAGCATTATCAATCATGTTAATACTCCGTGCCTCTGCTGTCCTGCATGGGGTTTGGCTCTCTTACACGCAGCGGATTCCTCGGACGGCATTCGCTTGTGTGAAAGAGCCCTAAGGCCTCTTTCACACGAACGATACGGATTTACTTCACACATTGCACCTGCATGGAAAACTCGCTCATGTGAAAGGGGCTTTAGTCTCCTTTCACACAAATGATACAGAAAGGTTTTGCACGCGTGAGTGCAGTCCGTTTTGATGTTTTTTTCACAAGCATGAAAAAAAAACTGAAGAATAACAATTTACATCTCCTAGCAACCATCAGTGAATAATGCATTGCATCCAGATGCAATTCGTTTTTCACTAAAGCCCCATTCATAGCTATGTAAAAAACGCTGGATATAGAACATGCTGTCATGTTTTCTAAAAGCAGAAATGATAGATGAATAACGACGCTCATTTATTGAAATAAATGGGTCAGGATTCAGTCTGGATTCCATGCAATTACTTCATGCATCGCACCCTGATGGGAAACTCGCTCGTTTGAAAGAGCGGCCCCTAATGTATGCAGGGGCGGACTGGGAACTTAAAGTGGCCCTAGAAAAAATACTAAAAGTGGCCCCGTTTTGTATTCAGTGCCAAACTGATGGAAGGCAGGGCCAGCAATACCATATTGTGGCACTTTATACCACCCCAACAGAGCCAAATACCACAGTCCATCACAAAATACTGCCAGAAGCACAAAATACATCCCCAAAAGCTTCCACTGGCCGGCTGTGAGGAGGGCTTAGGCGGCCACCGGGAAATTTCCCTGTAAGGTCTATGGCCAATCTGCCCCTGAATGTATGTATGAAAAAGTGGTCCACAATGCATGGGCACATTCCATGTGTCCAGCGCTGATGGACACAGACCCATTCAGCTTGAATAGGTCCGTGATCCGTCCACACTGCAAAACAATAGAGCATGTTCTATTTTTTAATGGTTCAGAAGCATGGACTAAAATGCCACGGAAGCTCTACATAGTGCTTCATGGCCTTCTGCTCCGTGTTTCCACTCAATCTTCTGGATTGCGGACCCAATATGGGCACAACCGGCACATTTCCATTTGCATGAGCCGTAATACGGACACTGGGAGTGGTGAGAAAAGACGCATACTAAATGTGTAAAAGGTGCATAAACTGTTTAGTCCACTCCAAGTCTTATATATGTATGTTAATACTTTTCATGGCAGAAACCTTTTATTTAATACAGTGTTAAAATATCTAGACAGTTTCTGAAATTTCTAAGGTTGCCTAACAAGTTTAGATGCAATTCTACTTTATTTGATTATTTATTTCCTGCTGCCTATATAGTTCTAACATATTCAGCAGCACTACACAGATACTGTCAGCAGCCCATTTTCCTAATAGCATAGAAACCTAATTATCATTATATGTTTGGAGTATTGGAGGAAACTGGAGAAACCACAGGAAACCCACACAAACATGGGGAGAATGCTAACTACTGAGCTATCTCCTGTCTCTAGGTAGAGTAGTCCAATGACACGTGTCTCGTTCCCTGCCCAAAAAGCCTGAAAATATATTTTGTTTAGCTACCTGATGGAACGCTGTGTGCTGGGTAATATCATTACACAATTCACTCCAAATGAACTAAAAAATGTTGAGTATATAAATATGTGGTTAGTGGATGCCAAATGATGTTTGCCTTCAGGCACCAGCACTATAAATAAAGGCCTACACCCATCTATAACTGAATTACATTACATGCCAAGAATATCCAGAATAATTAGGCTAGCGATCATATTTTTTAAAAGCATAAAGTGTAGCGTAGTGTTTTGCTTATATGCCAATGTCATCAAGTCTACAAAAAGTCTACTCTCCTGAACTGCAGATGTCAAGGAAAATAAGTATCTAGTATGTTAGCTTTCGATATCATTGAAACTTTGTTCCTACAGGAGATAAGCTGCTGTCAGAAGGGTCTGGCAGAAACTTGTCTCCCTCCCCTCACTGAAAACATATTAACCCTATGGGCTAGTCGGGATTGATATTCATTATTTGAGAGGCTTTTGATCTGTAGCTAATTTACTCAAAAACACTCTAAGAAAGTTTCCACAGGGAATATGAGGGTTACGAATAATAATATTATTTTGAGAACTGTTATCTAAGTAACACCCTATTAAATCATTTAGTGGAATATGACTAGGAAACAAAGAAACCATATAAAACAGAAATATGTACTAGTAGTAGTAGTAGTGGTCATATTGTCTGACATCATCTGCAGTGTTCATGTATTTTCATGATAGGTCAGACACTTGTGTTCAACCAAGCGAATTCCCATAATGCTTTTTTTTTCCTTCATTGAATGATAATTAATTTGCATAACAAATTCTCCACATCTGTTTCACTTTAGAGTGACTGACTGAGGCCAGAGATGTGACTAACAATGATGCATGTGACGGGAAGTGACAATGACCAATACAGCTGGTCTGAACCTTGAGGACTTCTGCAGCTGTGCTTCTCCTGTGCAAACTACAGGGTGGGCCATTTATATGGATACACCTAAATAAAATGGGAATGGTTGGTGATATTAACTTCCTGTTTGTGGCACATTAGTATATGGGAGGGGGAAAACTTTTCAAGATGGGTGGTGACCATGGCGGCCATTTTGAAGTCGGCCATTTTGGATCCAACTTTGGTTTTTTCAATGGGAAGAGGGTCATGTGACACATCAAACTCATTGAGAATTTCACAAGAAAAACAATGGTGCTTTTAACGGAACTTTATTCTTTCATGAGTTATTTACAAGTTTCTGACCACTTATAAAATGTGTTCAAAGTGCTGCCCATTGTGTTGGATTGTCAATGCAACCCTCTTCTCCCACTCTTCACACACTGATAGCAACACCACAGAAGAAAAGCTAGCACAGGCTTCCAGTATCCGTAGTTTCAGGTGCTGCACATCTCGTATCTTCACAGCATAGACAATTGCCTCCAGATGACCCCAAAGATAAAAGTCTAAGGGGGTCAGATCTGGAGACCTCCCATATACTAATGTGCCACAAACAGGAAGTTAATATCACCAACCATTGACATATTCCGCAGCGCTTTACTGACATTATCATCACTCACTGTGGGCTCAATGGGGCTCACAGTCGAAGTTCCCTATCAGAGTGTGGGAGAAAACTGGAGTACACGGAGAAAACCCACGCAAACACAGGGAGAACATACAAACTCCATGCAGATGTTGTTCTTGGTCGGATTCTAACCCAGGAGCCCAACACTTTGAGATTAGGACATACCTCAGCTGTCCTGGGACTCTGGGACAGCTGCAGAAACCTTGGACTTTCCCGCTGAATTCAAGATGTGCAGTTACAATTCCCACTTTGAGATCAGGACATCTCATTGTATCCATATAAATGGCCCACCCTGTATATACCCTGTGCCTCTAACTTTCTATCCATATAACAATTATTTTCAAGTTTAAAATCAGAAAGGTGAAGCTGTAAGGACTGCAGTGGAACCTGGGTACTGGTGCCTAATGGAGGCCAAAGGTCTTTCTGCAACATAGGAAGACAGTATTGTAAACTGCACATCTTGAATCCGGCGGGACAGTCCAAGGTTTCTGCAGCTGTCCCACAGTCCCAGGACAGTTGAGGTATGTCCTGATCTCAAAGTGCTGGGCTCCTGGGTTAGAATCCGACCAAGAACAACATCTGCTTGGAGTTTGTATGTTCTCCCTGTGTTTGCGCGGGTTTCCTCCATGTACTCCAGTTTTCTCCCACACTCTAAAGACATACTGATAGGCAGGGGCGTAGCTAAAGGCTCACGGGCCCTGGTGCAAGAGTTCAGCACCTTGTTATATATTCACTGTACACACTTTGGAAGCCCATTTTTTAAGAGTGCTAGAGACCGTCACAATGCCGCCAAAATATGCTCCTAGGCATTCAGGGGGGGGCAGTCCCCAGAGGAATAAGAAGGAAAAATCAAACAAACCTGAGAGTGCCCCCAGACTGGATAAATTTTGGAGTACCCCAGAGGCTAAAACTCGTCAGGCACAGAAAAATCAAGCATCAGGGGCTGTGGGGGGGGAAGGTTCACGGTACAATGTATTAGAAGTAGAGGAGATGGGCCCAGAATTGGATAACCCTTTCATCCTACAAGAGATTCTTGCGGCGGTTAAAACAAGCAATGATTCCCTAGAAGTGTTAAATGAGCAGATGGGGGTTACCAGGAGTGATATCACGCTTATTCGGGAGGAGCTAAACGTGGTGAAAAATAGACTGAAAAAACAAAGTTTACAGTTTACAAAACTGGAAAAAGAAATTGATCAAATTAAAAAAACAAGCAAGAAGATGTCAGCGGATCATAAGGGACTAACTGAAAAAAAGATTGATATAGAGGACAGATCCAGGAGATGCAATATTCGTCTCATTGGTGTTCCTGAATCTGAGGAGCCTAAAAACTTGGCTCTTGTTATTCAGGAATGGCTGATCAAGGCGATTGGCAAAGATAAACTGGACTTTTTTTGGGGTTGAGAGAGCACATCGTACTGGCAAAAGGACAGTCCCCGGAGATAGGCCTCGCGCCATTATTGCAAAAATTTTATGTTCCAGTGACAGAGATGTTGTAGTTAGAGAATTACGCAAAAAGGAGGATCTGACATTTGATTCTGCTAAGATATCAGTCTACCCCACTTACTCCTGGGACACCTTGTAGAAAAGACGTAACTTTGTGGAAGTTAAGAAAAGACTGGCAAAAGCAAATGTCAATTATTCTATGATGTTCCCCGCAAAATTGCGCGTTATCTACCAAGGCAAAATCATTTTTTTTAAAACATCAGGGGAAGGAGTGACATGGCTGGATAACAATGGGCTTTAATAAGCCCTGTTATCCCATTTAATGCTTGGTGGCTACATTTCCAAAATTAATTAGGCCTGCTTATAAAAAGGGGATGTAGAATGATGATACGGTCAATGTTTATATAATTAATAAAGACATGTCTGGGGAGAATGGGGGGGTAGGAGGAGGATTGAGGGGAATGTTGTCGATCTGGGTATTGTAATGGATAATGCAATACGTGTAAGAGGCATTGGGATGGGGGTGGGTCCACGGCCAGGAGGGTTAAAGGTGTTTTTTTTTTTTCTTCACGGTCCCAAGCCACTTCCCCATATTGAAGATATCCCATTCTGAATGTCTGTAAGGATTGTAACTTAGAATGTAAGGGGTCTAAATGAAAGAACTAAGAAATGTGCTGTTTTTGACATCATTAATTGACATCATTAATCAATATTTGCCTGGAATAATCTGCCTTACTGAGACGCATTTTGTAGGAGAAACCATTAATAAGGTTAGAAGAAAATGGGCAAAAATGGAATTTCATTCTGTATTCTCATCCCATGCTAGGGGAGTGTCCGTTTATATCCATAAAAAATGTAATTTGAGTTGAGAACATCTAAGATTGATACTGAGGGGAGATTTGTCTTCTTGCACGGGAAATTAGAGGGCTTGACATGCTTGCTGGCGTTTGTGTATGTCCAGGCTCGGACTGGCCCACCAGAGGACCGGAGGATCCTCCGGTAGGCCCCAAGCCCCCCGCTGCCGCATACCTCCCAACCAGTGGCGTAGCTATAGGGGTTGCAGCGGTCGCAGTTGCGACCGGGCCCCTGAGCCAGGGGGGCCCCGAGGGCCCCCCTTGCCACTTCCAGGGCTGCACCGCCAATTAGCCAGGTGCGGCGCGGCCCTCGCACAGATAGGGGCAGAGGGAGATGAGCGCTTCCATTGTGGAAGCGCTCATCTCAATAGTCATCTGTATCGCCGTCCTCAGGACGGCGATACAGATGCCTGTATTGTACTGGGGCAGGGGAGGGAGAGGCGTCTCCCCTGCCCGTTCCTCTGATAGGCTGCAGGCACAGGGCCTGCAGCCTATCAGAGGCCGGCTCAGGCGGCGCGATGACGTCATCGCGCCGCCTGAGCCGTACAGCGCGGGACACAGGCCGGAAGAGGCCTGCATCGCATCGCTGCCAGCACCATGGAGGTAAGTATAAGTGTTAATTTTTTTTTTTTATTGTAGCAGTCACCGACCGGAGCTCAATTGGGGGCACTGGGGGCATTTTGGGGGCATTTTTACTGGTACATGGGGGCACTGGGGGCATTTTACTGGCACATGGGGGCATTTTTACTGGCACATGGGGGCACTGTGGGCATTTTACTGGCACATGGGGGCACTGTGGGCATTTTTACTGGCACATGGGGGCACTGTGGGCATTTTACTGGCACATGGGGGCACTGTGGGCATTTGTACTGGCACATGGGGGCACTGTGGGCATTTTTACTGGCACATGGGGGCACTGGGGGCATTTTTACTGGTACTGGGGGCATTTTTACTGGCACATGGGGGCACTGGGGGCATTTTACTGGCACTGGGGGCATTTTTGCTGGCACATGGGGGCACTGTGGGCATTTTTACTGGCACATGGGGCACTGTGGGCATTTTTACTGGCACATGGGGGCACTGTGGGCATTTTTACTGGCACATGGGGGCACTGGGGGCATTTTCACTGGTACTGGGGGCATTTTTACTGGCACATGGGGGCACTGGGGGCATTTTACTGGCACGGGGCATTTTTGCTGGCACATGGGGGCACTGGGGGCATTTTTACTGGCACATGGGGGCACTGGGGGCATTTTTACAGGCACATGGGGGCATTTTTACTGGCACATGGGGGCACTGGGGGCATTTTTACTGGCACATGGGGGTCATTTTTACTGGCACATGGGGGTCATTTTTACTGGCACATGGGGGCACTGGGGGCATTTTTACTGGCATATGGGGGAACTGGGGGCATTTTACTGCACGGGGCATTTTTACTGGCACATGGGGGCACTGGGGGCATTTTTACTGGCACATGGGGGCATTTTTACTGGCACATGGGGGCACTGTGGGCATTTTTACTGGCACATGGGGGCACTGTGGGCATTTTTACTGGCACATGGGGGCACTGGGGGCATTTTTACTGGTACTGGGGGCATTTTTACTGGCACATGGGGGCACTGGGGGCATTTTACTGGCACGGGGCATTTTTGCTGGCACATGGGGGCACTGGGGGCATTTTTACTGGCACATGGGGGCATTTTTACTGGCACATGGGGGCACTGGGGGCATTTTTACTGGCACATGGGGGCACTGGGGGCATTTTTACTGGCACATGGGGGCATTTTTACTGGCACATGGGGGTCATTTTTACTGGCACATGGGGGCACTGGGGGCATTTTTACTGGCATATGGGGGAACTGGGGGCATTTTACTGGCACGGGGCATTTTTACTGGCACATGGGGGCACTGGGGGCATTTTTACTGGCACATGGGGGCACTGGGGGCATTTTTACTGGCATTTTTACTGGCACATGGGGGCATTTTTACTGGCACATGGGGGCATTTTTACTGGCACATGGGGCACTGGGGGCATTTTTACTGGCACAAGGGGGCACTGGGGCATTTTTACTGGCACTGGGGGCATTTCTTACTGGCACATGGGGGCATTTCTTTATGGCATGGGAGCACTAGGGGCATTTTTCTGGAACATGGGGGCACTGGGGCATTTCTTACTGGCACATGGGGGCACTGGGGGCATTTCTTACTGGCACATGGGGGCACTGGGGGCATTTCTTACTGGCACATGATTTTGGGGGGGAATCAATGGGGGGAACTTCTGGCGCATTATTGGGGCACTTCTTACTGGCACATTGGAAGCATTATTACTTCTGGGGCACAGTGGGGACATTAGTACTGTGGGGGGCACTATTACTGTGGGGGGCACCCTGGCACAGTATCAGCGCAGTTATTTCTGGGGCACGTTATGTTCACACTATTACGGGACAGTATTTGCTGGGCGCAGTTATTTTAGGACACTGTGCCAATAATTATTGAAGGGCACTATCTGTGTGGTACTAGTGGCACAGTACTGGGGGTGTAGGATGATTTGTCCAGAAGATGGGAGGATGATGGAAAAGTAGTAAACTAAGATTTTTTTTCTGTCAAACTGCAGAGATAAGAAATGGCTGAAAAATGGCGTCTGGTCTGAAAGGAGAAGATGAGGAAAGAGAAGATCTACATCCGAGGAGACGTCACTGGATGTAAGAGGTATGGGGCGCTGTATTATACTGGATGTAAGAGGTATGGGGCGCTGTATTATACTGGATGTAAGAGGTATGGGGCACTGTATTATACTGGATGTAAGAGGTATGAGGCACTGTATTATACTGGATGTAAGAGGTATGGGGCGCTATATTAGGCGGGGGGGGGCCCAAGCTGAACTCTTGCACCAGGGCCCATGAGCCTTTAGCTACGCCCCTGCTCCCAACCGTCCCGGATCCAGCCTCTGGCAGCTGTCTCTGTGTCCATAGGACGTAGAGACAGTTGCCTGTTGCAGGAAGGAGCAAACAGCCGAAATCGGCTGTCTGCTTCTTCCATCCTCCCTCCTGTCCCCCCTGCAGCTCTCCGTACCTCCCAGGCATGCCTCAGGTCTCGGCGGGGGCGGGGCAGGCCGGCAGCATAGGCTCCGCCCCCTTCAGACATGAGAAGAAGATCTGCTCTGATGATGCTGGCCCTGCTGCTATGAAAAAGGTAAGTATAATTTTTTTTTAACTTTCTGTACACTGTGTTTATTATCCCTTGACTGTGACATCACTGTGTTTATTATCCCTTGACTGTGATATCACTGTGTTTATTATTCCTGGACTGTGACATCACTGTTTATTATCCCTGTACTGTGACATCACTGTGTTTATTATCCCTGTACTGTGACATCACTGTGTTTATTATCCCTGGACTGTGACATCACTGTGTTTATTATCCCTGGACTGTGACATCACTGTGTTTATTATCCCTACACTGTGACATCACTGTGTTTATTATTCCTAGACTGTGACATCACTGTTTATTATCCCTGGACTGTGACATCACTGTGTTTATTATCTCTGTACTGTGACATCACTGTGTTTATTATCCCTGTACGGTGACATCGCTGTGTTTATTATCCCTGTTCGGTGACATCGCTGTGTTTATTATCCCTGTATGGTGAAATCACTGTGTTTATTATCCCTGTACAGTGACATCACTGTGTTTATTATCTCTGTTCGGTGACATCGCTGTGTTTATTATCCCTGTATGGTGAAATCACTGTGTTTATTATCCCTGTACAGTGACATCACTGTGTTTATTATCTCTGTTCGGTGACATCGCTGTGTTTATTATCCCTGTACGGTGACATCACAATGTTTATTATCTCTGTACGGTGACATCACAGTGTTTATTATCTCTGTACTGTGACATCACTGTGTTTATTATCTCTGTACTGTGACATCACTGTGTTTATTATCCCTGTACAGTGACATCGCTGTGTGTATTATCTCTGTACAGTGACATCACTGTGTTTATTATCCCTGTACTGTGACATCACTGTGTTTATTATCCCTGTACAGTGACATCGCTGTGTGTATTATCCCAGTGCAGAAAGAGGTAAGTGGTCTGTGTTTGTGTGTTTGTTTTCTATTTTTCAGGGTCGTGAATGCAGAGGACTACGTCGGATTCGGTGGACTACGTCGGACCAGCTTTTTTTTTTTTAATAAAATGGTCAAACAGGGGTCTGGGGGAGTGTTTATTTCAATAAAATGTTTTATACTTGTGTGTGTGTATTTTTTTTTTACAATACTACAGTTTTAGTAATTACGGCTATCTACAGACAGCCCTGATTACTAATACTGGGCTTAGTGCTTGCCAGTATGGCAGGCCAGCACTAACCCCAACATCTATTACCTCGGCACCCACCGCCACCAGGGGTGCCGGGAAGAGCCGGGTACCCGCAGGACTGGACCTTCTAAATTGAGGGTCTGGCTCTGGGGCGGCTGCAGGCTGGTACCATTAGGCTGGGAAGGGCCAATAACCGTGTCCCTTCCCACCCTGGTAGTGCCAGGCTGCCGCTGCTGGTTGTATCTGGCTGGCGAAGGAAAAAAGGGGGGATCCCACGCCATTTTTTTTTAAATTATTTAATTATTTTTGTAAAAAAATGGCGTGGGTCCCCCCCTTTTTTCCTTCGCCAGCCAGATACAACCAGCAGCGGCAGCCTGGCACTACCAGGGTGGGAAGGGACACGGTTATTGGCCCTTCCCAGCCTAATGGTACCACCCTGCAGCCGCCCCAGAGCCAGACCCTCAATTTAGAAGGTCCGGTCCTGCGGGTACCCGGCCCTTCCCGGCACCCCTGGTGGCGGTGGGTGCCGAGGTAATAGATGTTGGGGTTAGTGCTGGCCTGCCATACCGGCAAGCACTAAGCCCAGTATTAGTAATCAGGGCCGCCTGTAGATAGCCATAATTACTAAAACTGTAGTATTGTAAAAAAAAAAAATACACACACACAAGTATAAAACATTTTATTGAAATAAACACTCCCCCAGACCCCTGTTTGACCATTTTATTAAAAAAAAAAAAAGCTGGTCCGACGTAGTCCACCGAATCCGACGTAGTCCTCTGCATTCACGACCCTGAAAAATAGAAAACAAACACACAAACACAGACCACTTACCTCTTCCTGCACTGGGATAATACACACAGCGATGTCACTGTACAGGGATAATAAACACAGTGATGTCACTGTACAGGGATAATAAACACAGTGATGTCACAGTACAGGGATAATAAACACAGTGATGCCACAGTACAGGGATAATACACACAGTGATGTCACTGTACAGGGATAATACACACAGCGATGTCACTGTACAGGGATAATAAACACAGTGATGTCACTGTACAGAGATAATAAACACAGTGATGTCACAGTACAGGGATAATAAACACAGTGATGTCAAAGTCCAGGGATAATAAACACAGCGATGTCACCGAACAGAGATAATAAACACAGCGTTGTCACTGTACAGGGAAAATAAACACAGTGATGTCACTGTACAGGGATGATAAACACAGTGATGTCACAGTACAGGGATAATAAACACAGTGATGTCAAAGTCCAGGGATAATAAACACAGCGATGTCACCGAACAGAGATAATAAACACAGCGATGTCACTGTACAGGGATAATAAACACAGTGATGTCACTGTACAGGGATAATAAACACAGTGATGTCACAGTACAGGGATAATAAACACAGTGATGTCACAGTACAGGGATAATACACAAAGCGATGTCACTGTACAGGGATAATACACACAGTGATGTCACTGTACAGGGATAATAAACACAGTGATGTCACCGTACAGGGATAATAAACACAGTGATGTCACAGTACAGGGATAACAAACACAGATATTTCTTTATGGTGGGCCCCAAGAATTATTTCCTCTGGTGGGCCCTAGGTACTCCAGTCCGACCCTGTGTATGTCCCCCCGTTCTCCTTGGGGATCCTCACGCAGCTGTTGGAATTTAATTCTTATTGTGATAACTGTCCAATTATAGTAAATGGGGACTTCAACTGTGTGATGGACCCTCTCGGGGATAAGGTGGTAACTCATCAAACTTAGCTAATAAAGAGATACTTTATTAGCTAAGTTTTGTAATGAAGTAGGTCTTATAGATGTGTGGAGGATGAAATATCCGAAAAAAACAGTCCTTTTCATTATACTCTAAAACCCATGGGTCCTTATCCAGGATTGATATGGTATTAATGAGTGAGTGTATGTTCATTTATGTTAATCAAATGAAATATAAACCAGGGGGGATTTCTGATCATGCACTTGTATATTTGGAACTTACTATTAAAGGGCAAATGGGCTCAGGAAAAAAGCCATTTTGACTAAATCCCCATTGGTTTGGAATTTTAGATAAAGATGAAAAAATGAAACTTGAAATCCAGGGTTTTTGGGAAAAAAATATTGGCTCAACAGAAATTCAGTATGTTTGGGATGCTCTTAAAGCATATATGAAAGGCGTTTTTTATAAAAGAAGTTAGTACTGCCAAGAAGATATTTGCTAAGAGAGGCCAGGATTTAGGAGATAGGAGATAGGAGATAGGAGAGATAGGAGGGATGCCGAACAGGAATTCAAAAATATCAAAAATTCTTTTAGGAAAGGACACAGCAGAGTGTTTTTTAATGGGCAAAATTATTTTTGTGAGCGGGGTAGACCCAGAAAACCTCTGTCGAATGTGATACGTAACCAGCAGGATAAGAACTCGATCCCCTACGTTAAAACAGCAAAGGGTGATATAGTTACTAGCCAACAGGAGATTAAAAACGAATTTATAGCTCTTTTTGTGGAGATATATGGGTCCCAATTGATAGTAGAACAGCAGGAGATTGATCTGTTCCTTGGGAGACTTCATTTTCCAAGGATTTCCCTATCACATAGGAGGGAATTGAACAGGCCTTTGACGTTAGAGGAATTGAAGGGTGCCATTAAAAGTTGTAGGGGTGACTCTAGTCCTGGCTCAGATGGGTTTCCCTTCGAATTCTATAGGAGGTATGGGGATATACTGTTTCCCAAACTTTTAGAAGTGTTCAACCAAAGTAAGAGGAGTGGAAATCTACCTGAGTCTATGAAAGAAGCAAATATATTGCTTATTCTTAAGAAGGGTAAAAAAGCGGATGAAAGGGAATCATATCGCACCATTTCCCTCCTTAATACGGATGTAAAAATTCTAGCCAAGGCTCTGGCAGAGAGATTAAAGAAAGTAATACATGGGCTGGTGCACCCCGACCAAACTGGATTCATTCCAGGCAGACAAATTGCAGATAATTTGGATAGGCTATTTGCTAATATGAAGATGGGGAAAGGGAGGGGGCACTCCATCCTGTCACAGGACGCTACAAAAGCGTTTGACAGGGTGGAGTGGCCCTTCCTCTGGAGGGTTCTGTCACATTTTGGGTTGGGGGAGGAATTTATAGGATGGATAAAGCTGTTGTATTCTTCCCCTTTGGCTAGAGTTTTGCTAAATGGGGAATTAACGGACCCTATACCTTTAAGGAGGGGAACAAGGCAGGGGTGCCCTTTATCTCCCCTGCTATTTGCCCTTTTCATTGAGCCACTGGCAATGGCAATTCGGGCAGAAGGGGACATAACAGGGTTTGGATGTAAAGGGGATATGGATAAGACCCTATTTTACTCAGATGACATTTTGATGTGTCTGAGCGATACTCAAAAATCTCTACCAGCGGCAATCAAATTGATTGAGGATTTCGGGAACATCTCGGGTTTAGAAATAAATTGGAATAAAACCGTGTTACTTCCTAAAGATGATCTCCCCGATAATATTGGTGGTGAATTGAAGGTGCTACAGAAGACACAAGACTTTGAATATCTGGGTCTCAGGATAGGCAATTATATTTCTAAATATAGATCTTTAAATTTGACCCCTTTGATTTTTAAATCAAAATTTTTTAAATCTAATTTTGAAATTAGAGCGAAGATTGGGATTTGGATGAATTCGATTGTATTGGCATTGTTAAGATGATAATATTACCTCAGTTATTATATGTTATAACGGCCTCACCAGTTTGGATAGAAGAGAAAATTTTTAAACTAATAGAGAGATTAATTAACAAACTAATCTGGGGAAGAAAACATGCGCGGATTAAGCAAAAATATACATGGAAACCAGTTAGAGAAGGAGGGTTGGGAATCCCTAATATTAAAGTGTATTTCTTTGCTTCACAGTTGAGGTTTCTTTCTATGTGGAAGGAAGCACCCGAATTAACGGCATTAATGGGAATGGTTAGTGGGAGAAAATATATTTTTGAGGTGTTGGAGGCGCACAAATTAGAGGATATAGGATTTAAAAGATGGCCCCTTTGTAAAAAATGTACAAATACATGGAGGCTACTTAAACAGATAATGGGGATTAAGGGCTCAATTGTGTGTACACCATTATGGAACAATGATAATTTAATTGAATTTAAGAAAATTTCAGATACACAAAGTTGGTGTAGGGTGGGAATTACGTTAGTGTCACAGGTATTCAAGAATGGAGAAATCATCTCTTTGGAGTCACTAAAAGAGTATTATTATTTACATAGAGGGTTTGATTTTCGTTATAGGCAATTTTACGATGCGTACTATCACACTAGGAATAAGTAGGTTTTTGGGTTATATGATTTTAAACCACTGAACTGGGTGAGAAGACAAGGGGATACAAAGAATAAAATTTTGGGTTATTATAAATTGTTAAATCGGGTGGTCACAGACAAGGATAGATTTTTGTGTCAAAACCACTGGGAGAATGAAGTTGGGGAAATTGATGTAACTCACTGAGATGAAATATTTCAGAATATGGAATTGGTATCAGTTAATATGAACCACCGGATGGTACATTATAATATTATTCATCGCCTTTACTACACTCCAGCCCGACTCTTCAGGATGGGGGTAAGGTCCCACTCCAGTTGTGCAAGGTGTGGAGAAGAAGATGCTGTTTTTTTGCACATTATTTTGGATTGCCCTTCTCTAATAAATTATTGGTCAGAGGTCTATAAAAAAATAAAGATATTTTGAATGATCAGATTCAATATTCTGTGAAAACTTTATACTTAATTGTTTTGAAGCAGGGGCTTCAAATAAACTATTGAGATCTGAGAAAATAGGCCTATGTAGGGCACTTTTGCTGGCAAGGCTGATAATTGTTAGAAAATGGGGGAGTAGTTCAATACCTTGTGTTAAAGAATGGGAACTCTTAATGATTAAGGTAATAAAATATGAAAAGATTTATTTTACACATAGGAATAAGTTGAAAGAATGGTACGAGATTTGGGGGAAGTGGGAACAGGACCATAGGTGACAGTATATTTTATGGGATTGTTCTTGTTGTGTTTTTTTTTTTGTTTGTTTGTTTCCTGGCCTAATAAAGAAAAAGAAAAAAAATGTGATAGAAGTCTAATAGATTGGTAGGGTGATAAACAAAGTTTTGTATCATTGTATCAACACATAAGGCCGGAATTTGAGAATTTTTGAACACTTCCACTTTTTTGCCAGCATATTCAGCAAGAAATTTTCTGCATTGTTTCTTATTTGAATAGATACTATTGTAATTGGCTACTATTAAACATGATTGGAGTAATTTCAAGTCTTCTGTCAGCAGAGGCCTGAATCCCGCAACACAATATCTGCACTTAGAACAGTTATCGGAAAGGTAATTGCCTTAATCAGAGGCTTCCCCTGGAAACTGATTTTCTATTGTGATTTTTACAAGCTTTCACATTATCAAGGGAACGGCGACAATGTCAAGCTTGGATTCAAAATAGATAGATTATTGCTATAATTGTCACTGTTCTTTTTCTTTCTTTTTAATACATTTGGATTTATTTGCTTGAAATTGGCATCCTTCCAAATCAATATCTTCTCCACCTGTGTAACATGAACAGTATCTATATTTGTTTTTAGCATGGTGTTATAAAATGGTCAATAGAGATGATAAATAACAAGGGTGGTAAAGGATTAGAAAAACATGGCTGCCATCTTGCAAAAGCAGCACCACATCTCAGCTCTCTGCTGAAGTTAAATGTTTAAACCACCTTTAAATTACATTTTTAAGTTTAAAATATTTTTAAAGAATTTTTGATGATATTTTACATTTCCATGTCAATATCTATATTTAAACATTGGCTGCCAAGCCTAATAATAGGCGTCACTTCTTGGTCTGTACAGATAACTTTACTGCAATTAAGGTCCCTCTACTCCTTACAATTTAGCAGGAGATTGTCAGGAAGGAAGTGTTTCTTCCTGGCAAGCATCTGCTTCTCAGTGAAGGAGACCATTGTATTTATATACAGCGATTTCTTCAACAGTACGGGGAGGAGCAATCATGAATGCCATTGCTTTTCCCCTTACAGAATCATTGTTTGCTGGCAGCAGAGTGCTGTTTATAAGCTGCCGGCAAAGAACGATTTAGGCTACTTTCACACTAGCGTTTTTAAATTCCGGTATTGAGTTCCGTCATAGGGGCTCAATACCGGAAAAAAACGCTTCAGTTTTGTCCCCATTCATTGTCAATGGGGACAAAACTGAACTGAAGACAACGGAATGCTCCTGAAAGCATTCCGTTCCGTCTTCAGATCGGAGAACATGCTGCGGTTTTCTCTCTGGTCCAGGCATCCGCACCAAGACGGATTCGGAATGACCCCCAATGCAAGTCAATGGGGACGGATCCGTTTGGTGTGACACACCAGTAATCCGGATCTGTCCTCCATTGACTTGCAATGGGGGGTCATTCCGGATCCGGCTACACATGTACAGAGATACATACAGACATACAGACATACATACTCACACAGAGTGGCGCTGTGGGGAATCGTCATCACTGCGCGCAGGAGGCGCGTAAAGATGTGCTGCCGGCGTCCCTGGCTGGAGTATGTAAGTATTTATGTGTATGTGTGTGTATGTATGTTCTCTGTGTCTTGTCCCAATGTCTGTGTCAAGATGTGTGGGGCCGGACCACTGCTCTGGCTCCACACATGTATAGCGGCAGTACGGATCCATCGGCACCCTTTAGGTGCCGGATCCGTGCTGCCGCTAGTGTGAAAGAGGCCTTAGGTAACCGTGTGAAAGAAGCAATTACCCGATGAACAAGCGTTTCGCTCATTCATCAGGTAATTGGCGACATCTTTAGGCTTCATTCGCACGTCCGTGTGTGTTCTGCGGTCCGCAAATTGCAGATCCGCAAAACACGGACATCGGCCATGTGCGTTCTGCATTTTGTGGAATAATAGAAATGCCTGTTCTTGTCCGTGGCTGCAGACAAGAATAGGACATGTTCTATTTTTTTTGCGGGGCTGCTGACCGGAAGTCTTTTGCGACCCCATTGAAAATGAATAGGTCCGCACCCGTTCCGCAAAATTGCGGAAAGGATGCAGACCCATTATGCGGACATGTGAATGGAGCCTTACACTGCCAGATAATTGCTATTGACCATTCCTATGAACACTTGCTAGCAATTATCTGGCCAGTTCTCGGCCTGTGGAAAGTGCCCTTTTCCTTCATATCTGTCATTCTAATCCTGCCTGTAATGATATCACCTCTGTGTAGATAAGACAGGATCCACCATTCACATTAGGTCATTGTCAATGCTTTTCTACAGAGCATGCCTCCAAAACTCTCCCAAAGAAGTCAATAGGGACAGGTCCAGACATTTGTCTCTGTGGCCCATGCGATGGCTATTAAGCAATTTTCTTAATGCTTTCTAAATGCTTTTAAGAACAGTTCAGGAAAGATGGCAGCCTCCCATAATCATGTTCAGGAAATAAAAAATGTACAATCTGAAGATAAAAATAGATTCCAAAAAAAATGATGTGTGTAACTACCTGGTTTTACTTGGCAGATAACATTTTTTGTGACCTGCAGTAATGCACACAACCTGTGGACAGGAAAAGTGCTATTTTTGGAAGAAAACATCCATATTTTTCCAATCCAGTGCAAGCGTTTACACGTCACCATGAAAAGTGACAACATGTGACCATGGAAAAAAGCATACAAATGCATTAGTAACTGATATCATTACAGGCATTTTGCTCTGGTCCTATGCCAGGTCTAATCCAATGTATATTGTGTACCAGTCCTGCTGTGTAGTAATTTATGACTGTCTTCGCACATTCTGCCCTATAACCAGGAGAGGACTTACCATATGTGCAACCTGGCCCACAAGATAAAGGGTCCTTCTTACAAGCAATTTCTTAGTGTCTATTAAGTCAAATCTAAGCAACGTAAAGGGAGTTTTTCATTAAAAGGGCTAAAGTTTGTAGAAAAGGCCTCAGAGTGGTGAAAGAGAAAAATACAAAAAGCCATACTTAACCTCAGCAATCTCCCACCGCTCCCATTCTAAAGCTTACTGGGTCCCAGCTGACCTCTTCTTCCTGGTCCCATCTAACATAAAGGAAATGCCTGGAGTTAACAGTGGTGTAACTAGAAATGACTGGGCCCCACAGAAAATTTTTGAATGGGGACCTCCCCCAGCGACTTCTTTGCAACTCCTGACTCCTGTGCAACCCTCACTCCTAGTCAAGATCGCTCTCTCAGACGAGGCCCAGCAGCCGCTCACTCCGCTTATTACAGTGTCAATAAAATCTTTAAGTCCTCCTCCTAAGTGTGCCCCTTCTGAGTTCAGGCCCCAAAGCAGCCTGCCTGAAGATTACTGCTCAGCCAGTCATTGGCTGCAGCATTGAACTACCTCAGAAATATTAACCCCCTGGAAACTCCTCCACAGAGTAGCTGATATATGTACACAGGGGGTCCGACTGTTGGGAACCCCAGTGATAATGAGAACAGAGATACCCTTATGCCCTGTATGAATAGGGCAGTGGTGCATGACCATGATTCCATTCACTTCTATGGGACTGACAGAGAGAGCTGAGCACTGCGCTCTGCAGTTCTATCAAAGTGAATGGAAAAGTGGTCATGCACCATTCACAGGGAGTGGGGAGTGCCAGCAAGCGGGTCCCCAATGATCATTTATCATCTATTCCTGTTGGACATCAACATACCCGCTCCTTTAATTCTCAGGGAGATAAACCTCTTCCAGAGGCATCTGGCAGCAACTTACTTCCATCTCAATGTATGTGTATAAAGGGTTTGGGAAGAGCTTTTACTGACAGCTATCTAATGTGGTTTATGTAATGAATTTCATAATTCAAGATTACTAGTGCTTTGTCAAAGCAATAAAGGGTGTGCTCTATGCTGAGTTGTTCGAGAGCAAGTGGCCCATACATTGTTCATGTATAGGGGCCCTTCTGTGTATACTTCTTTAACGAATCTGGCTTCCCCTAGTTTAGGGCTCCAGGATCTAAAAAGTGACAAGCCAATCTGCTGTCTGACTGCAAGGCCTAGACCAAACTTGGGCCACCAGCCAATGTCAGACATGGGTCCTTCACGTAATGATAATATGTGTAGCTCATGTATCTAATGATTAGTGCTATATAATCACAAATTCTTGTTAGGAGTTTTTAACTCTTATTTTGGACAGTGACTTACTGGTTTCTAGGAGGACATATGGCGAACTATGTACCATACTGACACTTGGCATGATCTCCAAATGTGTCCAAAGTGTCCTAAGCCAAATAAGACAATCTAGCTGGCCAATGCTCAGGCTAAGCAGATAATTGTCCACTGTCCCAATGCAAGTATCAGTTGAAGATCACCAAAGGTAATCTTGTCATTTCATTTATCAGTCTCTTCACTGGTAAACCCAACATCTTGTAAGTTGGTTATTGCTAGACAAATAGTCATTTGGGACATATCCACAATTTGTTAGTATTTTTGCAATAAATATTTGTGATAGAACATAGTTGACCACATGCATCCAGATGTCTCATCAACATCAGTCAGCTTTGAGAACAGTGATGTCGGCACAAGCTAGTCCTTCTCTTATTTATGCCAGAAAGTATGAAATGGATTTTCTTTTCAGGTTAAAATTAATTTAAAATGAATGCATGAATCTCTAGTGGCCAGGAGCGTAGCTAAAGGCTCATGGGCCCTGGTGCAAGAGTTCAGCTTGGGCCCCCCTCCTCTTAGTGCTCTGTGTGTCTTCTTATGCGTTACAAGGGTTTTTGGGCCCCCTCAGGCTCCTGGGCCCGGTAGCGACTGCTACCTCTGCACCTATAGCTACGCCCCTGCTAGTGGCCAATCACCCACCCCACATTCATAGAATTACCATGAGCGTTCAGAAAAGCCAAAAGTAACTATTAATGGCAGAGGATCAAAGCTGAACAATTTATATTCCACAGACTTCTGTCTACAGTTATCTAGAGAGGGTTGGAGTATGTAGGTCTGGTATGTGTACTTCCCTAGTAAGAGGCAAAGTGTTTATTTGTACACACACTCAGATTAGTAATAGAGATGAGCGAGTAGTGTTCGATCGAGCTGGTATTCGATCAAATACTACGCTATTCGGCAAACTCGATTTCGATCGAGTATAACGGCGATGGCGCACTTAGAATTCGTTTCCCCTCCCACCTTCCCCGGCGCTTTTTTTCCACCAATCACCATGCAGGGGGGGTATGACAGGCCCGCGGAGCACGCTGGCAGCGCGAAAACGGCATCTACATGGATTGGCTGGAAAAACCACGTGACCTCGAATCATAAAAACTCAGCTCTTCCTGCTCGTTCGCATATGCTGCGTGAACTTAGTCAGGGACAGAGGCTGGAGAAGGGAGAGATAGGTTTTAGCTGTTGGACAGGCAGGAGAGTGATTAAAAGACCTTATCAGGGCTACTATAAGTGGCAGTACAGTGATAGCTTTACTACCATAATACACTCTGCAGAGACGGCTGCTGTATTCAGGGATAGCTGCTGGAGTAGGGACAGAGAGAGGCATTAGTGGTGTATAGGTGCTCTGCTACATACAAACTATATTTGGCACTTCTGTTCTGCGTTCTTTTGGCTGCAAAACCTGTTATATACCTATGTGTACATGCACCATCTGATTTCTGGCAGTATATCGGCTGTGTAACATTTTTTTTTTTTTAAATACAGTTTCTTTGGCTTCTAGTGTTCTGGGTTCTGTGTGCTGCAATACCCTTTTTGTATACCAGATGTAAATACCCACCGTCTGACCTTTAGTAACACGGCTGTGTACCTAGAAAATAAAAAAAAAAAGGCATTTTATTTGGCACCTGTACTGTGCGTTCTGCGTGCTTGCAAAATTATTTATATACGTGTGGTTAATACACACCGTCTGACCTGTTAGTACACGGCTGTGTACCTAGAAATATAAAAAAAAGGCATTTTATTTGGCACCTGTACTGTGCGTTCTGCGTGCCTTCAAAAATCTTGTATATACGTGGTGTTAATACACACCATCTGACCTGTTAGTACACGGCTGTGTACCTTAGAAATATATAATAAAAAAAGGCATTTTATTTGGCACCTGTACTGTGCGTTCTGCGTGCTTGAAAATTATTTTATATACGTGGTGTTAATACACACCGTCTGACCTGTTAGTAACACGGCTGTGTACCTAGAAATATAAAAAAAAAGGCATTTTAATTTGGCACCTGTACTGTGCGTTCAGCGTGCTTGCAAAATTATTTATATACGTGGTGTTAATACACACCGTCTGACCTGTTAGTACAACGGCTGTGTACCTAGAAATATAAAAAAAAAAGGCATTTTATTGGCACCTGTAACTGTGCATTCTGCGTGCCTGCAAAAATTTGTATATACGTGGTGTTAATACACGACCGTCTGACCTGTTAGTACACGGCTGTGCTACCTAGAAATATATAAAAAAAAGGCATTTTATTTGGCACCTGTACTTTGCGTTCTGCGTGCTTGCAAAATTATTTTATATATGTGGTGTTAATACACACCGTCTGACCTGTTAGTACACGGCTGGTGTACCTAGAAATATTTAAAAAAAGGCCATTTTATTTGGCACCTGTACTGTGCGTTCTGCGTGCTTGCAAAATTATTTTATATATGTGGTGTTAATACACATCGTCTGACCTGTTAGTACACGGCTGTGTACCTAGAAATATAAAAAAAGGCATTTTATTTGGCACCTGTACTGTGCGTTCCTGCGTGCCTGCAAAAATCTTGTAT
The DNA here is from genome assembly GCA_900303285.1 of Rhinella marina. NCBI lineage: Eukaryota > Metazoa > Chordata > Amphibia > Anura > Bufonidae > Rhinella > Rhinella marina. The sequence continues at coordinate 33,139 of ONZH01018129.1, forward strand.
ATACGTGGTGTTAATACACCACCGTCTGACCTGTTAGTACACAGCTGTGTACCTAGAAATATAAAAAAAAAGGCATTTTATTTGGCACCTGTACTCTGCGTTCTGCGTGCCTGCAAAAATCTTGTATATACGTGGTGTTAATACACACCGTCTGACCTGTTAGTACACGGCTGTGTACCTAGAATATAAAAAAAACAAGGCATTTTATTTGGCACCTGTACTGTGCGTTCTGCATGCCTGCAAAAATCTTGTATATACGTGGTGTTAATACACACCGTCTGACCTGTTAGTACACGGCTGTGTACCTAGAAATATTTTAAAAAAGGCATTTTATTTGGCACCTGTACTTTGCGTTCTGCGTGCTTGCAAAATTATTTTATATATGTGGTGTTAATACACACCGTCTGAACCTGTTAGTACACGGCTGTGTACCTAGAAATATTAAAAAAAAGGCATTTTATTTGGCACCTGTACTGTGCGTTCTGCGTGCCTGCAAAAATCTTGTATATACGTGGTGTTAATACACACCGTCTGACCTGTTAGTACACAGCTATGTACCTAGAAATATTAAAAAAAAGGCATTTTATTTGGCACCTGTACTGCTGCGTTCTGCGTGCCTGCAAAAATCTTGTATATTACGTGGTGTTAATACACACCGTCTGACCTGTTAGTACACGGCTGTGTACCTAGAAATATTAAAAAAAGGCATTTTATTTGGCACTGTACTTTGCGTTCTGCGTGCTTGCAAAATTATTTTATATATGTGGTGTTAATACACACCGTCTGACCTGTTAGTACATCGGCTGTGTACCTAGAAATATAAAAAAAGGCATTTGATTTGGCACCTGTACTGTGCGTTCTGCGTGCCTGCAAAAATCTTGTATATACGTGGTGTTAATACACACCGTCTGACCTGTTAGTACACGGCTGTGGTACCTAGAAATATATAAAAAAAAGGCATTTTATTTGGCACCTGTACTGTGCGTTCTGCGTGCTTGCAAAATAATTTTATATACGTGGTGTTAATACACACCGTCTGAACTGTTAGTACACGGCTGTGTACCTAGAAATATAAAAAAAGGCATTTTAATTTGGCACCTGTACTGTGGCGTTCTGTGTGCCTGCAAAAATCTTGCATATACGTGGATGTTAATACACACCGTCTGACCTGTTAGTACACAGCTGTGTACCTAGAAAATATAAAAAAAAAAAAGGCATTTTATTTGGCACCTGTACTCTGCGTTCTGCATGCCTGCAAAATCTTTGTATATACGTGGTGTTAATACACACCGTCTGACCTGTTAGTACACCGGCTGTGTACCTAGAAATATAAAAAAAAGGCATTTTATTTGGCACCTATACTGTGCGTTCTGCGTGCCTGCAAAAATCTTGTATATACGTTGTGTTAATACACACCGTCTGACCTGTTAGTACACGGCTGTGTACCTAGAAATATAAAAAAAGGCATTTTATTTGGCACCTGTACTGTGCGTTCTGCGTGCCTGCAAAAATCTTGTATATACGTGGTGTTAATACACACCGTCTGACCTGTTAGTACACGGCGTGTACCTAGAAATATTAAAAAAGGCATTTTATTTGGCACCTGTACTTTGCGTCTGCGTGCTTGCAAAATTATTTTACATATGTGGTGTTAATACACACCGTCTACCTGTTAGTATACACGGCTGTGTACCTAGAAATATAAAAAAAGGCATTTTATTTGGCACCTGTACTGTGCGTTCTGCATGCCTGCAAAATCTTTATATACGTGGTGTTAATACACACCGTCTGACCTGTTAGTACACGGCTGTGTACCTAGAAATATAAAAAAAAGGCCTTTTATTTGGCACCTGTACTGTGCGTTCTGCGTGCTTGCAAAATTATTTTATATACGTGGTGTTAATACACACCGTCTGACCTGTTAGTACACGGCTGTGTACCTAGAAATATAAAAAAAAGGCCTTTTATTTGGCACCTGTACTGTGCGTTCTGCGTGCTTGCAAAATTATTTTATATACGTGGTGTTAATACACACCGTCTGACCTGTTAGTACACGGCTGTGTACCTAGAAATATTAAAAAAAAGGCCTTTTATTTGGCACCTGTACTGTGCGTTCTGCGTGCTTGCAAAAATCTTTTATATACGTGGTGTTAATACACACCGTCTGACCTGTTAGTACACGGCTGTGTACCTAGAAATATTAAAAAAAAAGGCCTTTTATTTGGCACCTGTACTGTGCGTTCTGCGTGCTTGCAAAATTATTTTATATACGTGGTGTTAATACACACCGTCTGACCTGTTAGTACACGGCTGTGTACCTAGAAATATAAAAAAAAAGGCCTTTTATTTGGCACCTGTACTGTGCGTTCTGCGTGCTTGCAAAAATTTTTTATATACGTGGTGTTAATACACACCGTCTGACCTGTTAGTACACGGCTGTGTACCTAGAAATATTAAAAAAAGGCCTTTTATTTGGCACCTGTACTGTGCGTTCTGC
>ONZH01018130.1:0-24043 GCA_900303285.1 Rhinella marina
CCTTCCTTGGTTGTTCCTTCCCGGTGAAAGGCCTGGCTAGTTTTGACCGTCGTTGAGACATGTGATGGTGTCTCTGTGGTTTTCTTTTATTTGCATATTGCTTCTCCCAGGGAGCCTTGTTTTAGATTCACCAACGTTGAGACTCGTGATGGTGTCTCTGTGGTGATGATGGTTGATCTCCCTGAGGTCAATCATCTTTTCTTAAATGACACCCTACTGACGGTGGCTATTTAGACTGCGACCCAGACAAATGTCGCACAGAGATTTTTAGGATCAATCTATATACGTGACAGGTAGCAAATGACTTGGTTGTATTCTGTGACGTACAGAAAGTGTCACCTGGACAGAATATACGGATTGGAGTGAGTGTGCTGAACTGTGACACACAGAAAGGTTACACGCAGCTGTGTGAAATGGATTTGTATCACTGAGCTAAAACAACTAAAAAACAAATTTTTTTTTATATTTTTTTTTTAGTTTAGTTTTTTTTGGGAACGTGACGTGCAGAAACTATCATAGAGCTGACTGACACCCTACTGACGGTGGCTATTTAGACTGCGACCCAGACAAATGTCGCACTGAGATTTTTAGGATCAATCTATATACGTGACAGGTAGCAAATGACTTGGTTGTATTCTGTGATGTACAGAAAGTGTCACCTGGACAGAATATATGGATTGGAGCGAGTGTGCTGAACTGGGACACACAGAAAGGTTACACACAGCTGTGTGAAATGGATTTGTATCACTGAGCTAAAACAACTAAAAAACTAATTTTTTTTGTATATTTTGTTTTGGATTTTTGTTTTTTTTGGAACGTGACGTGCAGAAACTATCGTAGAGCTGACTGACACCCTACTGACGGTGGCTATTTAGACTGCGACCCAGACAAATGTCGCACAGAGATTTTTAGGATCAATCTATATACGTGACAGGTAGCAAATGACTTGGTTGTATTCTGTGACATACAGAAAGTGTCACCTGGACAGAAAATAGTGAGTGTACTGAACTGTGACACACAGAATGGTTCCACACTGCTGTGTGCAATGGATTTGTATCACTGAGATATAACATTAAAAAAAAGGGGGTTATATATGGCGATAGCTGCACTACTAGTGTCAGACAGCCAGCCAAGCCAGGAGACAAAAAAAAATTTCTTCTAGCCCTTAGAAGGGCTGTTGGGTTCTTTGTGGGTTATTCCTGCCTAACAGAGAACTAAATGCAGGCCCTAACACTCTCCCTGAAACGCAGCAGCTCTATCCCTAACGACATCCAGACGGCATCTGAGCCGAGCACCGCGGCCAGTCACTAGTATATTCCAGGGTCACCTGATCAGGCCAGCCAACCCCTGCTATCGACATGTAAGGGCCCCACGTGATGCTGAGTGTACCGTAGAGTCTCCTGGCTTGTGATTGGCTGTGTTTATAGGCGCCAAAAAAGCACGATGCGGAAGTTGCCATTTCCTCGAGCATGGCGAGATACTAGTCCGAGCAGCGAGCACTTACGAGTACCCTAATACTCGAACGAGCACCAAGCTCGGACGAGTATGCTCGCTCATCTCTACTGTTATCTAATCTGCCGCACAGTACCAACACTGATCTTGTCTGAGCAACGTGCAAGCCATGAGAGATTTAAAGGATTCTTGTTGGCTTTTCAATTAATTTAATTGCTAACATACAGAGAAAGTAGAGGAAGAAAAGGAGACACTAAGTTCTAGGGAGGAAATAATAATTTAAGCATGTGACAAGCAGAAGGCAGAGAGTAACAAAATAATGAATAAGTAAATATTAATGGTATAAAAGATGTTTTGCAAACTGCTGAAAGCATTCATTTAATCTTACCTTGCCTGGTCACAGTTGACACACAGCTATGAGATTCGTATTACAGGGGGAATGAAGACAAAGAGGCATCTTTATCTGTAGTCTTACATCTTCATTATTGTTTGTGAGGAAAGTAAGATAATGGAATATCTTGTGGTTAAATATTCATTTAAATCAACAATCGCATCAATTGCTCTAAGAGATGGATCTTTCTTTATCAGCTTAAGGGCTTGTGTCAAAAAAGGCAACAGAATGCGGTAATAAAGCTATGACCGGGCGACAGCAGTGGTATCAAGGGAAGTGACCAAAAACATGTAAAATAAATAAATAAATCTAAAAAAGCTAAATTGTGCCATAAAAAAGGTCAAAAGTGCATAATAAAATGTCAAATTCCGATATACAAAGTAACAGTCCTACCTAAGATGAAAATGTATACACTGTCCACAGCTTACCCTTTGATCCTAAAAACAGGGGTAGCAGTTTTCTTAAACGGATGGGGTGGCGGTTGAGCATGCATGCTACTGCTCTATTCATTCTGTATGGGACAGCCGGAAATAGTCAAGTCACACAAATAATTTTAATGGAGTGTGTCACCTATTATTTTTTCTGCCAATTGAAATCAGATAAAGACATATCCTTTTTTCAAACTTGTTTCTATTTTCTCATTTTTAAATTTTATATTTTATTTTCCTGAACATTATTATGGAGGCAACCATCTTGCCCAAGCTGTTCTTAGGGGGCTAACCTCAGGTGTAAAACACGGGCACCAACCATGTGCGCTTCACATTGCGGGGCAGACCCATTGGAATGGGTCATCAATCCACAAGATGTGGTGAACGATAGCACATGTTCTATTTTTTTGTGGAGTGGAGGAGGCATGGATGGGCTTCTGTGAATGTCCCCTTAACAGCATTCAGAGTTATGTTTTACAGCACCCACCTGAGTCATAGACACAGTAGACAGGAGGAAACTCTTTGGCTGCTATGGGAAAGTATTGTAGGTATGCTCTGTGACCTGTGCAGTGGTCATTTTGCAGGGAGGAGGAAGGGGAGAATTATGACCATCACCTATTGTGAGTGGTGAATCATGTCTTATCTATACAGAGATGTTATCTTTCATTGAAATTCTGCCTGTGATGATAATGAAATGACTCATGAGAAATGATCTCTCAACATGCAGGATTTGGGATTTTTTTTTAGGCAGCAATATGCAAAATGTTAAACAATTACCAAAAATGTAAAATATAAAAATGTTTAACATAAAAACTTAATTTATACAGTAGGTCATTTTCTGATGACACATTCTCGTTAACATTCTGCCATTTAATATCAGAAGTCTGAGATAAAAAGGCATAATTTTGTGATTTAAAAAAGAAAATAAAAAATATATCTTTAAAGGGAATCTGTCACCTCAATCTTGAACTATTATTGCAGTAATACATAAGTAGTACTGCAGATAAGGAGTCCAGATTGCTACTCTGAAATAAATGAGTCCTTTCCTGTATGTTAGCAGAACACAACAGTCCGGACTGCAGATAATAGTCCTGAATCATGGTGACAGATTCCCTTTAAAAATTCTGAATTAGGCTTAAAGGGGATCCAATTATTTCAAGCCTAGCCTGATCCTGTACTCACCTATATCTCCCCGTGCCTTCCTCAGCCCCCAAAACTCTTGGCTTCCTCCCACTTTTTATATACAAGACCGAGTGATATCGAGGTATACGGCATGTGACCATCGTGGCCGATCACCGGCCTCAGCCGTCTAGGGTATTCAGATATATGAAATCACAAAATGATAGATATAAGCCTATTTTCTATCCAGTGGGTAGTGAAAAGTTTATATCTCTGCACAACTTTTTTAAGGGGGCCATATAAATTAGATCTTTGATGATGACTAGTGTTGAGCGAGCATGCTCGGCCGAATACGATATTCGGCCGAGCATGGCGGCGCTCGCGACCACGCGGTGTTCGGCCGAACACCGTGTGTGCTCGAGCGCCATGCTCGAGTCCCCTGCCTGCACGCTAATTAGCCAATTAGCATGCGGGGAGGTACTGGCATTCACTGTAATGCCAGTAGCCATGTTATCGACATTACCTGCGCTGTGTCTGTTGTATAACGTTAGCGCAAGGAGGGACAGATAGTGTAGGGATAGGATTTGGCTAGGCAGGGCTAGTTGTTCTGTTTAAAAGACCCAAAAGTCATTTTAAGGACTGTTGTTATATCTGGCTGCAATATTTTTTTTTTCTTTTGGGGCAAAAATAACGCAAGTTTGCCTGACCTTAACACCACCTGCACAGCCGGGTGCATTATAACGTTTCTGTTTCTTATATACCTGACATCCGGTGTAATTTTTCCTGCCGCTAATCAAGGCGACATTACCTGTGTTGCGTGTGCTGTATAACATTTGAACAACCTAAATACCTGTTACATTCATTGTAATTTTTTCTGCTGTTAGTGACGGCGATATTCCCTGCGCTACGTCTGCTGTATAACGTTTGAACATCCTAAATACTTGGGAGTCCAAGATGCATCCAGACATTCTCCCCATGATGTTCCCAAACCATTTCAGTGGTGTTTCCACCATTTTCTGACCTTTCCCTATGAACCAGACATCCTCCCCTCTTCAGGGCAGGGGGTGCCTGGTTTAGTGCTCGGGTTCTCCCATTGACTTTCATTGTGCTTGGGTGCAAGAATTTGAAATGTTGAATTTGAACACGCCCAATCCTTTTCTTCTGTTTTTTTTTTTTTTTTTTTTTAGATAATGTCCTATGTTGCATTGTATATTTTTATATTAGATTACTACATTGTGTACTTTAACTCACAGGAGGCCTTTGCCAACAGTTGGTGCTGGCGAGACAGACCTCTTTCACTGGTAGATACCTCTCTGCATATTCTCAGTGGAGATAAGACATAACCAGTGCGACTTACTATCCTGATTGAGAACACTTGCATCCTGTCAACGTACAAGTAGGGAATAGTGCAGTCCTGAGCTCCACCCACACCACTTTCCTTATCTATCACAGGGATCAGGTCAAATTCAAGCCGAAGTCAAATAACAGAAGTTGCAATATACACTCACCGGCCACTTTATTAGGTACACCATGCTAGTAACGGGTTGGACCCCCTTTTGCCTTCAGAACTGCCTCAATTCTTCGTGGCATAGATTCAACAAGGTGCTGGAAGCATTCCTCAGAGATTTTGGTACATATTGACATGATGGCATCACACAGTTGCCGCAGATTTGTCGGCTGCACATCCATGATGCGAATCTCCTGTTCCACCACATCCCAAAGATGCTCTATTGGATTGAGATCTGGTGACTGTGGAGGCCATTTGAGTACAGTGAACTCATTGTCATGTTCAAGAAACCAGTCTGAGATGATTCCAGCTTTATGACATGGCGCATTATCCTGCTGAAAGTAGCCATCAGATGTTGGGTACATTGTGGTCATAAAGGGATGGACATGGTCAGCAACAATACTCAGGTAGGCTGTGGCGTTGCAACGATGCTCCATTGGTACCAAGGGGCCCAAAGAGTGCCAAGAAAATATTCCCCACACCATGACACCACCACCACCAGCTTGAACCGTTGATACAAGGCAGGATGGATCCATGCTTTCATGTTGTTGACGCCAAATTCTGACCCTACCATCCGAATGTCGCAGCAGAAATCGAGACTCATCAGACCAGGCAACGTTTTTCCAATCTTCTACTGTCCAATTTCTATGAGCTTGTGCAAATTGTAGCCTCAGTTTCCTGTTCTTAGCTGAAAGGAGTGGTACCCGGTGTGGTCTTCTGCTGCTGTAGCCCATCTGCCTCAAAGTTCGACGTACTGTGCGTTCAGAGATGCTCTTCTGCCTACCTTGGTTGTAACGGGTGGCAATTTGAGTCACTGTTGCCTTTCTATCAGCTCGAACCAGTCTGCCCATTCTCCTCTGACCTCTGGCATCAACAAGGCATTTCCGCCCACAGAACTGCCGCTCACTGGATGTTTTTTCTTTTTCGGACCATTCTCTGTAAACCCTAGAGATGGTTGTGCGTGAAAATCCCAGTAGATCAGCAGTTTCTGAAATACTCAGACCAGCCCTTCTGGCACCAACAACCATGCCACGTTCAAAGGCACTCAAATCACCTTTCTTCCCCATACTGATGCTCGGTTTGAACTGCAGGAGATTGTCTTGACCATGTCTACATGCCTAAATGCACTGAGTTGCCACCATGTGATTGGCTGATTAGAAATTAAGTGTTAACGAGCAGTTGGACAGGTGTACCTAATAAAGTGGCCGGTGAGTGTAGTTCAAACACTGGTGAGGTATATCACAGGTTGCCTGTTTAAATAGGCCCAATTGATGGATCATGTGATGTGGCCCGTGTCACGTGACCCACGTCCAGCACATTCACACATCTGAGCACCGACTCATTAATGTCGGCGCTCAGATCCCTTGCAGTTCGTTGCCTAGGGGATGGAGGACGCGGGCCGCCCTTGTGAAGCGTGCACCACCAAGTCCTCCATGTCCCCAGGTTGCCAGGGAGACGAGGATGCCGGCCGCGTATATTCCGGCTCCCCCCCTCCTCATAACCGGAGTGCGGCTCACCCAAGCATGTCTGCATATGTAATGGAGGATCGGAAAGGACAGCTATTTTATTCTACCAATTGCTATCTAAACTATATTATCCAGCTTTACTTAACTTTTCCCTTTTTTTAACTCACAGATGATTCATTAAGCTTGCTGCTACCGTGTCCCGTTCTTAGTATCTGTTCTGTAGTTAGAGATAATTTATCTTTTGACTTTAATTAGTTTTGCAGTTTGATAAACCCGTGAAAGTGAAAATTGAGTGTTGAGTTGAGGATCTTACGGATTTCTGTGCTAGAGAAAAAAAAAACTTCAGAGATGTGACTGCATAACTTCTGAAACCCAAAAAATAGCTTGTCTTCTCATTAGGCTCTAGTACAGTAGGTGGTGAAGCCTCATTTAAAAATGATTCTTATTTAACCAAAATGTGATGTCTTATTCGGGACAATATATAAAAATAAAAGGAGGAATATATTCCCCTCTTATGTAGCATACTGTGCCCACCTAGAGCCAAGTAGTGCTAAGCAGTGCCCAGTTACTGTCAGTCATTGCCCACATAAATAATGAATACTGTGCCATTTAAAGGGGTTGGCCAACTTTTGGAGGGTTTTTGGCAAACCCCAACCCCCATCCACCCCGGGCAGACCTGTAAGGAAAAGCATACTAACCGGCAGATTTTCAAAGTATATTTTGCCCCTTGGCCTCTGCTGTCTCGCTCAGGACTTTTGCTGTCAATAGTGATCTGCTCCCTTTGCGTCATGTCAAGTGGTCATGTAATGCAAGGGATGCAGGTCACCATTGCGTCCATTGATTGGCTGCAGTGGCATCAAAATGGATATTTATATATATATCCATTTATAGCAGGGGACCCAAGAGAGACAGCTGAGACTGGGTGGTGAAGGAGTTGGGAAGCAGCAACGAGGATCAGGTAGGTATGCTTCCCTTTGCTGGTCAGCCTATAAGGATGGGAAATATTGCTAAAACTCTCCAAAAGGTGGCCAACACCTTTAATATCCACAGTGGACAGGAAGCTCCCACAGTATCCAGTGACTCATTAACAGACCCAAACCTACTAGCAGATACCATGGAGTCAGCCACTACATACCTTGCCATGTTCCTGTAGATAGTGATGCTGTGGTACAGAAGGTTTCTGTCATCTCCAGATTTTGGTCACTGCTGTGCCTGATGCAAGGAAGATGTACCATTACATGGTGGCCATATAGAAGAATGGCTGTCCATGTAATATATGGATGACTCAAGTCTGCCAGAAGAGGGGACTCTCTGAATACCAATTTACAGATGGAGCTTCTGAGCTGGAGCTCCCCCATATAGCATCCATATATGATGTAACAGACCATAATGTATGCTTTATACAGACACATATGGCAGGTCTGATTTTACCCTTTAAGTCTTTATGAATTCTTACTTTGGCATTGTGATCGCTCAGAAGGGTTCTGTGTTGATCAAAGTTTTGGTCCAGATATTGTAGATGGAATATGAACCCTAAAATACTGTCATATTGTTTTTTGTACACAGCCTCTAATATCTGTCACCGTAATTGTTAAACATGGCAAAGAAAAAAATAATTCTGAAAATGTGATATCTAAGAAAATTTCAATGATTTACCTACTCATTCACTGGCGGTACGGAACTTCGAAGAGCTATTTGAGTATGAATGGCATACATTTCCCTACATTGCTGCGCCGGCCCCATTGTGGCCAATTAAAAAGACTGGTAAAGCTTAGCAATAGGCAAGCACAGCGAAGTGTGTAGTGTGAACATCGTTCTGCTTGGTTAGAGCTGCTCTTAAGTACAGTAAGTTCAGTGACCCAGTAAATACCTGTTTGTTACTAGATTGATCCCTTCACAGACACCAAGTAGCTTCGTCTTTCAGAAATCAATTTTGTATTAAACACCCTTGTGACTAAAGTCTTGCATTGTAGTCGCTAAGACGCTTCACGTTCAGTCTAGGACTCTTTAGGAGACAGATATATACCGTACAAGTGAAGGCGACGTACAGACATGAAACTACAGGATCCACGCTAAAGAGAAAGTAGTCCCCCCCACCCCAAGAAGATACAAAACGGGAATATAAAATTATTGATTTTCTGTACATAATTATAGTGGCAGTACCTTGCATGAAATGTTATTAACAACATTAAGAGATATGCTTTACAGCAGCTAGAGATGAGCGATACTTCAAAGATTCGCTTCAATGAATATTCGCCAAATTTTTTAAAAGATTCGCTAGTGATAAGATTCGCTTCTGTCCAAGTTGCGTTAAAAAATATTCATTATTCTGGCCATGTTCTGCAAACATTCCCGCATATACGTACGCATGAGCGTACAAAGTGCGTACGAAGCTTTAGCGTATTATTGTCTCGCGATTACATCATACGCACACACGATGCTAGACCTGCACAAATAACGAACATACAGTAAAAGTACGCTACTTAACTGAATACGTACGCATTAGCGTACAAATTATCAGATACGTACGTATCGTTAGCGTAAAAGATTTAAGAACATTTAAGAAGATTCCCACAAACCGAATCTGAAATGATTCTGATTCGATTCGCCGTTGGAAATTACGAAGGTTCGTAAAGAATATACGAAGCGGCGAATATACGAAGCGGCGAATAGATTCGCTCATCTCTAACAGCAGCCATGTGACCATGAGAACCAAAAGCAGACTTATTGACTTATGTGGAACAGTGTTGCAGGCATACTCGTTCAACTTGTGGGAACATAACTGCGCAGGGAGGGAGGGTAGGTGAGCTATAACCATTACCTATTGTAAATTATGACTCCTGTGTTGTCTATATAGAGATACTACCTATCACTGTAGTCCTGCCTGTGATGCTAATGAGATGACTGCTGCGAAGTGATCTCTACAGTACAGGAAGTGTCAACCTATTTTGATTCTCAGTGATGAAAGTGAAAATAATAAGATTCTGTTCTCTTTTTTTGTCGTTGTGTAAAATGATGCAGAAAATTAAAAAATGAACATAAAATTAGCTTTAAACAGGAGGTTATTTTGTTTTGTAATAAAGCATTCCCTTTACATACTCTAGCTATCAGCTCAGGTATCCCTTTTGAAAATTTGTGCATGAATAGGGAAGATCAAACCCATGGAAGTTCTGGTTGGCTGGGTTCGGCCGAACTTGAGGTCAAAGTTCGGTTTCGGGACCGAACTTGACCCGAACTTCACCCCGAACCCCATTAAAGTCAATGAGGAGCCGAACTTCACTTTATTATTTTCCGTTATAAAATGGTTATAACGGAAAATAATAGCATTCTTAAGCGGGAATGCTAAAAAAAATGGCCATTCAGGGGTTAAAAACAATTTTTAAAAAATCACCTCATCCACTTGATCGCGCAGCCGGGATCCTCTTCTTTTTTCTTTCTGCAGGACCATGTGGTGAGCGCGGTTACGTCATCGCAGGTCCAGCTGAATGATCAAGTGGATGAAGTGATTTTTTAAAAATTATTTTAAACTGCAAAGTTCAGGTTCGCTCATCTCTATGCATGAATATTTAAAGCATGTGTGCACCTTTTTACATTTGAAATTATTTGCAAAAAAAATAGTAACATTGTATATGTCTTGACACAAATATCTCGTACTCGTCCTGCATTATAGCCAGCACCATTGTCTTGTGCTGCATTCACAAATCTTCTGGCTTCAGAGACAAAATTTCCCATTATACCGTGATGGCTTGATGTCTTCACAGGGTTTGCTCTGGTGATTTACAGTCTGGTCATCTTTTCAGCAGGAACTTTAGATCAATGCTGCATTAAAGAGAGCATCTAAATTACTTTTAAAAAATAATACTCACCTTATCAATTTCAGCAGGAAGAGGCCACCACGACCATCTTGATTGAAGATCCCACCTGAAATCTCAAGGGCAATGTATGACGCCACCATTCCGGCCAGCGAGATGAGGTCATCACGCTCTGTGCAAGATTTCGGGATCTTCAATCAAGATGACCATGGTAGGTGAGTATTATTGTTTTTTTTTTTTGCACTGAGGCGCCGTGGTCTTCTCTTAGCTTTTCCTAGGCCAGTGCCGTCACGTTTATCGGTCACGTGGCCTAGGAGCAGCTCAGCTCCATTCAAGTGAATGGGACTGAGCACAATACCAAGCACAGCCTCAGTACAATGCATGGCACTGTGCTTGGTAAGCTGCGAGAAGGTAGCGGCGATCACAGGAGCGTCAGTACCTTCCCAAACAGCTGATCGTCGGGGGTCCCGGGTGTTGTACCCCCACCGATCAGATACTAATGACCTATCCTGTGGATAGGTCATCAGTAGTTAAATCCAGGAAAACCTCTTTAAATTTGCACACTTTGCACCCATGCACATTTAGGCTAGGGCTATACAGCAACATGTGGGGTACAACTACACTGCCACGTTCATGTCCCAACAAAGTCGCACAAAATATATATTTTTTATAATAATAGTCAATGTGGCACTGCGACATGCCGTGACTACGACACGACAGTCGCACAAGAATCCAACTTGGATGGATTTTTTGTGACGGTTGTGTCGCTGACGCAGCAAGTCGCAATGCAACACCATTGACGATCCTTAAAAATGTACGGCGCTGTGCTTGGTAAGCTGCGAGAAAGTAGCGGCGCTCACAGGAGCGCCGGTACCTTATCAAACAGCTTATCGGCGGGGGTCCCCGGTGTCGGACCCCCACCGATCAGATACTAATGGCCTATCCTGACGATCGGTCATCAGTAGTAAAATCCTGGAAAACCCCTTTAATGACGGGGGAAGGGGCGGCACAAATGCCATTCCCCATCAATGTGCCTGCTACTTATAAAGAATTGCACTTCATGATGAAGTAATTAATTACAAAACAAATTTGTTTGTGAAATTCGGTGAAGCAGTCAAATCGAATTTTTGTAAACATTGCTCATCTCTAGTCATAGTACAACCAATGAGAAATGGGTAATATCAGGCATTTACAAAGAAAATCTACATCTCTTGTTGATTATATCGGCATATAAAATGTGGACTCAGTACAGTCTGAAAAGTGTTGACTGGTGTGGGGAGATGTCCTGCTGTGTGCCATTTTAGATTTTTTTTTAAAGATAATCGAAATAAAAAAATCTATGGTTTTATTCCAGACTTGAGTACTGGACCCACTACTTTGTTTCTACAATATGGATTTTCTTCTCCTAAGGATCCGTGCACCAATGACTGACAATGGTGGTGAGCTGATTGCACTTATTTTTTTTAATGAATGGGGAGATGTCACGCGCAGGTGTGTGTGTGTGGGGGGGGGGAACCAAACCAAGCGTAGGAGGGAAAGGAGATTAGGCCTAGAAACTAAGGAAGGAAGATGGACACCTCCTACAGGAAACCCTGGCTCAATTCCTGTCTATCTACCAGTATGAACAGGCCTCAAATGTAGGCAAGTTCATACACAGGAACCTAAACACCGAACTGACCCTATAGGACCCTGGAAACTAATGACAGGAATGAGTCTACTTGTTCCTCCAAAAGGAAGGATGAACAGGAGTCTCCATAAGGCCTAATGACAAAACAACAGGAGTGAAAAGGAAACTTATCTTTCAATGAAGAAATGGAGGCTCCAGGATCTCAGCTGAAAACAATACTGCTGCTCACCACCACAACTACAACTGAAGCTATAAACCAAAAGGAATAGTGGGAGAAAAAGCAATAAATAGGGGAGGGACAATTACCACACCAGGAACACCTGAGGGAAAAGGGTGTGGTAAAAACCAACAACAAAAAGGGAAAATATGTCAGATTATACCACGTGTTGCCAATCTGACAGACCTCCTTTTATCTGTCATAGGAATGTCTGTGACAGGAGATCTCTGGATCCATGTGAGGTACAGGGCTGGTTCTATGTTCTTATAATGTGATATGTTATAATGAAAAAATATTTTACATTTTTAAACCAGCACCTGCATCTGAATACTTTTGTAATTGCATATCATTAAAAATTTAATATAGCCACTGAGTTATTCACTGAAATCTATCTGTATAGCGCCACCTGCTGTTTGCTCTTTTTCTAATTTTTCTGTCCTGCTCAGTGAGATGGAAGCACGTGCTCAGTTCTATCCTTCAACTGCCTCTAGCTGCAACAGAAAGGACAATCCCCTGAGAAAAGACACGCCATCCTGAGCTGCCAGCTTGAAATAAATCTAGCAGAGCAATTGGAGCAATGCATGGGGAGATCTCTGGATCCATTTGAGGTACAGGGCTGGTTCTAAGTTTGCTAGAAAGAGACATTCATGTGCTATATGGTTGGAATCATTTGTATATTAAAGGGGTTTTTGTATATTAAAGATGTTTGAGTACCGGCACTCCTGAGAGCCCTGCTGCTTTCTCTCAGCTCACCAGTCACAGTGCTGTACATTGTACTGAGGCTGTGCTTGGTATCGTTCTCAGCCCCATTGACTTGAATGGGACTGAGTCGCTCGTAGGCCACGTGACCAATGAACGTGACGACACTGGCCTAAGAAAAGCTAAGAGAAGGCTGCGGTGCTCACGGGAGTGTTGATCCCTTCTCAAACAGCTGATCGGCGGGGGTCCCAGGTGTCGGACCGCCACCGATCAGATACTGATGACCTATCCTGAGGATTGGTCATCAGTAGTAAAATCCCGGAAAACCCCTTTAATTATATGTGTTATATTATTCTTTAATAGAGCTTCCTCTATTACCTTTCCATGCAAAAATGAATTCACCTTTCAAAGAATTTCCCTATGAGACAATGAACTTCAGCGACTTTGTCGAAACAGAATCTTTAGAGCGCATTCCTCCAAGTGCAACAAGTAAAAATGAGAGAGGAGCCAGATTTCCTGGACTGACAATAATTAGAAGAGAGAGCCGTGAGCTTAAAGAAGAACAATTACTGACTGGCATGTCTCCAGATCCTTCCAACAGGTTATTGTAGGACAGGCAATGCACATCTGCATTACAAAATGGAAAATTAGCTTATCAACAGAAACAGCTTGCAAGCAGACAATTTTGATGGCCGCCTCACAGTACTGTCCACCGTCATGAATAAATGCAGAAATGCAGCGGAGAAGCTGACAAAGTCTATTATATCAATGCACCAGACCAACCTCGGACACACTGACAGCAGCTGCCATGTCTGTATTGTTATTTCTATGCTTATAGGCGTGATGACATTTATTAAACAGGGTTCCAAAATTTGCCCTGGACCTAAAGTTTCTTCAGTACACTGTTACTAATTCATTTGAGGATTTTTGCCAATTTTTTTTCTAGCTCTTTGGGATTTTCACATTTAAAGGGGGTTATTCAAGGACATAAATGTTCTTTAGTTGGTTTGCAAATATAATTGAATAAATCATACTAGTGTAATTTAATTCTGAAAGCTTTAACTTTATCCCAATTTCAGTCCCCATCTCGTGGCCCAGCAGCCTCTTCTGCAATTGTTACAACACTGACAGAGAGCTTCCTTCCCCTCTCTGTGTTGGTGATATGCTTGAAGGGGGCTGGTTGTGTGGGTCAGTTCATTAGCTATATGCTTTTCCCTTCAATTTCTCTGAATCACTCATGATGTAGAACGGAGTTGGCTTAGCTAATGAACTGAACTGGACAGCCAGGCCCCTTCTTCACTTCACCGACAGCTTTCTGGAATGAGAAAGAGGTTCTGAAATCAAGACAATGGTGGAGCTACTGTATCCTAATTAGTTTTATTTTATATCTAAGAATTTGTTACATCCCTGGACAATGGACAATTAATTTAACCCTAGTATGCATAACCTCGGTCTTTTAGGCCCGCTAGCTTACTTGATTGCTATTTTCTGCAAGATAACTTTAGTTAGAATTTTGAAACTCCAGATATTCCTTAAGTTTGTAGTTGAGGGTAATTTCCAGTTGTTTATAAAGTTTTATGTGATAGGCATTTCGACATAAAATGCTTTTTTGGAACACCACATATTTACATAACACGGTGTTATTGTAATCAGGGTTGCTGGGGAGGGGGGTGGATCATGCCTGTGTGTAGAAACACCTGTGATAATGTCATGGCCATGTGATCTTAGGAGGGAAACTGACTCCTCCTTCCCAACGTCAGATAGCCATGACATCATCGCAGGTCTTCTGAACAAAGTAATGAGCATCAAGAGGACAGGACAGTATACACTGTGTTTTTCCTTTGAGTTTACTGACATCTAAGGGCCCTTTCACAAGACCGTGTGAATGAGTCCCCATCTATTCCGCAATTTTGTGGAATAGATGCAGCCCATTTATTTCAATGAGCAGCATTAGATCACGGACAGCTGCGGCTCCGCAAAGAAAGATAGAACATGTCCTATTCTTGTCCGCAATTGTCTTGTCCGGGCAAGCATAGACATTTTGTATGATGTGCCAGCCATGTGTGTTCCGCAAATTGCGGAACACACACCGACTGCCATCCGTGTTTTTGCGGATCAGAATTTTTGTGGATCTGCAAAAACTCGTTCATCTGAACGGCCCCTAAGTCAACAATGGCACATTCTTCTGTAACGTTAAGTGACTCTAAAGATTTGTGAATAAATAAGCTTGCACAGGCTACGTGAATAATTATATTTACTAAGTGATTAAATATACGATACAACAAATAAATCACATACAGAATAACAAGTAAATAAACATCACAAGCCAATGGGGTGGAGACTCCGTCGATCATGCTATAACCCATGGCTGTCTACCCCTGTTATAACACATGACCGACACCCCAGAGTGTACAAGAGAAATAGGGCAAGTCATACGCACATCCTTTCTAGATGAAGGCCTGGTGGAGTCTGCTGAGACAAGGTGGGTTGCAGAGTTTTAACCTGTTAGCCCCTCCTCCAGTGTGCATCATGTATGTCTTTGAGATCACTCAAGAATGTGGTCTTATCAGCACAATTGGGGAATGGGTACTATCTCTAACTCACTTCATTCCAAGGGAAGCATATAAACTATTACAAAGTATTAAACAGAATTAAACTGGAGAACCAACCAGTTACTTAAAAATACCCTTGCAATACATCTTCAACCAAGGTTTGACCGACAAAGAGATTGAAGCAATAACTTTTGAAAGTGATGATGAAAGTGAACTTTCTTTGTCTGATGAAGACTACCTGCCACCAGCTAATCACTCTGCTATCTCGTCCAGTGATTCTTCTGATGATGAAAAAGTGGATCCAGTAGAATTGATAAATAGAACATCCAAAACTAATGTATTTTGGGACAGTACTCCTTAAGTACTTGGACGTACCCCATCACTTAATATTCTGAGAAAAGCTCAAGGAGCTGTAGGAAGTCCCCAAAGCTTGTCCACTAAAGATTAGTGTTGAGCGAGTACCTCTGTGCTCGTATGCTCGGGTGCTCTGGCCGAGCACTACGGGGTGCTTGAGTGCTTGGCCGAGCACCCGAGCATAATGTTAGTCAATGGGACTAAACCAGGCACCCCCCGCTCGGAAAAGGGGAGGGTGTCTGGTTAATAGAAAAAGGTCAGAATCGTGACTTCTCCTCTTTTACTCCTTTCACTCGTAAAAGTATGCTAATTAACTGAATTTGTACGCATTAGCGCACAATACGTAACATTAGCATACAAATTCGTACACATTAGCGTACAATGCGTAGCATTAGCGTACAATGCGTAGCATTAGCATCCAAATTTGTACGCATTAGCGTACAGTGCGCAGCATTAGCATACAAATTTGTTCGCATTAGCATACAATGCGTAGCATTAGCATACAAATTCGTACGCATTAGCATACAATGCGTAGCATTAGCGTACAAATCAACATTACAGTGAATGCCAGTACTCTCCCGCACGTTTATTCACTGCTTAGCAGCGAACAAATGTGCGGGGAAGAGACTCGAGCATTGCGCTCAAGTACACTCGGTGTTCGGCCGAACCCAGAGCGGACCCGAGCGTAGGCATGCTCGGCCGAACAGCGAGTTCGGCTGAGCACGCACGCTCAACACTACTAAAGATGTTTTCTGTACTTTTTTTTCTAATGATATTGCAGGTGTTTTTTTTGTTTTTTTTTACTCAGAAGAACGACGCATTGCTTATGGAAAAAAACAAAACATGGAAAAATATCTCAAAAGAGGAACTTTATGCTTATATTGAACTTAAAATCTTGTGATGTTCCTATCAGAGAATTATTTCTGGACCCACATTCTGATCCATACCACAAAGCAACAATGTCAGTGAATAGATATAAGGAGTACAATTGTGAGACCCGGTGTGTTTACAACCATTCAACAGATTATTCACACATGCACTGAATATTGTTACCAAGTGCAATTTCTATAGGCTATGCACTCCTTTGGGGCATTTTTTTCTATTATTGCATTGTACTAATTTTTTAGCTTAAAATCCCCTTTTCAATTGATCTTTACTGAAAATGTTGAGCCCCTTTCTCTGCACAGCCTTGAGCTTCTCTAGTAGTGTGCTCTGTTTTCACTTTGTTCTATCTGGCAGATCAACTGATGGCTCCTTATTTCTAAACCCTCATTGTAGCTTAATTATTATCTTACTGATAAGAATATGGGGAAATAAGTGTTTTTGAGCTATTAGTAATTAAGAGAAAAGGGTTATTAGATGACTGGCACAAAAGTTATTGTATGATTCTCACAGCTTGGAAGAAGTTAACCCTTTATAACAAAGATGCAGAATATTTTTCATAAAGATCAATTAAAAATTATGTTAAGCCCAAAATGAATAAAATACAATCATTTAAAAAAAAGTTCCTGAAGGTGTACATTGCTCTTAGATCTCTTTCTTACAGTATAATCTGCTCGGCGTTTCTCAGCTCAACAAAGAGGTACAACTTATTCTTATCACTATTCTTATCACAATATTGGTATCGTTTCAGTATAGCACAATCTCTAAACTGGTCATCAGACTGTTCTTTTAGTATGATGGTGAACTTGAAGCTTATTAGATCCCATCACATTCAAGGAAGTCTGTAGCGAAAATACAGACATTTATCTTCACTGATTGAATACTTTGCACTTCCACTTGTAGAAGTATTACACTCTCTGTAGAATCCAGTAACTTTTTTTTTGAACGGCCTGCAGATATACTGTTCTTTTTGCAGACTGAGCACACTTCCCTCTGGGAAAGGAGTGGGACTGCCACTATCTCATATATAGTCTATGTGGCATACCATGTATTGACACTTGCAGTGGGGACATTACACAAGCATACAATTGCCATGCATTGTCATGACAGCAGCTGCAGTTCATGAAAGTTAATGGACATAAAAGTGTCCATAGATTAAAAGACCTTATTATTTCTCAGGCAATAGAAGGTGCCCACTGGGGAAGGTTCCTTAAATATTAAAAAGTTGCCAGCCTTTAGTTGGTGAAGATTTGGGTACATGCATTGGTCCTTTAAGAGCCTGTGGGATCATGCGCGCATGTCCAACATTCACTGGAGCAGGGACCTGTGTGATGACCGGACCACAGCCTATGAAGGCAGACAGAGCAGGCCCGATGACTGGCCTGTCTGGAGGATGGCAACAGGAGGCAGGTCCAGTTTGCTGGGCAAGGAGAGCAGGACAGTGGCAGCTAGCAACCGCCATTGTAACATTAATAGTGATGACCAATCCTCTGGATCGGTAATCAATAGCTGGTTGGTGGGGGTCCGACTCATGACACCAGCACCAATCAGCTGTTTGAGTAGGCAGCAGAGCTCCATTGAAAACTGCGGCTTCTTTGCAGTTTACCAAGAACAACGCCATTTGATAGCATCCCTGCTTGGTATTGTAACTAAGCCATACATAGCCAAATTATATATTTATCCTTGTGCAATATTCCTTGTGCAGCTAGGGGCTTCTACAGAAATATTTGGTTCTCCAATAATGCATGTTAAATGGCATTGCTGAGACAGTTTACCGTTTACCGATGTGGTAAAACTTTATTTGACAATGGCAAGATTTCACACATGGTCAGAATTATTCTGCCTTTTACAAGGTGCCTATGATTTATTTTTTTTTAAATAGAAACATTGATGTCACCCACAATTCATGGACAACCAAGTGTGGTTGTGAAGTCCTGGCCTAAAATGAAAACACTCAATTTACCAGTTTAAATGAACATTTGAGTGTTATTGTTACCCTCAAAATGCTTTCTTCCAATCATCTCTATGGCACCTAATACCCTACCAATACATTTTCACCCCTTTCTTCTACTGATGCTCAGTTGACAGAACAGACCTGTTCCATAAAGTTTAGTCTTAAAGAGGTTTTCCAGCTTTGTGCACTTTTTTAAAATTTCAAGCCGAGTCTGCTGTACCAGTTGATAAAAACATAGTCACCTTTGGCCCATAATTGGCCTTAGTGTTGATGTGTCTTCAAGCAGCACATGATCCAGCAGTGAAGTTCTGCTTGGAGATTTATCCCCTTGAAGACAGTCATTAGCTGCAGCAGTGCACGTGACCCCATTCATCTTGCGGTTTACAAAACATGGACTGAGAGACCACTGAATGGAGCAAGAGGCTCAAAGTGCTAGAACATAGTGCTGAGGAGGAGGTAAGTATGATATTTTTTTAAAAGGTACTGTATAGCAGGCTTAGCTTGAAGTATTAAAAAGTGCACAAAGCTAGAAAACCCCTGTAGTCTTGTACTTTTTTAACACCAGTATGTCAATAAAATACCCAATTATTGGAAAATATCATCTCCATGGTGGAAAGTTTCATGGACTGAAAAGGTGACAGCCATAATCCTGAGCAGTTATCCAAGTGGCTATCTGTATAGATATTGAGCTGTCATAAGAACTGCCATATTAGGTGTGAAGAACTAGGTTTGAAGAACTAGAACTTAGACTTTCCCTTTCTCTATGTCCAGTGCTATCACTACACATTTAGACAACTTTTGTCAAATGCTATGATGTTTTTGGCAGGTCAGCTTTGAAAATGGACCCGTTTTATCTTTGACATGTACAATCATTTTACTTAACTTTGTATCCAAGGCAAAAGCAGACTCAAACTTCTCAAGGGATGATCAGAGCAATTGCCATCAAGACATCGAGGACTGTTATCTTTTGAAGTTGGATTACCCTGGTAAAATGTTATTAGCTTCATTGGCATCAACACATTTTTACTAGACCTATAAATCTGTGGAGAACAAAAATAGCCCAATACCTGCAGAAGATTGAGTACAGTTTGAAACCATTAGTAGATATGGGCAGTGTTCTTTGGTTGAGGTTGACTATTCAGAAATAGGTCACCAGCATTAAAATGTATCACAAAAATTGGATTTGTTGCCCGGACATCCGTGAATCTTTAAGTGGATTACCCTCTCTTGGTTGCAATAATTAATATGGTTAATTATTGCAACCACGATGACCTATCCTCTGGATAGGTCATTAGTATCTGATCGGTGGGAGTCCAACACCCTCAACCTCCGCCGATCAGCTGTTTAAGAAGGCACGCAGTTGCGTTGTCTTCTCACAGGTTTCTCTGGGCCATGTGACTTCATGTTAATTAGTCATACGGCCTAGATGCAGCTAAGCCCCATTAAAGTGAAGGGAGCTGAGCTGTGATACCAAGCATAGCCACTGTGCAATGTACGGCGCTGTGCTTGGTAAGCAGAGAGAAGGCTGCAGCACTACTGTGAGTGCCGGTGCCTTCTGAAATAGCTGATTGGCGGGGGTTTCTGGTGTTGGACCCCCACCAATTAGATAGGTCATCCAAAAGATAGGTCATTAGTAAAAATGTCTTGGAAAATCCCTTTAAGGCACATTTACACTGTGAAGATGAGCAGATTGTCGGGAAGAAAATGTTCCTTCCTGACAATTGCCTGCTCGCCAGTGGATGTGAAGTGCTGCCAGCACTGCTACCCAGAAATGATGATTGAGGTGTCTGCATCTCAGATCATTTTACCAGATGAATGAGGGTTTAGCTCGTTGATTGGGTGATCTGCAGCACTTTTAGATGGGCAGAGTTTGTAGGAAGTTTGTTCATTCCCGATAATGGGCCTAAACATAGGGCCATGTAAATCCAGATTTAAGGTCCTTTTACATGAACCGATTATCTGTCAGATTATTGGAAAAGAACGTTTGTATAAACTCTCATTCCCGATAATCCAGTAAAAGGTGTCAGTAATCACCTGATAAATGAACTAACCTTTGTTCATTGGGCGATCGTGTAGGTCCACCAGCACAAAAAAAATAATTGTTTCTGCATGGCACATTCTGATGTATAAAAAAAACAATTGGCTGCTCTAGAACAATGATTTTCAATGGGGACAAGCAATCACCCAATCACCTCTGCAGCCAATCTGACACTGATCAGAGGTATCTGCTTCATTTCCAATCATATGTCAGATAATCGGTCCATTTAAAAGGACCCTTATTATTTCTGCCATCATTAAACACGTGTCAATAAACAGGTCAATTATAAACACATTCATTCGTGTCTGAATGTGTTTGTGTTCCCGTTCTTCTGAACAATAGTTCTTTTGCTTTTTTTGTATCCTTCTCCCTGTATATCAGCAATGTGTGTCCTTAAGAATGATGGAGTGCTGAGAAGGGAGGGCTAGGTTAAATAAGCTGGTTCACATTGTTTGGCTGAATTGTGATTCCTCAGAAGATGCTTAATGATTTGGGAGAGTGTAGTCTTTTAAGATTATTGACGCAAGCAGAGGACTGTTCGGAGCCAGTGGATAGAATCGCATCTGATCTAATCAAGATGTTGCATTGATGCATGAGACTTAAGAACCAAATAAAGTCTCCTGAAATGATGTACTTTCTCATTTATCATAATTACAAACCTTTTCTGCAAGAACACATTTTGCAGTCAACTTCACAGGAGTACTTAAAGGCACGCGCTTAATGGTTTTCTAACAGAATTTGGATGTGATTGTTAGACTGAGCGGCACAAAAGACCATACTGGGAGGATGGCTGTGCTGTGCATTGTTTTTTTATAAAGCAGTTTTCTGGAATTACACAGCAGGATTTTTAGATTTTAAAATAAAAAGTACAAAATTTTGACTTCTCAACTTTACTGATTCTTTGTTCCATGACCCTTAACTTCCTCTTTACCCCAAAGGCAAGTAATGTGACCATGATAGCCAGTCACTGCCCTGGTGACTTGAGTGTGGTCATCAATATCAGATTGGCAGTGGTCCAACACCTGGCACCCCACTGATCGGCTGTATGAGGAGATGGCGCATGTAGGGCGCACATGTCATCTCCCGTCTCTCTTCCTGTTCACTACTGCTGCCTATTGCAAAGACCATAGACTGCAGAAGCAGACAGGAAGAGAAGGGAGACAGCATGTGCGCACTGTGCGCATCGTCTCCTCATGAAGCTGATTGGTGGGAGCGCCGGACCCTTACCAATCTGATATTAATGACCTATCCATAAGATAGGTCATCAATAGTAAGAGCCCAGACAACCCCTTTAAGTTAATTTAAATTTAAGTTGCAGATAGAGCAGTAATAACTGTCTTAAAACCACTTTAAAGTCTTAAGATCTCCTGCTATGTTACAAGTTAATTTAGTAAAAAGGCTTAATAATAACATTGGTCTTGAAGGGTCACTGTACTTTCACAAAATTTCAATTCATTGTATGGAGAATAGTGTCACTAGCAAATTTCTAAATATTTGAAAATGCATACCCCTGAAAAAAACTACCTTATCTAACTTCCACCTAATTTGCAGTCCACTGCCTTTTGTCAGGCAAGATCAATCTCTAGTAACAGAGGCATTGAAGACAGCAGAGAGGAAGTTAGAGAGGAAGGCATGTCAGAGCTAGCTGAGATCCTAAGCCTGCCAAACAAACTGCTTCTACACAGCTTCTGAACAGTTCCTGGTTTTAATTATATGAAAATAAGGCTCACAATTGCCCAGTGGTGGCATTATTGAGCAGTTTATAACTCCTCCCTCTCGTCTGGCCCTCCCTCAGAATCCATGCATCATCCTGTCGAGTGGCTGAGATCCTGCGCATACGCAGTTCACCGCCGGGCTTGGAGGCAGCCTTCCCTAGTAGAATGCCATTAGCTGGCACATGTGCAGTTCTAGGAGCGATGATTATGCCCAAAGTGGTTATCACAGTGTGCATACCCAGGCCCGGCAGTGAAGTGCACAAATATGGCATCTCTGCCACTCAACAGGATGATGCAAGGTAGGGGCCAAAAGAGGGTTTAGGGAGGAGAAATGCACATAGAAGGCAGAGGGGCCTGGGCACTTGCAAGCCCTCATTTTCATATCATTAAAACCACGTTTTGGCTGCTTATGCATATCAGAAGAAAAGAATCCAGGTACCATTTAAATCATGTTTATTTGTGCTACAGCATTATGTAAGCAGCACATAAATTTTTGTGACAGACTTAATCTAAAGTGTGTCCTCTAATAAGCATCACAGGTGTCTTCAAACTTGTAATCAGCCAGTCCACCTATTTAAAAGGTGAAAAGTAGTCACTGTTTGGTATCATGGTGGGTACCATACTGAACATGGACCAAAGAATGCTAAGGAGAGAGTTGTCTCAGGAGATTAAAAAGAAAATGATAGAAACACATGATAAAAGGAAAGGCTATAAGACCATCTCCAAACAGCTTGATGTTCCTGTTACTACAGTTACTACAGTTGCACATATTAAGGTCTACAGGACTGTAGCCAACCTACCTTGACATGGCCCAAAGGGAATATTGATGACAAACTGTAGAGAGACAGATAATATGAATGGTAACCAAAGAGCTTAGAAGTGAACTCCAAGGTCAAGGTGAATCAGTATCTGTTGCCGTCTTAACCAAACTGGACTTCATGGAAGACGATACCACAGTTGAAAGCAAATCATAAAAATGCAAGACTGGAATTTGCCAAAATGCCTAATGACAAGCCGAAAAGCTTCTAGGAGAATGTCCTTTGGACAGGTGAGACAAAAATTGAGCTTTTTGGCAAGTTACGACAGCTCTATGTTCACAGATGTAAAAAAGAAGCATACAAAAAAATGTACCTATGATGAAGCATGGAGTAGGCTCAGTTATGTTTTGGGGCTGCTTTGGAGATGTGAAAAATGAAAGGCCAGTTCTACTTTACACCAGTGTGATAAATCTCTCCCTTGGTTTTCTTGTTTGTTTGGAAGGAGAATTGACTTGTATGTCTCATTCAGAGAAGCATAAAATGGGGACATTGGGTACTCCTGTCCTTTCAGAAGGAGAGCTGACTCGTACATCACTTTTCCAGCAGAGTATTATGCATGTCTCCTTCTTTTCAATATTCTTTTTATTGAAAATTCAAAGAAAATCAATTGAAAACAATATACAGTAGGATTGGTGTTTCAAACAGAAAGGCGAGTGCATTGATGTAAATCACATCTTTACTGTATTATTTTCATCAAATTCCATACATAACATGCTGTCTTAGAGTACATATAAACTTCAAACCAGTTTTGAAACATAACATCGGAAAAATGGTGGGTACATGTACTGTAGAGGACAAGGAGTAGGTACAGATGTAGCAGAGCTAAACTTGACTCGGATAACACATGGCACAGTGTTATCTTGGTTATCTTGTGACAAAAGGCATTGAAATCCATTGAAAGGGTAGTTATGTTGTTCTTGTCATTCTTTACTTAATGGGGTTGGCCACTTTCTGGTTACTGTTGACCAATGTGTATATAAGATGACTTTATGGCACTTACTGATATGGCCTT
>ONZH01018131.1:0-146899 GCA_900303285.1 Rhinella marina
TGCAACGTCCTGGCTTGGACGAGACACAGTTGCTAGACTAACTGTGTCAACGTCACCAGCTGACAGAAGTGCAAACCATTTGGTGGGGTGTTTTCTCTCCAAATGTTTGTGCAGGCTACTAGTGGTCAGGTTGTTGCGTTTTGAACCCCTGCTCATTGACATGTGGCACAGCTTGCACACCGCCAAGCGAGGATCGGCCTCATCATCCTTAAAGTACTCCCAAACTAAGGAGTGGCGCATAGTACAGGCTGGAGCGTGACCTCTAGGAGCACTTGGGGAAGTAGTGACTTGGGCCCTGGCTTCTCCCTCGTCACAGCCCTCTGGCTCTCTCAACAGCTTGTGGTGCTGATGTCGTCTCACAGTCTGAACCAATGCCTCCAGTTGCCTCATCCACCCAAGTAGGATCTGTCCCCTCATCATCCCCCAGGTCTTCCTCAGACTCCACAGTGACGTCCCTGACAACTACCTCCGACAAACAGTGTCTCGTCGTCATCTTCCACCAGCTCCTCAGACGCCACTGCTAACTCCCCACTCTCATAACCCGGAGACAGCAAAAGGTCCTTGAGAAATCAGGGCATAGCAGCTCGTCCACTGGCACATCAGGGAAGTGGTGGCTGAAGAGTTCCATGGATAAATTTTGTCCGTGGACATACCCCTAGAGGGTTCTGGCTGGGGAGAAGGAGGGCGAGTTGGAGGACAGACACCCTGGCTCAGAGAAGTCGACTGGCTGGATGAGTGGGCAGACGAAACGTGGCTGGACGTGCTCTCTGCAATCCACTGAACCACCTCCTGTTGTTGTTTGGGGTCTGTCAGAGTTGTAGGACGCTGCCCTACCAACTTCTGGAGTTGACCAGGCACCCTGACCTTACGTGTTTCCACTGTACCCACAGCAGCCGGCACTGTGTCACCACGCACACCACGGTCATCATCGCTGACCACAGCACCACCACGATTCCCACCTCTCCCTCCACGACCACCTCTTCCACCTCTCCCAGCTCTTCCCCCTCTCCCCCTGACCCTGGGGTTCTCCATGTGCACAGTAGCAGTATTATATTATGATAATTGTAAAGATTCAATGCGGTATCTACAGACTGTGAGGTATATAGCAGGCTGATGAAATTTTTTTCCCAACTCACTGCACCATGTATTACAGATCAGTGAAATTCAACGGACAATATAGATACGCAGGTAAAATTATTTTTCACACCTATCCCAAAAAAAAATTTACGCAGTTTGCGCAAATAAAACTGGAATCTACAGATCAATACGGTATCTATAGACTGTGAGGTATATAGCAGGCTGATGAAATTTTTTTCCCAACTCACTGCACCATGTATTACAGATCAGTGAAATTCAACGGACAATATAGATACACAGGTAAAATTATTTTTCACGGTATCTATAGACTGTGAGGTATATAGCAGGCTGATGAAATGTATACCCTAGTCACTGCACAGTCATGCACAGGAATATACCTGTTTACAGATGTATAGTTTGAGCTATGTGGATGGACAAGGTGTACCAGGCACAGCTCTGCACAGAATACAGGCTTACAGCATATACTGAATTTTTCTCACAGAATCAATTAGTTTTTAAAAGACTGTTGGGGCTTCCTATCCTGCACAGAATACAGGCTTACAGCATATACTGTATAGTTTTCTTCACAGAATCAATTAGTCTTTAAAAAGAATTTTGAGGATTCCTATCCTACACAGATTACAGGCTTACAGTAGGGTTGTCACGATACCAGAATTTTGAGTTCGATACCGATACGTACAAAAATATCACGATACTCGATACTGATACGATACCTCGCCAAAATAAAGAAGAACCTATTAATGCCACCCTGGCCCTTATCTGTGCGCCCCTCACCCCCCCCCCAGGCCTTGCTTTTGACACCGCTCTGTGTACCACCCTGGCCCTTTCAATGCAGCCCCTGGCTCTTATCTGCGCCCCTTTGGCTGTGCCTACCTGTCCCCTGTCTGCACCCCTGGGATCTGGCCCTTGTCTTTGTACGCCTCTTCCTGGTCTGCGCCCCTGGGCCCTTATCTGTGCCCCACTCCCTCTTTGTCTGCGCCTCTCTGATTCTTGTCTCTGCTGCCCCCTGTGTGCGCCACCCTGGCCCTTATCTGTTCACCCCTCACCCCCCTTCCCCCCCAGGACCTTGCTTGTGACCCTGCCCCTTACCCCTTATCTGTGCGCCACTGGCCCTTTTCAGTGTAGCCCCTAGCCTTATCTTGGTCCCCCAGGCCTTGTTTGCACAGGTGTACTGTGACATCACTGTGCTTATTATCCCTGGACTGTGACATCACTGTGCTTATTATCCCTGGACTGTGACATCGCAGTGTTTATTATCTCTGTACTGTGACATCACTGTGTTTATTATCTCTGTACTGTGACATCACTGTGTTTGTTATCCCTGTACAGTGACATCGCTGTGTTTATTATCCCTGTACAGTGACATCACTGTGTTTATTATCCCTGTACTGTGACATCACTGTGTTTGTTATCCCTGTACAGTGACATCACTGTGTTTATTATCCCTGTACAGTGACATCACTGTGTTTGTTATCACTGTGTTTATTATCCCTGTACAGTGACATCGCTGTGTGTATTATCCCAGTGCAGGAAGAGGTAAGTGGTCTGTGTTTGTGTGTTTGTTTTCTATTTTTCAGGGTCGTGAATGCAGAGGACTACGTCGGATTCGGTGGACTACGTCGGACCAGCTTTTTTTTTTTTTTTTTAAAAATGGTCAAACAGGGGTCTGGGGGAGTGTTTATTTCAATAAAATGTTTTATACTGGTGTGTGTGTATTTTTTTTTTACAATACTACAGTTTTAGTAATTACGGCTATCTACAGACGGCCCTGATTACTAATACTGGGCTTAGTGCTTGCCGGTATAGCAGGCCAGCACTAACCCCAACATCTATTACCTCGGCACCCACCACCACCAGGGGTGCCGGGAAGAGCCGGGTACCCACAGGACCGGACCTTCTAAATTGAGGGTCTGGCTCTGGGGCGGCTGCAGGCTGGTACCATTAGGCTGGGAAGGGCCAATAACCGTGTCCCTTCCCACCCTGGTAGTGCCAGGCTGCTGCTGCTGGTTGTATCTGGCTGGCGAAGGAAAAAAGGGGGGACCCCACGCCATTTTTTTACAAAAATAATTAAATAATTTTTAAAAAAATGGCGTGGGGTACCCCCTTTTTTCCTTTGCCAGCCAGATACAACCAGCAGCGGCAGCCTGGCACTACCAGGGTGGGAAGGGACACGGTTATTGGCCAGCCTAATGGTACCAGCCTGCCACTGCCCCAGAACCAGACCCTCAATTTAGAAGGTCCGGTCCTGCGGGTACCCGGCTCTTCCCGGCACCCCTGGTGGTGGTGGGTGCCGAGGTAATAGATGTTGGGGTTAGTGCTGGCCTGCCATACCGGCAAGCACTAAGCCCAGTATTAGTAATCAGGGCCGTCTATAGATAGCCGTAATTACTAAAACTGTAGTATTGTAAAAAAAAAAATACACACACACAAGTATAAAACATTTTATTGAAATAAACACTCCCCCAGACCCCTGTTTGACCATTTTATTAAAAAAAAAAATAAAAAAAGCTGGTCCGACGTAGTCCACCAAATCCGACGTAGTCCTCTGCATTCACGACCCTGAAAAATAGAAAACAAACACACAAACACAGACCACTTACCTCTTCCTGCACTGGGATAATACACACAGCGATGTCACTGTACAGGGATAACAAACACAGTGATGTCACTGTACAGGGATAACAAACACAGTGATGTCACAGTACAGAGATAATAAACACAGTGATGTCACCGTACAGGGATAATAAACACAGTGATGTCACCGTACAGGGATAATAAACACAGTGATGTCAAAGTCCAGGGATAATACACACAGTGATGTCACTGTACAGGGATAATAAACCTCAGATCAACACATTGTGCCCCCATCAGACCTCAGGTCAGCGTCTTGTGCCCCCATCAGACCTAAGATCAACACAATGTGCCCCATCAGACCTCAGGTCAGCGTCTTGTGCCCCCATCAGACCTCAGGTCAGCGTCTTGTGCCCCCATCAGACCTCAGGTCAGCGTCTTGTGCCCCCATCAGACCTCAGATCAACACAATGTGCCCCCATCAGACCTCAGGTCAGCGTCTTGTGGCCCCCCCTCAGACCTCAGATCAACACAATATGCCCCCATGTGCCCCATCAGACCTCAGGTCAGCGTCTTGTGCCCCCCTCAGACCAGCGTCTTGTGGCCCCCCTCAGACCTCAGATCAGTCCACCCAGCCACTTAAAAAAAACATACTTACCTGTTCTGGCCGCCGCTGTCCTCAGGCTCCCCGCTCCACTGTCTTCCCTGCCGGCGCGCACTATGACCTGATGCTGCGTCAGGTCATAGTGCGCTGGCAGGGAACACAGTGGAGCGCGGAACCTGAGGACAGCGGCGGCCAGAACAGGTAAGTATGCTTTTTTTAAAGTGGCTGGGTGGGCTGATCTGAGGTCTGTGGGGGGCGCGGGGCCCCCCATGAAATCATTGGAGTGGGGGCCTGGAGCAGTAGCTCCAGGTGCTCCAATTATAATCCGGCCCTGGCAGCGCGGCAGATATTAGAACATGGCAACCGCATTAAAGTGATGCGCGCGCCATGTTCTATGTATCGGACGGCAAGAAAACTCGGTATCGAGCTTCGGTACCGCACTAGGTACCTAAACCGTACCGAGTTTTCGATATATCGCGCAGTGATGTCACTGTACAGGGATAACAAACACAGTGAGGTCACAGTACAGAGATAATAAACACAGTGATGTCACCGTACAGGGATAATAAACACAGTGATCTCACCGTACAGGGATAATAAACACAGTGATGTCAAAGTCCAAGGATAATACACACAGTGATGTCACTGTACAGGGATAATAAACCTCAGATCAACACATTGTGCCCCCATCAGACCTCAGATCAGCGTCTTGCGCCCCCATCAGACCTCAGATCAACACAATATGCCCCCATGTGCCCCCATCAAACCTCAGGTCAGCGTCTTGTGCCCCATCAGACCTCAGATCAACACAATGTGCCCCCATCAGAGCTCAGGTCAGCGTCTTGTGCCTCCATCAGACCTCAGGTCAGCGTCTTGTGCCCCCATCAGACCTCAGGTCAGCGTCTTGTGCCCCCATCAGACCTCAGGTCAGCGTCTTGTGCCCCCATCAGAACCTCAGGTCAGCGTCTTGTGCCCCCATCAGACCCCAGGTCAGCGTCTTGTGCCCCCATCAGACCTCAGGTCAGCGTCTTGTGCCCCCATCAGACCTCAGGTCAGCGTCTTGTGCCCCCATCAGACCTCAGGTCAGCGTCTTGTGCCCCCATCAGACCTCAGGTCAGCGTCTTGTGCCCCCATCAGACCTCAGGTCAGCGTCTTGTGCCCCCATCAGACCTCAGATCAACACAATGTGCCCCCATCAGACCTCAGGTCAGCGTCTTGTGCCCTCATCAGACCTCAGATCAGCATCTTGTGCCCCATCAGACCTCAGATCAGCGTCTTGTGCCCCCACCAGACCTCAGATCAACACAATGTGCCCCCATCAGACCTCAGGTCTGTGCCCCCATCAGACCTCAGATCAACACAATGTGCCCCCATCAGACCTCAGGTCAGCGTCTTGTGCCCCCATCAGACCTCAGATCAGCATCTTGTGCCCCCATCAGACCTCAGATCAGCGTCTTGTGCCCCCATCAGACCTCAGATCAACACAATGTGCCCCCATCAGACCTCAGGTCAGCGTCTTGTGCCCCCATCAGACCTCAGATCAACACAATGTGCCCCCATCAGAGCTCAGGTCAGCGTCTTGTGCCTCCATCAGACCTCAGGTCAGCGTCTTGTGCCCCCATCAGACCTCAGATCAACACAATGTGCCCCCATCAGACCTCAGGTCAACGTCTTGTGCCCCCATCAGACCTCAGGTCAGCGTCTTGTGCCCCCATCAGACCTCAGAACAACACAATGTGCCCCCATCAGACCTCAGGTCAGCGTCTTGTGGCCCACCTCAGACCTCAGATCAGCACAATATGCCCCCATGTGCCCCCATCAGACCTCAGGTCAGCGTCTTGTGCCCCCCTCAGACCAGCGTCTTGTGGCCCCCCTCAGACCTCAGATCAGCCCACCCAGCCACTTTAAAAAAAGCATACTTACCTGTTCTGGCCGCCGCTGTCCTCAGGCTCCCCACTCCACTGTCTTCCCTGCCGGCGCGCACTATGACCTGACGCTGCGGTGTGTGTGTAGTCAAAGTGGTATGTGCGGTGTGTGGAAAATAGAGGGGAAGGGGAAAAGATTTGGTAGTGGTGTGTGTAGTGTGTGGGAAAAGGAGAAAAGGGAGAAAAGGAGGAAAAATGAATACGAGATAGAAAGGGGAAGGGAGAAGAAGAAAGTAAAAAGGGGAAAAGTTGCCAGTCTGGGGTACATACTACCTTAGGGGGTCCCACGGAAATTCATTGAGTCTACAAAATAAATAGCATTGATTAGTAAAAAATAGGTATAATCAGTATACAGTAGTAATAAAGTTCTTTAGATATATGGATTAAAGTCCCGATTAAGGCCTTTAGGAGAGAGGCTTTGGAGCATATGGATCCAGTATGATTTCCGTTCTTTCAATAAACGTATATGCTTTCCACCACGTCGTGGACGTTGTACTTTCTCAATCACCTGGAATTTTAATTGTGCAATATTGTGGTGGACTTTATCAAAATGATCAGGAAGTGGTAATCAGTTCTTCTTGCATCTGATAGTAGATTTATGGCTGATGATACGATCACGTATTGATTGTGTGGTTTCTCCTACGTAGAGGAGTCCAAAGGGGCATTTAATCAGGTATATAACAAACATTGAGTCACAGGTGAAGAAGTCCCTGATTGGATAGGATTTACCTGTATGCGGATGCGTGATGTAGTCACCTTTAATGATGTTAGAACAGAAGCTGCAGTGAAGGCAAGGAAATGTACCGCGGCGTTGGGTTTTCAAAAGGGTTTGTGTACGTTGTGTAATTTGACTGCTTATGTCAGCTTTGATGACTTTGTCCCTGAAGTTGGTGGTTCTTTTTAAGCACATTAAGGGTGGAGTTTGAAAGGACTGGATGGTGGGATAGGCAGTTTTGAGTAATGGACAATGTTTTTTGGCATTAGGGCATGGTAGGTGTGTATGAAGGGGACTCGCTCAGGGGTATCCTTGGTAGGTTTAAAAAAGGGTGGTTTGTAGGTCATTTCTTTGTTGAGTAATTGTTTCGGATAGCCCCTCTCTAGAAATTTTGAAGCCATGTTTTGAAGTTGTATTTTACGGTTAAATGGGTCTGAGACAATGCGATTGATGTGGTGAAATTGTGATCATGGAAGACAGTGTTTGGTTGTGAGGGGATGGCGACTGGAGGAGTGTAGGAGTCCATTCCGGTCAGGCTGTTTAGTATATAGATAAGTGATGATATTGCCCATGTTGTCTTTTAGAACTCTAGTGTCGAGAAAGCTGATGGAATTGTCGTCATAATTTAAAGGGGTTGTCCGGGTTCAGAGCTGAACCCGGACATACCCAGGTTTTGACTCCCGCAGCCCTCCTGAACAGGGCATCGGAGCATCTCATGCTCCGATGCCCTCCCTTGCCCTGCGCGATCCAGCGCAGGGCAAGGGCTCTTTTGTTTATAAACATTCACTGCCAGGCGGAGGCTTCCGCCCGGCAGTGAGTTCGGTGACGTCACCGGCCGTAATGGGCCGGCTTTAGCGCTGCCCTAGCCGTTTGAATGGCTAGGGCAGCGCTAAAGCCCGCCCATCAGTGCCGATGACGTCACCGGGCTCACTGCCGGGCGGAAGCCTCCGCCTGGCAGAGCCCGGTACGTCACCGGAACCTGGCTAAATTCCTTTGCCCATCCTATGCTCCGATGCCCTGTTCAGGCGGGCTGCCTGGGTGAATTGAAAGGTATGTCCAGGTTCAGCTCTGAACCCGGACAACCCCTTTAAGCTGAATTGTAGTTCTGGTCTTGGGGAACTGAGTAAATGTGAAAATTCAATTAGAGAAGTGTGAGAGCCTTTCCATATGCAGAAGATGTCGTCGATGAATCTATACCAACAGACGGCATGTTGTTTAAATAGATCCAGTGAATATATATATGTTTCCTCAAAATGGGCCATATACCCATTAGAATAGGGCGGTGCAACATTCGCACCCATGGCGGTCTTGCATGTCTGTAAATAGAAAGTGTCACCGTAAAGGAAGAAATTGTCTCTTAGGAGAAGTTCTAGTATAAGTTGGATTGTATTTTGATCATGAGAAGATTATTCCAAGAGTGATTTTGTGGAAAAAATGCCTTTGTCATGTTCAGTGCTGGTATATAAGCTATTGACATCGGAGGTTACCAAGATGCTATCTGGGGTTACTGGTGAAGTCTTAGTTTTTTAGGGAAATAATTAGTATCCAGTATGTAGGATTTAGATTTTTGGGTAAGGGGAGTGAGAATTTTTTCAAGAAAAATCTACACTACACACATCACTCCCAAATCTTTTCCCCTTCCCCTCTCTTTTCCACACACCTCACACACCTTTCCCTATACCACATACCTCACATCACACGTTTTCCCCATACATCACATGCAATTTCCCCACACACCACACACACTATTTCACTATACTTCATACACACCCTTCCCTATACACTACACACATGATCTTCACTACACACTTATGTACACATACACACATATACACATCACACATACTACAGTCATGGCCAAAAGTTTTGAGAATGATACAAATATAAATTTTTACAAAGTCTACTGCTTCAGTTTTTATAATGGCAATTTGCATATACTCCAGAATGTTATAAAGAGTGATCAGCTTAACAGCAATTACTTGCAAAGTCAATATTTGCCTAGAAAATGAACTTTATCCCCCAAAACACATTTCAACATCATTGCAGCCCTGCCTTAAAAGGACCAGCTAACATCGTTTCAGTGATTGCTCCAACACAGGTGTGGGTGTTGATGAGGACAGGGCTGGAGATCAATCTGTCATGATTAATTAAGAATGATACCACTGGACACTTTAAAAGGAGGCTGGTGCTTGGCATCATTGTTTCTCTTCTGTTAACCATGGTTATCTCTAAAGAAACACGTGCAGTCATCATTGCACCTCACAAAGATGGCCTAACAGGGAAGAATATCGCAGCTAGAAAGATTGCACCTCAGTCAACAATCACATCATCAAGAACTTCAAGGAGAGAGGTTCCATTGTTGCCAAAAAGGCTCCAGGGTGCCCAAGAAAGACCAGCAAGCGCCAGGACCGTCTCTTAAAAGTGTTTCAGCTGCGGGATCGGGCTACCAGCAGTGCAGAGCTTACTCAGGAATGGCAGCAGGCAGGTGTGAGTGCATCTGCACGCACTGAGAGGCGGAGACTCTTGGAGCAAGGCCTGGTCTCAAGGAGGGCAGCAAAGAAGCCACTTCTCTCCAGAAAAAACATCAGGGACAGACTGATATTCTGCAAAAGGTACAGGGAGTGGACTGCTGAGGACTGGGGTAAAGTCATTTTCTCTGATGAATCCCCTTTTCGATTGTTTGGGACATCTGGAAAACAGATTATTCTGAGAAGACGAGGTGAGCGCTACCACCAGTCTTGTCTCATGCCAACTGTAAAGCATCCTGAAACCATTCATGTGTGGGGTTGCTTCTCAGCCAAGGGAATCGGCTCTCTCACAGTCTTGCCTAAAAACACAGCATGAATAAAGAATGGTACCAGAATGTCCTCCGAGAGCAACTTCTCCCAACCGTCCAAGAGCAGTTTGGCGATCAACAATGCCTTTTCCAGCATGATGGAGCACCTTGCCATAAAGCAAAGGTGATAACTAAATGGCTCAGGGAACAAAACATAGAGATTTTGGGTCCATGGCCTGGAAACTCCCCAGATCTTAATCCCATTGAGAACTTGTGGTCAATCATCAAGAGACGGGTGGACAAACAAAAACCTACAAATTCTGACAAAATGCAAGCATTGATTGTGCAAGAATGGACTGCTATCAGTCAGGATTTGGTCCAGAAGTTGATTGAGAGCATGCCAGGGAGAATTGCAGAGGTCCTGAAGAAGAAGGGTCAACACTGCAAATATTGACTTGCTGCATTAACTCATTCTAACTGTCAATATAAGCTTTTGTTACTCATAATATGATTGCAATTATATTTCTGTATGTGATAAAAACATCTGACAAACACACATAAAACCAGAGGGCAGCAGATCATGTGAAAATATAATATTTGTGTCATTCTCAAAACTTTTGGCCATGACTGTACTCTGTTCACACCCCATTTGCACCCTTTTATCATATACCAAATAGACTACCTTCTTCATTACATCACATACAAGATACATTATACTTCCCAGTTGCATATTCCAATATAATTTTACAACACACATTTGTCTCCTACATCCTCAGTGAGACTCCTCTGAGTCTCAAGATCACACATACTGAAGCGCCCGAGATCTCGCAATAGTGAGCGAGATTTTGCGCGCTTCCACCTCCTGTCACGCCCACATATACGACGACAAGTTTGGCGTCTCTCCTCCACATGCCTCCTCCACATAACAAGGATGTATTACTACATCCTTGTTATTATTAACCCATGCATTTCCAATGCATATATCTACCTCTATTACACTACTATGTACTAGCTTTGGTCATCTAATGTAGCATGGGCCACAACCGTGATTTACTCCTTTTATGCAGGCTATTCCTGTTTCCAAAAAAAATTCCCTCCCCCTATATATGTAGTATTAGTATTCATTCCACTTCTATTTTGAATAATTTATCCTTTCATTAATGTTTTCTCTTTTCTTTTAGTGACTTTTGTGACCAAGGTTCATCCGGGACCAAAACGTCAAGAGAAATAGTCACAATTCTAATATTGGCAAATATTACCTCTTTTGCTTTACTTTTGGAGGACTTGTTAAAAATAAATAACCTTATTTCGCATACAACCCTTGTGTGCGGTGGTTTTCTTCATCACTTTTTTTTATGTAGACAGAGGCTTGGTGAATTTCTGATGGGGATGACGCAGTCTCTGTGAACAGGGAGGTGGGGATGGGATGTCCACCTCTGTCTACAGTGCAGTAAATGGATTCTGACCTGACAAATTAAAAACAATTAACCACACATCATGTCAGACGCTGGGGAGCAGCAGCAGCCAACACCTGTTCTATATATTGTGCCCTATCACAGATGTGTGTGCCCGTGTATGTGGTAGTGATATGAATACAATGTGTACAGGAGATTAGTGTATGAGATGATGGGTGACATGATCACTGTGGATCTCGAGCACAGTAATAAATGGCAGCATCGTCCAGACGAACATCTTTTATATCCAGGTAAGCCATGCTCTTACTATTATCTGTCCTTATATTAAATCTTTTTTTAAATGATTCTGTGAAATATTTATTTCCACTGTTAGGATTTATACGACCTATATATTTAGGTTTATTTCTTGGAACTTGTTTGAGCCAAGCAAGCCAATAGCTAGTAAACTGATATCCAGAAGTAGTACATGGTAACTGGACTTCTCCTCCATATTGTACAGATAGTGATTGTGGCTGAAGAAGTTGAACCTGAGCTCTGACTCCTGAAAGCACAGAGAAATAGAAAAGTAATGTCTGTACTGAGGACCCCATTATCATCATATCTCCCCTCACATCACATGTTCTCTTACCCAAGTAATGGAGCAGAAGAAAGCTGCTGAGAACAAGCTTCATCTCTTCTCTTACTACACAGGATACGGCATATACTGTATATATGTGACTTCTGGAGGTGGCAACTGTACAGGGTCACATGACTTCTGGAGGTGGTTCTTTGCTGTCCACACAAAGGTCCTGTCCATAAGATGGCTGCTGATGGAGGGTCATGTGACCAAGAAAATCACCTCCATGTAATGTCTTCTACATTCAAACACACTGCACCTGCACTAAACTCCCAACAGCAGTGCCGGTTTAACAGATACAGTGGTCGTGTGCACTGTATAAACCGGAGGCACAGACAGGAGGCAATATATAGAGGGGGTATATAGAAGAGGCATTGTATACACAGGGGCAGGCAGGAGGCGCAATATATAAGGGAGGCACATATATGAGGCGCTATACATAAATGGAGCACATATATGAGGCACTGTACATAAAGGGGGGCATATAATTAGAGCTATACTTAAAGGGGGCACATATAAGAGGCTCTATAGATAAAGTGGCCATATATAAGAGACACTGTACATAAAGGGGGGAACATATAATTGGAGCTGTACGTACGGGGGCACATATAAGAGGCGCTATACATAAAGGGAGCACATATATGAGGCACTGTACATGAAGGGGGCACATATAAGAGGTAGCACATACACAGGTGGCACTGGTAAGAGGCACCCAGGGCCACTTCTGCTATGAGGCGAGATGAGGATCTCGCCTCAGGCGGCAGTTTTCTGTACTTCTGAGGGGGCAGAATCCACACAGTAGTTAAACAATGCTGGTGGATGCCGCTGGGTGTTTCCTTTAAGCTGCGGCGCCCCCCTTTCCCCCCCTGGAGTGCAGGGAGCTGCGGTCCTGTCACTCACTCACCACCCAGCTACCTGCGCTGTTCCCCTCGCTCAGGCTGGCGGCGCACTGAATGGTGAAGCAGGGTGATTTCTCCCTATTCTACCATTCAGCTTGCAGGCACAATCGTGCTGCCGGCATGTGTGGGCGGAGCCTGTACCCCGGGAATCTGCATAAGCTTCACCCACACTGCGGTGCAGAGCCATCTGTGTCTCCAGGGAAGAGAGGACTTCAGTAGCAGGACAAGGTGAGTAGGTACTGTGTTTTTTTTTTTTTTTAACACAGAGAGGGCACGGATAGCATTTCTACTACAAAGGGGGCACAGAGGAGGGGGCATTAATACTACAAAGGGGGGACAGAGGAAAGGGCATTAATACTACAAGGGGGCACGGTGGGCATTACTACTATAAGGTGGGCACAGTGGTCATTACTACTACAAAGGGGGCACAGAGGGCATTACCAGCGCCATTTCTATAACCGGGCGGGGGTGTGACCGCACGGGGCGCGCGTCTCAAGGAAGAAGAGGGGGGCGCCCTGGTATTTATTTACAGACTGGCAGGTAGCGCCGCAGCAGGCTAAACTACCAGTAAGCGCCCCCCTTTTCTTTCTTGAGACACGTGCCGTAGTCAGGCTACTGGCTTTGAAGGGGCAGCATCGGTCGCAGACAGAGCCGATGCCGTCCCTTCAAAGCCAGTAGCGCTGTAGTATGCAGGAGGCGGGGGGGCTCGGCGAAGCGGGTACTTACCCCTCCTCTGGCTCACAGGTCTGCGCTGCTGTGTTCTGGCTGCCTGTCAGGACTTACAGAGCGCACTCTGACCTGACGCTGCAGGAGGTCAGGTGACTGCAGCGCGGGCCCTGTGAAGAGGAGACAACGGGAGACCACCGGAAGAGGAGAGGAGCGGCTGAGCAGGAGAGGTAAGTTAATTTATTTTTTTTAATTTATTTAAGTCTGATCTGAGGTCTGATAAGGGTGTCTGAATGGCTGATAAGGGGGTCTGAAGGGCTGATCTGAGGTCTGATAAGGGGGTCTCAAAAAGGCTGATCTGAGGTCTGATAAGGGGGTCTGAAAGGCTGAAAAGGGTGTCTGAGGTCTCATAAGGGGGGTCTGAAGGGCTGATAAGGGGGGTCTGAAGGGCTGATAAGGGGGGTCTGAAGGGCTGATAAGGGGAGTCGAAGGGCTGATAAGGGAGTCGAAGGGCTGATAAGGGGAGTCGAAGGGCTGATAAGGGG
Source organism: Rhinella marina (assembly GCA_900303285.1). Lineage (NCBI taxonomy): Eukaryota > Metazoa > Chordata > Amphibia > Anura > Bufonidae > Rhinella > Rhinella marina. The sequence continues at coordinate 13,831 of ONZH01018131.1, forward strand.
AGTCGAAGGGCTTATAAGGGGAGTCGAAGGGCTGATAAGAGGGGTCTGAGGTCTGATAAGATGAGAAGGTAGGCGTAATCAGAGTAACTCTGACAAAAGAATAGAGAGCGCAAAATAGGGCAGTACAGTTTTCTCAAAAACTCATACATACAGAACTCTATGAGCTCACCTGTTTGAGTTGCGCTATAATAGGCGCAACTCTATTGTAGACGTATCACCGTGTAGTTGTAATTGCCAGAGTGGGATCTGCTGCCATAGGAGAAATGTCCATTAAAGTAGTAGCCACTTACTTCAGGAATTCAGTAGAATAAAATAAAGAAGAGATTTTCTTGGTCACTCCTTTTTTGTTCTCCTTCACAGGCGCAAATGAATCCGATTCCTCCGGTTGTTTATACAATATTGCGAAATTTATTCAAGCCGAGCACATATAAAAAAATAATATTATAAAAAAATTAAAAATGACAACGCGTTTCGGAGGACTGTGGCCTCCTTCCTCAGGTCCAGAAGTGCATACCTATAGCTAAACCACCAGCATATATATATATAGTACTTAACAAGAGGAGAAACCGCCCCAATTGTGATACAAGGGGGGGGGAGGGGGAACACCGCATGAAAGAACACCCCCATCTCTTAAAACTCAATAAAACACGTAATCTACAGTATAGGGGAATTATCTGACCCCAATCACCAAATAGACATGATTGGAAGGAGAATATTGTTCTCTTCAAAAGATATATTGATGACCTCATCTTTATTTGGCGAGGTGATGAGAATTCAATAAAATCATTTATTAGCCATCTTAACGATAACAACTGGGGCCTAACTTTCACTGGGTCATACGATAAGAATAAAATAGAATTCCTTGATTTGGAAATTAGTTCTGAAAATAACAGTGTGCACACACGAACCTTTTTTAAAAAAGTAGATAGCAATAGCTACCTTGATTTTAGAAGTGCCCACTATAAAAAATGGAAGGAAAATATTCCATATAGCCAATTTAAAAGAATACGCAGAAATTGCACTAGGGAGGTGGACTTTGTGGAGCAGAGCGCAGTAATAGCGTCTAGATTTAAAGAAAAAGGTTACCCGAAAAATCTAATTACAGGAGCATTACAAAAAGTATCCCTTTTAGATCAAAAAGATTGTCTGGGGACAAAATCAAAGAAAAACAAAGACGACAAACTTGCACGGTCTTGTTTCGAGTGGAATTTCATTACCACCTACACTCAGAACCATAAGCATATACAGTCCATATTGGAGAAATATTGGTACATTCTCCAAAAAGACCCAGTGCTTGGTCCGATTATTCCGAAAAGACCCTGTCTTACTTACAGAAGGGCACGGACACTTAAAAATGCCCTAGCACCCAGCAAATTCAAATCTGAAAGTATGAATGATGGGGAAATCGAAATAAGGACCAGAAACCCGGGCAGTAATAAATGTGGCCTACGCCAATGCTTCTGCTGTAAATCCATTCAGGTCAACAGTCATTTCATTAACCCTCGAGATAACCTCACTATCACCATCAATGATGGTCTCAACTGTGGTTCCTCGTTTGTCATATACACACTAGAGTGCCCATGTAGACTGATATATGTAGGACGAACTATACAGACATTGCGCAAAAGAATAAATAAACATAGATCCAATGTTAATAAGCGGTATTATAAGCACAGTGTATCGAGACATGCAGCTGAAACACATGATGGTTCATTTATAGGGTTCAAAGTGACCCCTATTGAACAGATACCAGTAAGAGAACAGGGTAATATTAATTATATAAGACGCCGCGAAATGTATTGGATTTTTAAGCTTAACACACTAAATCCATACGGGCTCAATGAAGCTTTGAGATTAATCTATGAGATCCATCCCTTTTATATGTGGGATTATAGTTTCTTAATCTATTTTTATATATTACATATATTACATATATATATTTTTATACATCACATATACTTCTGTCCATTTTTTATAAATAATATCTATTGGTCCTAATAGTTTTATTCTCTATGAAGTAATGATCTATATGTTAATTTATATTTGTAGTTTTGAACTTAAACTATATGTCTATTCTTATCTTAGTTACTAAACCACATGCCAATTATTATGTTGGGTTATTTGCATATTGATGTATTCAAATTTACCGTGGAGCCCAAAGTAGTAATCGCTCCTTTGGAGTCACGTGATCGCAACCCCGATCACGTGACTACACTCGTAATGGTCTGCCTGTGGAGACGCGTCTCTATGGGGACGCACCATGTGACCAATGTTACTTTGATGGCGTGGTTAGCGTCTCCATCCCTTGGAGAGACGCGCCTCCGGGATGACCGCACTGCACGTGACCTCCTTTCTCATTCAGTCACTTCCGTAATGCATTTGGTTGCTCAGGCAACGGGTCATGTGACGGCTATGCGGGTCACGTGACCGCTGGCTGCGCTACGATGAATGTTTTATTTTATGCTATAAATTATAGTTTTTAGTGATATAATCATGTCTATTTGGTGATTGGGGTCAGATAATTCCCCTATACTGTAGATTACGTGTTTTATTGAGTTTTAAGAGATGGGGGTGTTCTTTCATGGGGTGTTCCCCCTCCCCTCCCCCCCCTTGTGTCACAATTGGGGCGGTTTCTCCTCTTGTTAAGTACTATATATATATGTGCTGGTGGTTTAGCTATAGGTATGCACTTCTGGACCTGAGGAAGGAGGCCACAGTCCTCCGAAACGCGTTGTCATTTTTTATTTTTTTATAATATTATTTTTTTATATGTGCTCGGCTTGAATAAATTTCCTAATATTGTATAAACAACCGGAGGAATCGGATTCATTTGCGCCTGTGAAGGAGAACAAAAAAGGAGTGACCAAGAAAATCTCTTCTTTATTTTATTCTACTGAGGTCTGATAAGGGGGGTCTGAGGTCTGATAAGGGGGTCTGAGGTCTGATAAGGGGGGTCTGAGGTCTGATAAGGGGGTCTGAAAGGCTGATAAGGGGGGTCTGAAAGGCTGATAAGGGGGTCTGAAAGGCTGATAAGGGGGTCTAAAAGGCTGATAAGGGGGTCTGAGGGCTGATAGGGAGGGGTATGACATCTGATAAGGGGGACCTGAAGGTCTGATTGTGGGTCTGCGGTCTGATATGGGACATCTGGAGGTCTGATATGGGGGGCTGAGGTCTGATTGAGGGTCTAAAGCCTGATATGGTGGGGTATGGTGCTCTGATTGAGGGTCTGAACTTTGATTGGGGGTTTTGATGTCTGATTGGGGGTCTAAAGGTCTGATATGGGGGTCTGAGGTCCAGTGGGGGGTCTGGAGGTCTTATATGGGGGTCAGTAAGTCTAATGGGGGCCTGGAGGTCTAATGGGGGTTTGATATTGGGGTCTGGAGGTCTGATATGGGGGTCAGAGGTCTCATGGGGGTCTGGTCTGAGATTTTATACATGGGGGGTTGGTCTGAGATGGTGGGGGTTCTGACATGAAGGTCTAATGGGGGTCTGATCTAAGGTCTGATATGGGGTCTGACAGACATCTAATGAAGGTCTGGTCTGAGATGGGGGTCTCATCTGAGGTTTTATATGGGTCTGATCTGAAAGGTAAGGCGGTATTTTTTGTACTGGTACAGTATCTGTGTGGTACCAGTATTTTCACGGGGACTGTTTCTGCAGTATAGTTTTGAGGGTCACAGCGCAGTATTTGGGGGGCACAGTATTAGAGGTGGCAAAATGGAATGTTCAGAAAGTGAGGAGGATGATGGAAAAGTAGGAAACTAAAATGTCTATTTGTCAAACTCTTCAGAGAGAAAAGATGGCTGAAAGAAATCATCATGGCGGTCTGGTCTGACAGGAGAAGATGAGGAAAGAGAACATCTACATCAGAGGAGATGGCACTGGATGTAAGAGGTACATATGTGAAGCTCTGTGTACCTGTATGAGTGCTAGCTTCTCTGCTCTGCTTACCTGATCACCACTGCAAATACTGCGGTGAGCAGGTGAACAGAAAAGAGAAAACATCATTTCATTTTTTGCCTCAGGCCGCAGAAAAGCTAGAATCGACCCTGCTGGTAGTTATACCCCTGTAGCATAGTGTGCAGGGTGGCGGGGGGCTGTGCATGCTACATTGTTTAAGTCAGTGTTATTTGATTGGGGGGGGTGCTTTTTTAATGTTCGCCCTGTTGGTAAAATTCCCTTCGAAACTGCCCTGGGCATTACTATTACAAAGGGGGCACAGTGGGCATTACTACCATAAGGGGACACAGAGGGCATTACTACTACAAAGGGGGCATAAAGGGCATTATTGGTACAAAGAGTGCACAGAGAGCATTACTACCATAAAGGGGCACAGAGGGCATTACTACTACAAAGGGGGCACAGAGGGCATTATTACTATAAAGGGGCCACAAAGGGCATTACTATTATAAAGGGGCCACAGAGGACATTACTACTATAAAAGCGCACAGAGGGCATTACTACTATAAATGGGGCACAGAGGGCATTGCTACTATAAAGGGGGCACAGAAGGCATTACTACTATAAAGAGGGCACGGAGGGCATTACTACTATAAAGGGGGCACAGAGGGCATTACTACTATAAAGAGGGCACAGAGGACATTACTACTATAAAAGCGCATAGAGGGCATTACTACTATAAAGGGGACACAGAGGGCATTAATACTATAAAGGGAACACAGAGGGCATTAATACTATAAAGGGAACACAGAGGGCATTAATACTGTGAAGGGAGCACAATAAGCATTATTACTATAAAGAGGGCACAATGGACATTACTACTGTGGAGGGGGCACAATTGGCATTACTACTGTGAAGGGGCACAGTGGTCATTACTACTATGAAGGGGGCACAATGGACATTACTACTGTGAAGGGGGAACAAAGAGGGTATTTCCACTGTAAAAAGGGCACATGAGTGAGTCTTCCCTTGTGTGTGTGTGTGTGTGTCTGTCCCTGTGTCTGTCACCATCACCATGCCCACATTGTTCTTATGTCTCGACGCAGCTGTATCAGGACGTTCTGTGCAGGGCAAGAAGAAAAAGAAGGAAGAGGAGGCAGCGCCGCCAGCATAGAGTCCTGTGGGAGAGGCACAGGGAGGCACACTAAGGACACAGGTAATACTACCACATGATCTACTCTAGTGTTATGTGTGGTTTTACATAGGGCTGCAGGTAACACTACTACATGATCTGCACTAGTGTTATCTGTGGTTGTACATAGGACTGCAGGTACCACTACCACATGATGTACACTAGTGTTATCTGTGGTTGTACATAGGACTGCAGGTAATGCTACCACATTATCAGCACTAGTGTTATCTGTGGTTTACATAGGACTGCAGGTAAAACTACTGCATTTTCTGTACTCAGATAGCCATCGTTGTGTTATCTGTGGTGTTACATAGGACTGCAGGTGATATCAATAACATTATCTGTACTTGTACCGCCCCAGATCTGGCAGGACAGTCTTGGAGTTTGGTGGCTACTTGGCTTTCATACTATTTTTTAATGGGAGGGGGGCGCCATTCAAATTTTTGCCTCAGGCAGCAGAAGAGCTAGAATCGGCCCTGGAGGCGCCACATACAACATTGCCATATACCAGAGGAGCTATATACACAGGTAACATAGATAAGAGGTGCTTCATATAAAAGGGACACAGATAAGAGGCACTATATATATAAAGGGGGCACAGATAAGAGGAACTATATATAAAGGGTGCACAGATAAGAGGAACTATATATAAAGTGGGTACAGATAAGAGGAACTATATATATATATATATATATATATATATATATATATATATAAAGGGGGCACAGATAAGAGGAAACTATATATATATAAAGGGTGCACAGATAAGAGGCATTATATATAAAGGGGGCACAGATAAGAGGAACTATATATAAAGGGGCACAGATAAGAGGCATTATATATAAAGGGGGTACAGATAAGAGGCATTATATATAAAGGGGGGCACAGATAAGAGGAACTATATATAAAGGGGGTACAGATAAGAGGAACTATATATAAAGGGGTACAGATAAGAGGAACTATATATAAAGGGGGTACAGATAAGAGGAACTATATATAAAGGGGGCACAGATAAGAGGAACTATATATAAAGGGTGCACAGATAAGAGGAACTATATATAAAGGGGGTACAGATAAGAGGAACTATATATAAAGGGGGTACAGATAAGAGGAACTATTTATAAAGGGGTACAGATAAGAGGAACTTATAAAGAGGACACAGATAAGAGGAACTATATATAAAGGGGACACAGATAATAGGTACTATATATATGAAGGGGGCACAGATAATAGGTACTATATATAAAGGGGACACAGATAATAGGTAACTATATATAAAGGGGGCACAGATAATAGGCACTATATATAAAGGGGGCACAGATAATAGGTACTATATATAAAGGGCGGCACAGATATAGGTTACTATATATAAAGGGGGCACAGATAATAGGTACTATATATAAAGGGGGCACAGATAATAGGTACTATATAAAAGGGGGCACAGATAATAGGTACTATATATAAAGGGGCACAGATAATAGGAACTATATATAAAGGGGGCACAGATAATAGGAACTATATATAAAGGGGGCACAGATAATAGGCACTATATATAAAGGGGGCACAGATAATAGGTACTATATATAAAGGGGGTACAGATAAGAGGCACTATATATAAAGGGGGCACAGATAATAGGTACTATATATAAAGGGGCACAGATAATAGGAACTATATATAAAGGGGGCACAGATAATAGGAACTATATATAAAGGGGGCACAGATAATAGGCACTATATATAAAGGGGGTACAGATAAGAGGCACTATATATAAAGGGGGCACAGATAATAGGTACTATATATAAAGGGGGTACAGATAAGAGGAACTATATATAAAAGGGGCATAGATAATAGGTACTATATATAAAGGGGGCACAGATAATAGGTACTATATATAAAGGGGGTGCAGATAAGAGGCACTATATATAAAAGGGGTACAGATAAAAGGCACTATATATAAAGGGGGCACAAATAATAGGTACTATATATAAAGGGGGCACAGATAATAGGTACTATATATAAAGGGGGTACAGATAAGAGGAACTATATACAAAGGGGTACAGATAAGAGGAACTATATATAAAGGGGGCACAGATAAGAGGCACCATATATAAGGGGGCACAGATAAAAGGCAGGCATTTTAGCTAAAGAAAGCACAGATAAGAGGCACTATACATACAGGGGACAGATATTTTTTGAAAGTATACAGTGAAATCTGTGGTCAATACACAGCACAATCTTTGGCAAAAGCAACATAGAATGTTATGGAATTGCCTCTTCTGAACTTACCCCTAGACTGGTCATGGAAGAGATATGTTTCTGTATTTTCGGAGATTTCTGGACAATACTGAAAAATTGGCAACTATGGTTGAAGAAAAATTACATTGGTTGATATTCATAATATTCACTATATAGACAAGTACTGGGACCCACCTCTTCATCATTGAATTTAAGTGTTTTATTCAGTGGAGTAGCCACAGGTGTATAAAATCACCTGACCATACAGTGTGCCTTTGTGATAATTTGTGGGAAAAATGGATCATTCTAAAGACTACAAGTCAGTCCACAAACTATCTTCCCAGTGAGACCGTAAACTATTATTATCTCCTAATAGAAATCAATAAATAAATAACAGACAAGAGTTTTTTTTAAAGGGGTTCTCCGGGCTTTTAATATTGATGACCTATCCTCAGGATAGGTCATCAATATCAGATTGGCGGGGGTCCGACACCTGGCACCCCACCGATCAGCTGTATGAAGAGATGGCACGCGTAGTGTGCACGTGCCATCTCCTTTCTGTCTTCTTCCTGCTGCTGGTCTGTCTATGGCAAAGCTGTAGCAGAGCAGGAAGAGAGACAGGAGATGGCACGTGCACACTGCACTTGCCATCTCCTCATACAGCTGATCGGCGGGGGTGCCAGGTGTCGGAACCCTGCCAATCTGATATTGATGATCTCTCCTGAGGAAAGGTCATCAATAGTAAAAGCCCAGAAAACCCCTTTAAGTAAGGTAAATGATTTAATTATTAATTTACTTCATCTTATAGGAGTTTTACAGGAAGTCTGTTGAAGTCTACTCCTGTGGTAAGTGTCTACCACAGTCAGGGCTGGATTAAGGTTGGTGGAGGCCCCGGGCGACAAGACGTTTCGGACCCAAAGCCCCGCCCACCATCCAAAGCCCCGCCCACCACCATATTTATTCCCCTTTTAAATCTCCCTTTGCTCACAAACCTTAGCACAAGGAGACGTTATACTGTATGGGGGCCACAAGGAGATGTCATATACTGTACGGTGCAAGTTCTCTACATAAATACAGCACCAGAACCACGTTCTCTACATAAATACAGCACCAGAACCACGTTCTCTACATAAATACATCACCAGAACCACGTTCTCTACATAAATACATCACCAGAACCACGTTCTCTACATAAATACATCACCAGAACCACGTTCTCTACATAAATACATCACCAGAACCACGTTCTCTACATAAATACATCACCAGAACCACGTTCTCTACATAAATACATCACCAGAACCACGTTCTCTACATAACTACAGCACCAGAACCACGTTCTCTACATAACTACAGCACCAGAACCAAGTTCTCTACATAAATACATCACCAGACCCAAGTTCTCTACATAAATACAGCACCAGACCCAAGTTCTCTACATAAATACAGCACCAGACCCAAGTTCTCTACATAAATACAGCACCAGACCCAAGTTCTCTACATAAATACAGCACCAGAACCAAGCTCTCTACATAAATACAGCACCAGAACCAAGTTCTCTACATAAATACAGCACCAGAACCAAGTTCTCTACATAAATACAGCACCAGAACCAAGCTCTCTACATAAATACAGCACCAGAACCAAGTTCTCTACATAAATACAGCACCAGAACCAAGTTCTCTACATAAATACATCACCAGAACCAAGTTCTCTACATAAATACAGCACCAGAACCAAGTTCTCTACATAAATACATCACCGGAACCAAGTTCTCTACATAAATACAGCACCAGATTTTAAAAGTTGTAGTGTAAAGGGATACTGAGAGTTGTTGTTGCACAAAACAGCATGCTACCACCCGTCATCAGCTGTAGCTCATCCAGGTGACTACAACACTCATCATATACAGTCAGTAGCAGAATAATCATTTCCATCGACTTACAGATGATGTCTCCTCCTGAGTTCCTCTCCATCTGGCTCAGGCCACCATGATGACTTCTGCCGTCCACGATTCAGCTCTGCAGATTTTTCCGAGAAGATCTCTTTAACTTCATTCTTTACCAACACATTGGTATCCTGCAGACTGACACAGACTCATCTCAGTGCCACATGCCGTGCCCTGAATATAACAGCAGCATTAGTGCTACACATAGGGCCCCCAATAGTAGTGCCACATACTCTGTGCCCTCTGTATATAGTGCCACATAGCCTGTGCCCTCTGTATATAGTGCCACATACTCTGTGCCCTCTGTATATAGTGCCACATACTCTGTGCCCTCTGTATATAGTGCCACATACTCTGTGCCCTCTGTATATAGTGCCACATGCTCTGTGCGCTCTGTATATAGTGCCACATGCTCTGTGCCCTCTGTATATAGTGCCATATGCCCTGTGACCTCTTTATATAGTGCCACATGCTTGGTGCCCCTTATAAAAAGTGCCTCATATGTTCCACTTTATGTATTGCGCCTCTTATATGTGCCCATTTGTGTTAGGGGCCAGTATTGGGGTTAGGGGCCAGTATTGGGGTTAGGGGGCCAGTATTAGCATAAAGCTACATTCAGACGACCGAAAGTGTTTTGCAGTCCCTGTAGAAGGAAGTGTTGGCCCGGAAAATATGAATATATGTATATGCATGCATGCCCCTTTAATTAGGTATGTGTATATACTGTATATATATATATATATATATATATATATATATATATAATATATGTGTCTGTGGGCCTTATTTCTGGCCTCACAGTATGGCCTCAATATACATTGTCCCATATATATATATATATATATATATATCCCCATCCTTAATCTCCCCCACTGTTCTGCCCCACATAATATATGCCCCCATTTCAAATAATATGTGCCCAGTACATATAGATATATGTATATATGCCCCAGAAGTATATACATATATCTATATTATATAAATGTCCCCATATCCAGGTGCCCCCTTTGTTAAGCTGATATTAACCCTTTGCCCATATCCACTACCTATACCCTACAATTGACCCCTTATCACCCCAGTGTTCCCTACATATAACCCTTTCCCTGCCATATCTACCTTAAACATTAACCCCTGCTGCCAAATTATTATTGTAACGAACCCTTTGTTTCCCAGGGACAGTAATTTAGATAGGTTTGGGAGGGCTGCTATCTGTGTGAGTGTATGTATGTGTAGTTAGTTGTGTGGGTGGACGTATACGGGATTGTGTAGTGTAGCTAGGGTTGGTGTTAGTGTAGTACTGTATTGTTAAATAATAAGTCTGTAGGTGTTATACTGTACAATAAAACCTTTTATTATTTATAATACAGTGTGTAGTATATTTATAGTAGCGTGGCAGCTCGTACTTATAGTACACTTCAGGTCGTGTGTAGACATTCGTGGAAATTACGTAGGTATAAATAGGCGGAACTAGCGAAAGCGAGTTTACGCCTATTTATGAATATTAATTATTGGTACATCCCAAAATATCAATAATTAATATTCCCTATTACAGTCCCCAAATTGTGGATCCGCAAAACACATTTTGCAGAACGCACAGTGCCAGCCCTATATAGAAGTGCCTATTTTTGGGGACAAGAATAGGACACTTGCTCTATATTTGTCGTGGGGCCATGGAACGGGACTACGGATGTGGACAGTACATGGTATGCTGTCAGCATCTTTTGCGGCCCCACTGAAAAGAATGGGTCCACACCGATTCCGCAAAATTGTGGAACGGATGCAGACCCAGAAATATGGTCGTCTGAATGCACCCTTAGGGCCAGTATTAGGATTGGGGTAGGTATCAGTTATGGGCCAGTATTGGGGTCAGAGACAGCACTAGGGTACATTCACATGATCATATTTCCATTCACTTCAATGGGCCCGCAAATCCGTAGTCCACGGCCCTGCAAAAAAGATAGAGTATGTCCTATCCTTGACCGCAATCTCAGATGAGAACAGGCATTTCTATTATAGGGCTGGGCATGTGTGTTCCACAAAATGTGGAACACACACGGCCAGTATCCGTGTTTTGGGGATCCGCAATTGTGGACCGCAAAACAAATATGGTCATGTGAATGTAGCTTTAGGGTTAGTGTGGCATATTATTAGAGTTAGAGAAAGTATTAAGGGTCAGTACAGTATATTAGGGTTAGCGGTCAATATTAGGGTTAGGGACAGTATTAGAGGTCAGTATTAGGGTTAGGGGGTCCAGGGTTAGAGGTCAGTACCAGGGTAGGAGTCAGGGGCCTGTATTAGGGTTAGGTCAAGGAAGGGCCAGTATTGGGGATCAGTAGCCAGTAGTAGGGTAAGGCAGGGCCAGTATTGGGGGTCAGTAGCCAGTATTAGGGTAAGGCGGGGCCAGTATTGGGGGTCAATAGCCAGTATTAGGGTAAGGCAGAGTCAGTATTGGGGGTCAGGGGCCAGTATTAGGGTTAGTGTAAGGCAGGGCCAGTATTGGGGGTCAGGGGCCAGTATTGGGGGTCAGGGGCTAGTATTAGGGTTAGGGTAAGGCAGGGTATTGAGGGTCTGTAATAGGGAGGCAGGGGCCAGTATTAGGGTTAGTGCTGCATGTAGGGGAGAGGGCAGTTTATACTTACCTGTCCAGGCGCGGTCCCGCGATGTGGACCCGGCCTCATCGCGCCGCCCATCGGTAATAGCGGAGCAGGAAACCAGAGGTTCCCGCTGGCTGCTGCAGGCACAATTGTATCTGCATCCAGTGGATGCAGATACAATTGCGTTCAGTAGCCACAGCGGCCCACTTTTTAAAAATATGGAGCGGCATTGAGCGCCGCTTTGCAGCCAGTGGTGGGGGCCCCTATGTGGTGGGGGCCCCGGGGCTCTCGCCCCGGATGCCCTCCCTTTAATCCGGCCCTGACCACAGTGATACACTATGTAGCAAAAACTGTATGTTATAAACACGTTCGTAAACAGAATCTAAATCATACTTAGGAAGAAGCATTTAAATGTCTGATTATTTTCACACATTGTTTTATAACCTTACTCTTACATGCCGGCCATGGTAGAGTTCAACTGCACTTTATTACCTATTGTTTGGAGGTGCCGATCTAATTTTATTATTATCCTACTGCCCAGGATAGTAAATAGAATGCACTGCCCTGAATATTGTAGGCTTTATGCTTTGGAGAGGCAATTCTACTAGTGTTAGGTTCCCATCTGTAGAAGCCAACTAGTTGCTGGTAGACGGGCCCAAAAAATTTTGATCAAAAATGTGCACAAAGAGCTTCAAATGTTCATATATAGTAAGTATAGCAGTAATACAATGTAGAGTAATCCATGTTTTCAGTGTTTGCATGTGGAGCAGGGCGCTGCTACATTTTTTGTATGTCATATTGTATGTCATATTAAAGTGCTGGTCTAATTTTATTTTTTTACATTGTTATGCAACCAGACAGGCCGAGAGTCCGATGAGTGGACTTTATTTCCTAGGTCAACATGTGCTTAAAAGATATAATTGTAATAATAATTGAAACCAACAACGTTGTTTGTACAGCTATATCTAGCCTGTTATATATTAAATCCATAGACAGCTAAAGCTTCCTCAAAATACCCATACCTAGAGCCAAACCCTTCAACTCCTTTGCTCTGGAATCTGCAGTGGCCGGGTTTGGGGTGGCCCCAATGCAACACTGGGTCCCACGGACAGGGACTGATTGGACATAGACCTTACAGGGAAATTTCCTGTTGGGCCGAGGCTCAGGGGGCTGCCTGGGCCCACCTCACAGCCGGCCAGTGAAAGTTTTTGGGGATGTATTTTGTGCTATTGGCAGTATTTTGTGATTGACTGTGGTATTTGGCTCTGTTGGGATAGTATAATGTATAATGTGCCACAATACGGTATTGCTGGCCCTGCCTTCCATCAGTTTGGACTGAACTACAAAATGGAGCGACTTTTAGTAATTTTTCCAGGGCCACTTTAAGTTCCCAGTCCACCCCTGCCCACAGACACTGTCGAGGTGTCACCACATGTTGCTGCTCTCTGGAAGGGATCGTAAGGCGTGGTGCACCCGAATGGGAAATAAGTCCAGAGAGTCAGGGTCTGCAGTAAACCAGTGTGCTTCTTTACTGGAGGAATTCAGGTGCAAAACAATACAGGCAAGACATAGGGCTGGCTTCTCCAAACTCCTCCCTGGCAGAAGGAGGGTTTAATGCTGAGGAAAAGCCTGAGATAGCTGTTCCTCTCTCTCAGAAGGCTGGTACCAAGTCCAAAGGCTGGAGGCCCAGGATCTGTGGCACAGTATCCCCACCTCAGAGTCTTCTTCTGGTCACTCAATAGTCTTGCAGAGCCCCCTCTTCTGATCACTGTTCTCTAACTGAAGAACATAAGGGGCTCTGCCTGCTCTCCTTATATACCGTTTATAGCTGAACTAGAACCTTCTAGTGGAAGGGGTGGAATGGAGAAATTCAGCACAAACAGATACATTGTTATAACTCCTGTCTGTCAAAGACTTACATTAGAGCTTCAATGATACTCAATGGCAATGACAGCAGTTTTTCTAGACACAAACAAGTTTTTAGACATAACAACAGAGCTAAACCAGACATTCAAAAGGTCAGACTGTCTGGTTTTGGTGGTAAACAAGTGTATATCTTTCCCTCCAAAACATGCTCTTCTTTAAACCTTCTGGCAGCTGTAGAAAATTACCATCTTCTCATTCAAAGTCCCAAAAGTCTCTCAGTATTCATCAACCCTTTCCACAGAGGCTTGCAAATACAGTACAAATGAAAAGGATATATATCACAACATATATATGAAATGTAATTACTCAGAATTAAACAGTGCAAGTTAACCCTTTCAAGTGAAATAAAGTAAGACGTTTATGACTTTGCAAAGGTGAAATGGGCAAATGTTTACAAATGTCCCGACTTCAGAGTACCCCTGCTCAAAGGAACTACAAATTTGCTACCCTCTTCAGTCATAGTGACTCCACACTTGGACATATATGGTTGGAGGGAAATGCTCACACCCTTCTTACAGAGAGATGTATCCTTTTTGCAATTATGCTCAAATGCTGAACATTTAGTTATGATTTACTGTTGACTCTGTTACGCGGCAGTTGGACTGTTATGTTGCATTTACATGCAGAGATCAAGCGCAGAAATTTCTGGACGGAAGCATTCCTTCCTGACAATTTGCTGCTTATTCAGAGGTGGTGAACTGCTGTATTTACATGAAGTGATCACCTCCACAGTATGAGGATGTGCGATGACTACTTCTATGGCTCATCCTCATACAGCTGCAGTGTTTCTAGGCAGCAGATCGCTATTTAACAGCACAGTCTGCTGGCCAGAAACAATAATTTAGGTGTCTGCATGAACAATTACATGTAAGGCGCTGGAACGATACCAAAACATGGCGCCTGTTCACACGTGCAGCGGATGCCATGGCCGGCAGGTCTCTGCTGTGGTAATTAAAGCCTTTAAATGCCATGAAAAAAAAAAAAGTGAAAAAAAAAAACTGTTAAAAAATATAAAAGAATATATAAAAGTTTAAATCACATTCTTTTCCGTATAATAAAAAAAGAATACATAAATAACAAAAAATATAAACATCATGGGTATCACCGTGACTGAAAACACCCATACTATTAAAATATAAAAATATTTTTCCAATATGGCAAATGGCATAACAGAAAAAAAGGGTCAAAATGGTAATTTTTTCATTGCTTCTCTTACCCAATAAAACGTGATAAAAAAGTCACACAAACACACTCCAAAATGATATCAATAAAAACTACCGATAGTCCCGCAAAAACTGAGCCCCCACACAGCTCAGTAGATATAACTATAAAAAAGTTATATGGGGTCAGAGTATGGTGATGTAAAAAAATAAATTTTTTTTCAAATTTTAAATTAATTTTGACAATATTTAGACATAAAAAACCTATACATATGAGGTATCATTGTAATTTTATTGACCCAGAGAATGAAGGGCATGGGTCAGTTTTGCTGCAAACAGAACGCCGTGGGAACAAAACTTTTAAAACTGTGAATGAATTGCGTTTTTTTCCAATTCCACCCCATTTGGAATTATTGTTACTGTTTCCCACTACATTGTATGGCATAATTAATGGTGGCATTAGAAAGTTTTTTTCCACAAAAATAAGCCCTCATACAGCTGTGTGAACGGAACTATAAAAAAGTTATGACTCAAGGTAGATAGGGAAGAAAAATGAACATGCAAAAACGAAAAAAATCTCTGGTATCCTAAGGGTTAAACACCCTGAGAATGTATGCCATGGTTAAAGGGGTGACGGGAGATGGGCTTTGCTATACACTGTGCTCCGACACCTTCTTTTACTCTATACTGGTTAACGTTCCTGTCAGGCTTTTACCTGCTCCAACAGCAAGCGATTTGTTTCCTGCTGCTGGGCCTGGGCCTCCACGTGAGCCTGCCGTTGTGCATGTAAGGCCTCTGCATGTCTCTTTTTATCCTCAAGGTTGGCCTGCAAAAACAGCTTCATAATATCCTCCATTGTCTTTAAAGGGCTTTGCATAGTAACTGCAGCTTTAACCCAGGACATAAAGCACCAAAGTTGTCATGCCGTTGCCCTTAGTAACTTGCTGTTGCCCGCATCCTCCACCAGGGGTCGCTCTCACCAGCAGGGCGGCGATGACAGATTCTGTCACAGACAACAGGAGTAGAGTCCAAATGGTGCTTTATTTTATGACACAAGTCCAGCCAGTTATCTCTCACTGGGTAAGGTGAGGTTTCAACACCACAAAATTTAAACAAAACAAAACAAACTCCTCCCCGTCTGGGCTCTAGCTAATACAAACACGTCACTAGCTCACCTATTGAGCACAGGTCACACTTCAGGCTTCATGAGCCAGCACAACAGCCAGCTTCCTTGGCTTTCCAGGCATAGCTCACTGACTGATATCCTGGGATGTCTTTTATTTCCCCCTAATGATCCCAGATGACCTCACCTGTGATCTCCTGAGGCTAGGGGGAAAAACCTGCCCTGGAACGGGGTGGTTTGGGGAGGTCCCACTGCCAAACCTACCTTCCCAATCCAAATAAAATCCAGCCCTTTAAGTTTTAACAACAATAGCGCCAGCTGAAGCCATACAATCTTCCTGGATTTTATTTTACCTCACCCAGTCGAGGAACCTGGGTGGGATATACAACCCTTCCAGTCCTTTACCATACACTTTACCACACTAAGGATGCAGTTAATGTCAAGAAATACACAAACTTTTACTATGTAATGATGTTCACTGGATTTGCACCAGAAAGAAAATCTGGACTTACCCAAATCCATTAGCTGGATCGTTTTTCCGATGTAGACATACAGTTCAGACCAAAAGTTTGGACACACCTACTCATTCAAAGATTTTTCTGTATTTTCATGACTATGAAAATTGTAGATTCACACTGAAGGCATCAAAACTATGAATTAACACATGTGGAATTATATACTTAACAAAAAAGTGTGAAACAACTGAAAATATGTCTTATATTCTACGTTCTTCAAAGTAGCCACCTTTTGCTTTGATTACTGCTTTTCACACTCTTGGCATTCTCTTGATGAGCTTCAAGAGGTAGTCACCTGAAATGGTTTTCACTTCATAGGTGTGTGGGGCAGAAGTCAGGTGGATACACAGCTGATAGTCCTACTGAATAGACTGTTAGAATTTGTATTATGGCAAGAAAAAAGCAGCTAAGTAAAGAAAAACGAGTGGCCAACATTGACTTTGAAAGTGTCCCCAAGTGCAGTCGCAAAAACCATCAAGCGCTACAAAGAAACTAGCTGGCATGAGGACCGCCCCAGGAAAGGAAGACCAAGAGTCACCTCTGCTGCGGAGGATAAGTTCATCCGAGTCACCAGCCTCAGAAATCGCAGGTTAACAGCAGCTCAGATTAGAGACCAGGTCAATGCCACACAGAGTTCTAGCAGCAGACACATCTCTACAACGACTGTTAAGAGGAGACTGTGTGCAGCAGGCCTTCATGGCAAAATAGCTGCTAGGAAACCACTGCTAAGGGCAAGCAACAAGCAGAAGAGACTTGTTTGGGCTAAAGAACACAAGGAATGGACATTAGACCAGTGGAAATCTGTGCTTTGGTCTGATGAGTCCAAATTTGAGATCTTTGGTTCCAACCACCGTGTCTGGACTCTACATGTCTGGTTCCCACCGTGAAGCATGGAGGAGGAGGTGTGATGGTGTGGGGGTGCTTTGCTGGTGACACTGTTGGGGATTTATTCAAAATGGAAGGCATACTGAACCAGCATGGCTACCACAGCATCTTGCAGCGGCATGCTATTCCATCCGGTTTGCGTTTAGTTGGACCATCATTTATTTATCAACAGGACAATGACCCCAAACACACCTCCAGGCTGTGTAAGGGCTATTTGACCAAGAAGGAGAGTGATGGGGTGCTACGTGCTATGACCTGGCCTCCACAGTCACCAGACCTGAACCCAATCGAGATGGTTTGGGGTGAGCTGGATGGCAGAGTGAAGGCAAAAGGGCCAACAAGTGCTAAGCATCTCTGGGAACTCCTTCAAGACTGTTGGAATACCATTTAAGGTGACTATTTCTTGAAGCTCATCAAGAGAACGCCAAGAGTGTGCAAAGCAGTAATCAAAGCAAAAGGTGGCTACTTTGAAGAACGTAGAATATAAGACATATTTTCAGTTGTTTCACACTTTTTTTGTTAAGTATATAATTCCACATGTGTTAATTCATAGTTTTGATGCCTTCAATGTGAATCTACAATTTTCATAGTCATGAAAATACAGAAAACTCTTTGAATGAGAAGGTGTGTCCAAACTTTTGGTCTATACTGTAGGCTCTCTGAATTTCTAATGGGGATGATCCAGTCTCTGAGAATAGATAGGTGGGGATGGGATGTCCACCTCTGTCTACAGTGCAGTAAATTGATTCTGACCTGACACCTAAAATTAAACACAATTAACCACAAACCATGTCAGACTCTGGGGAGCAGCAGCAGACACCTGTTCTATATATTGTGCCCTATCACTGATGTGTGCCCGTGTATGTGGCAGTGATATGAATACAATGTGTACAGGGAGGTTAGTGTATGAGATGATGGGTGACATGATTACTGTGGATCTCGAGCACAGTAATAAATGGCAGCATCTTCCAGACGTACATCAGTTATATCCAGGTAAGCCATGCTCTTACTGTTATCTGTTCTCATATTAAACCTTTTTTTAAATGATTCTGTAAAATATTTACCTCCATCTTTAGGATATATACAACCTATGTAATCAGGTTCATTTCTTGGAACCTGTTTGAGCCAAGCAATAATAGCTAGTAAACTATGTGACTTCTGGAGGTGGTAACTGTACAGGGTCACATGACTTTTGGAGGTGGTAACTGTACAGGGTCACATGACCAGAATCTCTCTTCTTTTTTGATTTGCACAATTTTTGGCACATGTTTTACAGAGGCTTAGCAGGACATTGGTGAGAGAATGTTACAGGGCTGAGATTCAGTCCTGTTTTCATATTTAAATTGTACACATGGTTGAGTGAGCAACATCACTTTGCTATGGTAATGACCCTGCCCTTTCCTGTGCTTACATCACAGGTACAAGGAATTGGGGGAGGCAGGTGTTAATATACCTGGCCACCGGGGAATTCCTCTCCCAGACCAGCTGCCTGTGAGATCTTAGATAGAGAAAGTGGGACCACCGTACATTCTAAGGCTAAGTATCTTTTGTCTGTATTATTAGACTATAGGCCACTTACACGGTGTATGTATACTGATATGACCATGATATTGAAAGTATTAAATATGTTATACCTAGATATTGTAGTTAAGGTGTCTTTTATGTTATATCTGCAAGAGTTGTGTGTTATTCCTGAAGATATCAAGGCAACATACAGTAGCTGTGGTATAAACTGAGAACAATCCCTCGAGCTAGGGGGGAAAGTGGGAATATTGACCGTTGTCATCTGATAATTGGTAATAGTTCACCCTTTTCACACCAGTAATGTGAGATATTGCTGTCGATAACAATTATTAATATTAATAATAATATTTCTATCCTTTTTCAGAGAAGGTGTATCATATGTAACCTATGGTGGATAAGCTAGCATGTGCCTTTCTTCTCACTATACTGCACTGACCACCATAACATTAAAAGGGTTGTCCGCCTGTTTTCAAAAGATCCCCAGAGCCCCTAAATGTGTTACAATAGTAAAAGATTGTATACTCACCAATGGATCCCCAATGTTTCCAGCAGTGTCGGTAATGGAGTTGACCACTTTCTGGGTACTTGTGCCAATGTGTATGTAAGATCACTATATGGCAAATACTAATATAGCCTTTGTTGATATTCTGTGCTGTTTGATACATTTCATAAGCTATCCCGCCCCCCAAAAAGGCGTATGCCCCCCAAAATAGTACCAATCAAACCGTCACCTCATCCTGCAAAAAAATGAGACCCTACCTAAATCAGTCGGCAAAAATATAAAAAAAACTATAGCTCTCAAACTGTGGAGTCACTAAAACATCATTTTTTTTTTGTTTAAAAAATGCTTTATTTTGTAAAACTTAAATAAATAAGAAAAGGTAGTCAACAACCTGCTCTATAAAATTATATCATGACCTACGTACCTCCATAGGTGAATGCTGTAAAAATAAATAAATAAAACCTACCAAAACAACCACTTTTTTGGTCAGCTTGCCTCATAAAGTATAATAATGAATGATTACATTTACCCAAAAATGGTACCAATAATAACGTCAACACTTCCTGCAAAAAACAAGCCCCTGCACAAGACGATCGTCAGAAAAAAAAAATGGTGTTCAGAAAATGGAGACACAAAAACATAATTTTTCAAAAATGTTGTATTATGTAAAACTGAAACAAACAAAGAAAGTAGACATATTTGATATCATCGCATCCGTAACAACTTGCGCTATTAAAATAGCACATGATCTAACCTGATAAATGTTGTAAAAAACAAAAAATGAAACCTGTGCCAGAACAGCCATTATTTGATTACTTTGCCTCACAAAAATCATATGTACCCCAAAATAATACCAATAAAACTGTCACCTTATCCTGTAGTTTCCAAAATGGGGTCACTCTTTTGGAGTTTCTACTGTAGGGGTGCATCGAGGGGCTTCAAATGGGACATGGTGTCTAAAAACCATTCTGCCTTCCAAAAACCATACGCCAATCCTTTTCTTGTGCTCCCTGCCTTGTGCCCTTACAGTAGTTAACCACCACATGTGGGCTGTTTCTGTAAACTGCAGAATCAGGGTAGTAGATATTAAGCTTTGTTTGGCTGTTAACGCTTGATGTGTTGCAGAACAAATTGATTAAAATGGAAAATCTGCCAAAAAAGTGAAATTTAAAAATTTTGTAAACGTTTTGAATAACTTGAGGGGTGTAGTTTCTAAATTGGGGTTATTTATGAAAAGAGAGAAATTGAATTTTTGAAAATTGCAAATTTTTCCAAATTTTTGGTACCGTATTTTTCGCTTTATAAGAAGCGCCCGATGATAAGATGCGCCCCAGATTTTAGAGTACTTTAATAAGAAAGAAATATTTTTCATCATACCTCATATCAGATCCAGACTCCCCATCAAATCAGACCCCCATATCAGCCCTCCATGTCAGAACCACAACAGACCTCAGATCAGCCCTTTCAGACCCCCATAAGACCTCAGATCAGCCCTTTAAGACCCCCATCAGACCTCAGATCAGCCCTTTCAGGCCCCCAAAAGACCTCAGATCAGCCCTTTAAGACACCCATCAGACCTCAGATCAGCCCACCCAGCTCCATAAAAGTGAAATTAAAAAAACCTCTTAAAGGGAGTCTGTCAGCACGATTTTGCATATAAAGGTAATGCCACTACTGGATTCAGCTGAGCATGTTGAATTCAAAAATGTTATTATTACAGTTCCTAGTAGTAGATTTAATGCTGAAAAAACATTTTTTATAATGTGTCAATCACTCACATAAGGAGCCCAAGGGGATGTGCCCAGCCGCGTTCGAGCCCGGGCTCGCCGAGACAGTTGGAGCCCAGGACCGCCCACCTCATTAATATTCACTTCACTGCTTCCAGCAGTGAAGCTCCGTCATCGTTGTCATGTCATGTGACATGTCCGTCATGTAATCCCCCGCATGCGCAGTACCTTCTCTGAGGCCGATGCCCGCAGACCGCTTGAGGTACTGCGCCTGCGCGGGATTACAACGATGACGGAGCTTCACTGCTGGAAGCAGTGAAGTGAATATTAATGATGTGGGCGGTCCTGGGCTCCAACTGTCTCGGCGAGCCCGGGCTCGAACGCGGCTGGGCACATCCCCTTGGGCTCCTTATGTGAGTGATTGACACATTATAAAAAACGTTTTTTCAGCATTAAATCTACTACTAGGAACCTGCCAGCGTGCAGTGTCAAGTCATAGGGTGCGCACTACGTCCTGACGCTGTACGGGATCAAAGCAATCAGCACGCTGGTCAGCACCTCGCTTAGGTGCACGCTGCAGGCGGGAAAGAGCGATCCCCAATATTAGAAGAAAAGAAATCCCTAGTAGTCGTGTCTTTGCTATATAATGCGTCTGTTTAATAAACATCTTCATGGTTATGCAAGATATATCAGGACGCGTTTCGGCACAAGGCCTTTATCAACAGGTGAATTACAATGAGTATAACATATTCTTATATAATCTACAGGTAAGGTCACATGTCAGTGACGTCAGACGCCCAAGGGGGCGGTAAAACAATCATCATGAGTAAACATCATGAATAAACATGAGCTTCAAGTGTTAGATAATGTTACAAAGTAATACAAAAATATCAAAAAGTAAACACACGGTACCAAGATGATAGAATGTGGTCGTCTCTTAAGGTCGTTCTCTTAAAGTGTTATTCTCATTTTAGACAATGGGGGCATATCGCTAGGATATGCCCCCATTGTCTTATAGGTGCGGGTCCCACCGCTGGGACCAGCACCTATTTCCAGAACGGAGCCCCCGAAGTGAATGAGGGCGCACTGCGCATGCGCAGCCGCCCTCCATTCATTTCTATGGGGCCGCCGAAAATAGCAGAGCGTTGGCTGGGCTACTTCCGTCGGCTCCATAGAAATGAATGGGAGCGCACCGCGCATGCACGGCCCGGCTCCCATTCATTTCTATGAGCGGCGCAGGGAGCTGCGCCTGGTGGTGGCCGGACCCCCGGAAACCTGGGGTCCTCCAGGCGCAGCGCTCCCCGCTCCGTTCTGGATATAGGTGCGGGTCCCAGCGGTGGGACCCGCACCTATAAGACAATGGGGGCATATCCTAGCGATATGCCCCCATTGTCTAAGATGAGAATACCCCTTTAAAGGGATTCTGTCAGCTAGTTTAAAGGGAACCTGTCATCTGCGAAACAACCCCTGAACTAGAGTAAGCGGTGTATAGTGCAAGTGATGCTGAATCCAAATATGTAAGTTGTATCTTCATACTCTCTTCCATTCTGACGCTGTGCTCCCACAAACCTGCAGTAAAATGCACTCACTGGACTCAAGTGCTCACTCACATAATGGAGAGGACTCAAAGAAGAGTCCAGTGAGTGCATTTTACTGCAGGTTTGTGGGAGCACAGCGTCAGAATGGAAGTGAGTATGAAGATAAAACTTACATATTCGGATTCAGCATCACTTACACTATACAACACTTACTCTAGTTCAGGGGGTGTTTCGGAGATGACAGGTTCCCTTTAAGCCTATAGAGCTGAGGACATGGGCTGCTAGATGGCCACTTGCCCGTCCACAATATACTTTTCCCATTGCTCTGTGTTTCTTTATTTAGTCAAAAAAATGATTTTATTCATATGCTAATAGGGGTTATAAGGAGCCCAAGGGGCGGTTACCAATGTTCCTGGATCTCAGCCGCGCCCACTGTGAAGGAGCCCAGCACCGCCCCGCATCCTCTGATCTCCTCCTTGCTCCCCCGACTTCACGCATTCAGAGCGCCGTTATCTGGCGCATGCACGAGTACGCCGCTTGTAAGTGCTAGTAAACTGTTCCTTCCCTGTGCTGGCATCAGCATCAGGGAACGAACTGCGCATGCGCGAGATGGCACGTGCGAGATTACAGCGCTCTGAATGCGTGAAGTCGGGGGAGCAAGGAGGAGATGAGAGGATGCGGGGCGGTGCTGGTCTCCTTCACAGTGGGCGCAGCTGGGATCCAGGAACATTGGTAACCGCCCCTTGGGCTACTTATAACCCCTATTAGCATATGAATAAAATCATTTTTTGACTAAATAAAGACACACAGAGCAATGGGAAAAGTATATTGTGGACGGGCAAGTGGCCATCTAGCAGCCCATGTCCTCAGCTCTATAGGCTTAAACTAGCTGACAGAATCCCTTTAAGGGGTTGTTCACATATCAGTTATTTGATCAGTTATTTTCATCAGTTATTGTGAGCCAAAACCAGGTGCGGGTCAAAAACACAGAATAGGTGCCGATCTTTTCATTATACCTGATCTCTGTTTAGTGTCCACTCTTGGTTTTGGCTGACAATAACTGATGGAAATAACTGATCAGATAACTGGTATGTTAACAACCCCTAAGCAAGCTATACCGAAAGCACAATATCAAAGGGACAGGCGTATAGTGACTGACCCTCACAAACAAGAAGAGAGATTGGGAGAGATGACAGTGAGGTTCCAAAAAAGGGGCTACCATATCCAGGTTTTGGAAAAATAAAAAAATGATTCTGTTTCTCAGAAGCTTGCTGC
Organism: Rhinella marina; assembly: GCA_900303285.1. Taxonomy (NCBI): domain Eukaryota; kingdom Metazoa; phylum Chordata; class Amphibia; order Anura; family Bufonidae; genus Rhinella; species Rhinella marina. The sequence continues at coordinate 37,876 of ONZH01018131.1, forward strand.
TGAGAGAAAAAAAAGAACCTAGGGTGACTTTTATTCATAAATTTCACCCATTCAACACTGGATTTGATAGGATAGTCCGTAAACATTGGGACTTGCTGGCAAAGGCGTGTCCTAATGTTTTTGAGTTCAAAAACCCACCCCTGATATGTAACAAGAGGAATCCCAGTTATAGGGACAAATTAGTGCATGCGGATATTGGGAGTCCTAGAGGAGAACTCAGACAGGGTACATTGGCCACGCAAAAGAAAGGCACTTTCCCGTGCCTCCACTGTCTCCAATGCTCCCATATTATAAAAGGGGCCACCTTTTGCCATCCATGTACAGGTAAAACCTTCCAGATCAAGGATTTGGGGGAGACAATGCAGACAATCAGAGATCGTATCTGGAAACACAAATCGACAATCAGGACAAAAAACTTACCTATACCCTCTCATTTTGAGAAACATAAACATACCATTGCTCAACTGAGATTTCAAGTTATAGAGCAAATCAGGAGACCAAGGAGAGGAGGTGATATCAAAAAGCTTCTGTTACGTAGGGAGGCTTATTGGATCCATGTTCTTGACACATTGCATCCCAGAGGTTTGAAAAATGTAGAATGCTATTCCTATCAGTCTCTTTTCTGAATAGGTCAGGAGAGAGGATGCCCCTTTCATTTTTTATTTCCACTGTGTCGAGGAAGCTCACCATATCTTTATTGTATGTCATGGTAAAAAGAAGACCCTCATAGACTGTATTTAGATAATTGAAGAATTCCAAGAGTACAATAATATAAAAAAGTAAACACATGGTACCAAGATGATACAATGTGGTCGTCTATCAGGAAATGTCAGCGATGAGAAGAGGTCTGTGGAGAGAATGCAGAGATTACATTAGACCAAATAGTTGTGTATTACTAAAAGGTTTATTGACGTATGACCTCATATTCACGATTTAAACCTCTTTTAGACAAGTCTGGGTTTGGTTAATGCCAGGATTGCACCTGCCTGACTGCATTGTGCCATCAGTAAAGTTTGGTGATAGTGCTAAGGGGTTGTGTTTCAGGAATTGGCCTAGGCCCCTTAGTTCTATTGGAGGGAAAACTTCAGCATACAAAGAAATTTTGAACAATTGTATGTTTCCAACTGTGGGAACGGTTTTGAGAAGAATTTTTTTCTGTGCTAGCATGATTGTGCCCCAGCACACAAAGCAAAATCCATAAAGGCATGGTTGGGTGAGTTTGCTGTAGAAGAAATTGATTAACCTGAACAGAGCTCTGACCTTTGGGATGTATTAGAATTATGATTTCAAGCCAGCCCTGTCATCCAACATCAGTGTCTGGCCTCACAAATCTATGCTATAATAGATATTGTTGTATGATATGAACCTCACAGGAATGCTCACCAATGTAAGGTGATGGCAAGTGCCAGAGTGCCACAGTGTATAGAAAGGCCCTTCACCCCTTCACACAAGCAGCTGTGCTATCTGAGGCAACACATCATAGTCACTTTTTAGGACAGGTTGCTTGTGGCCATTAATAATCATTAGTGTTGAGCGAGCATGCTCGGCCGAACTCGCTGTTCGGCCGAGCATGCCTACGCTCGGGTCCGCTCGGTGTTCGAACACCGAGTGTACTCGAGCGCAATGCTCGAGTCTCTTCCCCGCACTGTAATATTGATTTGTACGCTAATGCGTACAAATTCAGTTAATTAGCATACTTTTACGAGTGAAAGGAGTAAAAGAGGAGAAGTCGCGATTCTGACTTTTTTCTATTAACCAGACACCCTGCCTGGTTTAGTCCCATTGACTAACATTATGCTCGGGTGCTCGGCCAGAGCACCCGAGCATACGAGCACAGAGGTGCTTGCTCAACACTAATAATCATTCCTGGAGAACCCCTTAACCCCTTAGTGACCACCCATACGCCTTTTTACGGCGGTCACTAAGGGGCCTTAGGCTGGGCCGCCGCTTTTTCACGGCGGCCCAGTCTAAGCGCTGCACGGGTCTCCCAATTGCCATGCAGGCTGCAGTGGTTGGCTGAGTAAGCAGTCAGTATAGGGGTCACACTTTGCATGTCCTCACACAGCGTTTCATGTTTCTATAGCTGATAAATAGAGGTCCCAGTAGAACCTTTTGGTCCAAGCAAGATGGAGGAAATATCACAGCCATTGATGTGGAGATCACCAGACGCACTGCATGGTAGTTACAGTAGATAGAATGTGGGGGTGGGTGGCGCTCACTAATTTGCACACTGTCCTAGCGACCTAGATAGAGATTGAAGCAACAACAATGGCAGCAGGAGTAGCATTGAGCAGGGGTAGTTTACCATAGCACTTTTGTGGTCAGTTGGCTCTTGCCCCAAAACCAATATTGCATCTGGGCCGACAGAAGCAAAAGACATGCCTAAGTGAGCAGCATACACTCGTTACGTAGCCTACTAACAGTAACGAATTATTCAGTGACCCAGTCGGTAGTGGGTATTTTGCCTGTCTGTTGCCTTTCATGGATTTGGTAGCCGATTCTCAAGCTTGTGCTCTCTCCTGCTCAGCAGGCACAATTACATCATTGCCTCACGCCTGCTGGAGAATGCACAGGCTTGTGAATGGTAGAGTAAGGAGCTGAAAGATCTCTACTTTACCATTGTATTCAACTACTGTATATCTGTGTCCTCAGGATGCAGATACAATTATGATCAGGACACGCCACAGCCCTTCCAGGAATCTGAAATTTGGGTCTGTTGTGAATTTTCCTTGACCTACTTTTATGGCAAATCAGAGTGTCACATGTAAAAGGCACAATTCTTTTTTTCTCATGCAGAAGTGAACAAAGACAACTGTCTCTGTGCAGATGCAGGTGTGGGTATTTTGCCTGTCTGTTGCCTTCCATGGATGTGGTAGCCATTTCTCAGGCTTGTGCTGTCTCCTGCTCAGCAGGCACAATGACATCATTGCCTCACTCCTGCTGGAGAATGCACAGGATGGTGAATGGTGGAGTAAGGAGCTGACAGATCTGAAGTCACCATAGTATTCAACTATATCTGCGTCCTCAGGATGAGATAAAAGAGTTAAAAATTAGCCTGTTTGTAAGTTGTCACTTTATATTTTCTTTGAATACCATCCCCTGTTGACTCATGTGTAGCTCTTATTTCTTGAACTCATAATAGCTCAATTCTTATCAAACTGACAAGAATATGGCTTAATGGCACACGAGCCATCAGAAGACGAGATTCAAAGAAAAACAAAGTTTACAAACAGACTGATTTTTAACTCATATCTCAGAAATAGCTGAACATTTTTAATCACAACCAATAGAACACATGATTTGTAGCCCAAAATGAGCAAAGTACAATCACATACCTCCCAACTTTTGAAAATTGCAATGAGGGACAATATGTGTGGCGTGCTTCAATGTCCATATAAATATTAGCACATAAATCATCAGATTATAGATATTTTAAGGTCCAAATTGCACCAAATAATGAAGTTATTGTTATTGTAGTTATTGTAGAAACCATAGCGATAGTTTAGTAAGGAGAAATTTTGTAAATGTATTAATGCACATTTATGCATTAATTCTCCAGGTCAAAAAGAGGGACATTTAAGGATCAAAGAGGGACAGAGGGACTTAGGTCAAAAAGAGGGGCTATCCCTCCAAAAGAGGGACACTTGGGAGGTATGCAATCATAACAAAATAAAAATGCCCACAAAGGTGTACATAGCCTTTAAAGGTGTTTTCAATCTCAATGGAAATTGGTGGCAGTGGGCTAATAGGGGCTAAAACGAAAGAACAGATGTTCACCATTCCCCTGGCATTGCCGATCTGATACTGCTCCAGTCTCTGCTTCTCTCCACTTCCTCTCCCAGCTCTACTGGAAATGCAGGAGAGATGATCTCAGCCAATCACAAGTTGAAGTGGGTTACTGCTATGCCAATGATTGGCTGAACAAGCCTTTCCTGACAAAATGAGTTAGAAAAAAATTTGCAACAGTCTTGTTTCAGAGTCTCCCTAAGACCTGCTTATAGGCAGCCAACAATTTGGAGATTAATAACAATAAGATGCCTGGTGGCTTAGGGCTGTACAGAGGCTGATGATAATATCTCTGGTGGTTTAGGTCAGAAAAGGGGTTAGTCATAACATTCCTGGTGGTCTAGGGGAGTGAATAAAATTAAATCATCCCTGGTGGTTAACTGCCAACACCTGTATTTAGGATTGCAGTATTCTATGTATTTCTCGCTCTGGATCCTCCCCTCCACCTACATATCGGGATGTGTCTACAGACTGCTCAGGTATGCAGACAGAGACTTTCTATAACTAAGGATACAGTTAACGTCAAGAAACACACAAGCTTGTACTGTGTAATGATGTTCACTGGGATTTGCATCAGCAATAAAATCTGGATTTACCCTAATGCATTGGGTAGATCACTTTTTCAATGTCGACAGAGCAGGGGCGTAACTACCATAGTGGCAGACCATGTGACTTCTATGGGGCCCAGGGCAAGAGGGGGCCAAGTCTTAGTTTGTATTATCTCCTCTTCTACTGGAGGTGAAAACTTGGTCAGAAATCTAACCTCTAAAGAAGCAACTTTTAGCAAATGAGGCAGTGGAAAACATGGCCCAAGGGTCATTGAAAGGGGTTTAGGCAGAAACTCTTCTGTTCTGTGTGGGGTGCCTGGTTTGATCCTTGCTATGGGGCCTTTTCTTCTCACCACTGAAACAGAGACTCAGTAAATTTCTGTTGGCGATGACGCGGTCTCTGTGAACAGGGAGGTGGGGATGGGATGTCCACCTCCATCTACAGTGCAGTAAATTGACTCTGACCTGACACCTAACATTAAAAGCAATTATCCACACACCATGTCAGACGCTGGGGAGCAGCAGCAGCAGACACCTGTTCTATATATTGTGCCCTATCACAGATGTGTGTGCCCGTGTATGTGGTAGTGATATGAATACAATGTGTACAGGAGGTTAGTGTATGAGATGATGAGTGACATGATCACTGTGGATCTCGAGCACAGTAATAAATGGCAGCATCTTCCAGACGTACATCATTGATATCCAGGTAAGCCATGTTCTTACTGTTATCTGTCCTTATATTAAATCTTTCTTTAAATGATTCAGTAAAATATTTATAACCATTTTGAGGAACTATATAACCCATGTAATCAGGTTTATTTCTTGGAACTTGTTTGAGCCAAGCTAGTAAATAGCTAGTAAACTGATATCCAGAAGTAGTACATGGTAACTGGACTTCTCCTCCATATTGTACAGATAGTGATTGTGGCTGAAGAAGCTGAACCTGAGCTCTGACTCCTGAAAACACAGAGAAATAGAAAAGTAATGTCTGTACTGAGGACCCCATTATCATCATATCTCCCCTCACATCACATGTTCTCTTACCCAAGTAATGGAGTAGAAGAAAGCTGCTGAGAATAAGCTTCATCTCTTCTCTTACTGCACAGTATATGGTTTATACTGTATATATGTGACTTCTGGAGGTGGCAACTGTACAGGGTCACATGACTTCTGGAGATGGTAGAGCATGTGCCTCTCTTCTCACTATCCTGCACTGACCACCATAACATTAAAAGGGTTGTCCGCCTGTTTTCAAAAGATCCCCAGAGCCCCAAAATGTGTACAATAATAAAAGACTGAATACTCACCAATGGATCCCCAATGTTTACAGCAGTGTCGGTAATGGAGTTGGCCACTTTCTGGCTACTTGCTCCAATGAATATGTAAGATCACTATATGGCAATTACTAATATAGCCTTTGTTGATATTCTGTGCTGTTTGCTACATTTCATAAACTATCCCCCTCCCACCTCCTTTAGACAAGTCTTCTTTGCTGTCCACAAAGGGGTCCTGTCCATAAGATGGCCGCTGATGGAGGGTCATGTGAACAAAAAAATCACCTCCATGTGATGTCTTCTGCATTTAAACACACTGCACCTGCACTAAACTCCCAACAGCAGTGCTGGATTAACAGATACAGTGGTCGTGTGCACTGTATAAACCGGAGGCACAGACAGGAGGCAATATATAGAGGGGTACATAGAAGAGGCATCGTATACACAGGGGCAGACAGGAGGCGCAGTGTGTAAGGGAGGCACATATAAGAGGCGCTATACATAAAGGAGGCATATATAAGAGGCACTAAACATAAATCGAGCTCATATAAGAGGCAGTATATATAAAGGGGGAATATATGATTGGAGCTAAACATAAAGGGGGCACATGTACCTGTGGCACAGGTGAGAGGCGCTATATATAAAGTTGCCTCATATAGGAGGAGCTATATACATAGGTGGCATAGATAAAATGTGTTTTATATAAAGGGGACACAGATAAGAGATGGTATGGGGCACAGGTAGGAGGCACTATATATAAATGGGCATAGATAAGAGGCACTATACATAAAGGGATCACAGATAAGAGGCACTATATATAAAGGGATCACAGATAAGAGGCACTATATATAAAGGGGGCACAAATAAGAGGCACTATATATAAAGGGGGCATAGATAAGAGGTACTATATATAAAGGGGGTACAGATAAGAGGCACTATACATGAAGGGATCACAGATAAGAGGCACTATATATAAAGGGATCACAGATAAGAGGCACTATATATAAAGGGATCACAGATAAGAGGCACTATATATAAAGGGATCACAGATAAGAGGCACTATATATAAAGGGATCACAGATAAGAGGCACTATATATAAAGGGATCACAGATAAGAGGCACTATATATAAAGGGGGCACAAATAAGAGGCACTATATATAAAGGGGGCATAGATAAGAGGCACTATATATAAAGGGGGTACAGATAAGAGGCACTATACATAAATGGGGCACAGATAAGAGGTGGTATGGGGCACAGACAGGAGGCACTATATATAAATGGGCATAGATAAGAGGCACTATACATAAAGGGATCACAGATAAGAGGCACTATACATGAAGGGGCACAGATAAGAGGCACTATACATAAAGGGGGCACAGATAAGAGGCACTATACATACAAGGGACACATATTTTCAAAGTATAGAATGAAATCTGAGGAAAAGAATTGCTTCTTTTGAACTTACTTCTAGACTTTTGGACATACAAGAGATGTTTTTCTGTATTTTGTGGGATTTCTGGACAATCCAGAAGAACTGGCAACTATGGTTAAAGACTGATGGTTGATATTCATAATATACACTATATTAACGAAAATACTGGGACTCACCTCTTCACCATTGAATTTGAGTGTTTTATTCAGTCCATTAACCACAGGTGTATAAAATCTAACACCTAACCATACAGTGTGCTATTGCAAAAATTTGTGGGTCATTCTAAAGACCACAATTCATCCATGAAATTTCTTCTCTCCTAGGTACTATGGGGGGGGGATGTCATTTAATAAGCTGAAATACGCCTAAATTAGGCGTATATCAGGCGCAGATGGCAGCAAAATGGTTAGTTATATCGCTATCTGTGACTTTGGCCCGCTCATGCCTGGTCTGAAATTGTGGGTGTGGCGTGGGCAGGGAAGGGTCTGGGTCGGGCTGCGAGGCCCATCTCATTAACCATTTTCTATGGCTGTTTAGGCATAAAAAATTGTATAAATGTCAGACAGCAAGGAAGCTGGCTTACATTTAGAACTGGCGCTGAATGCACCGAAGTTATGGAGAGGCTGACCCCTCGTCATAACTTTGGAGATCCACCGCTAGAGCTGGGGTTTTATTAAGACCGGTGTCTAAAACGCTGTTCTTAATAAATGTGCCCCTGTATGCCATGATCAACTGTAAGTGGCATTATTGCAAAGTGGAAGTGTTTAGAACCCACAGCAACTCAGCCATGAAGTGGCAGACCACGTAAAGTTACACAGCAGTGTCACTGAGTGCTGAAGCTCATAGTGCATAAGTTGCCAACGATCTGCTGACTCAATTAATGCAGAGTTCCCAACCTCCTCTGGCATTAACAGCAGCACCAGGAGCTTAATGGCACGGGTTTCCATGGCCTATAGCTGCATGCAACCTTACATATAGCACAATGTCTCAAAGTATTGGATAGTGTAAAACATAAAGTATTGGGTAGTGTAAAGCATGCCACCACTGGACTGCAGAGAAGTAAATGTGTTCTGTAGAATGAATAATCACACTTCTCTATATGGCAGTCTGATAGACAAGTCTGGGTTTGGCGAATGTTAGAACTGCAGCTACCTGACTGCAATGTGCCATCAGTAAAGTTTGGTGACAGTGCCATGAGGTTGTCTTTCAGGGATTGGCCTAGGGAGCTTACTTCCAGAGGAGGAAAATTTTCATCATGCAAAGAAATTTTGGAAAATTGTTGGTTTCCAACTGTGGGAACTGTTTAGGGAAGGTTCTTTTCTGTTCCTGCATGACTGTGACCCAGCACACAAAGCAAGATCCATAAAGTTATATTTGGATGAGTTTATTATAAAAGAACTTGACTGACCTGCACAGAGTTCTGACTTCAATCCCATCAAGTACCTTTGGGATGTACTACCATGAAGAGCAAGTCAGGCCCTCTCATCCAACTTCAGTGTCTGACCTCACAAATCCACTCTACAATAGATAGCGTTGTATGGTATTAACCTCACAGGGATGCTCACCAGTGTAAGGTGTTTGCAAGTGCCAGAGTGCCACAGTGTATAGGGCGGCCCTTCACTTCTTCCCACAAGCAGCTGTGATATCTGAGTCAACACATCATAGTCATATTCTAGAACAGGTTGCTTGGGGCTACTAATAATCATTTCTAGAGAACCCCTTAAAGGACATCTGTCAGCAGATTTGTACCTATGAATCTGGTTGACCTGTTGCCTTCAGCTGCCAAGCGCTCATGTATCTGTGTTGGTCCCATGTTCATATTTGCCCGCATTGCTGAGAAAAAAAGATTGTAAATATATGCAAGTAAGCCTCTAGGAGCAACGGGGGTGTTGCCCTTACACTTAGAAGGTTAGCTCTCTCTGCAACTGCCATGCCCTCTTTACTTTGATTGACAGGGCCAGACATGATCAAATTTATACTGCCTAGCCCTATTAATCAAAGTGCAGAGGGCATGGGATTTGCAGAGAGAGCAGAGCCTCTAGGTGTAATGGCAACACCCTTATTGCTCCTAGAGGCTCATTTGCATATAGTAAAACTTCATTTTTCTCAGCATTGTGGGCACATATGAACATAGGACCAACACAGATGTCTTCATCTGCCAAGTGCAGATGTAACAGGTCAGCCAGTTTCATAGGTACAAATCTGCTGACAGATGCCCTTTGAAGATGTGTATTGAGAGCCATAATGTCACAGGTGAGCTGTGAAATAGAGATAATGCTTGTGGGAGCCATATACCTTCAGATAGGATGTTGATGGATGATACAATTGTGCATGTGTGAAACCACTCTATGATGTAAATGGATCTATATTTATATTGAAAAAATTAAAAATTGCAGCAGGATTAGCATTGAGAAGGGGTAGTTTACCATAGCACTTCTATGGTAAATATGAAGGCCTTTGCCCCAAAACCAATATTGCATCTGGGGTGACAGAAACAAAAGACAGGCTTACGGCAGCAGCATACACTGGTTACATAGCCCATTAACAGTAACAAATTATTCAGTGACCCCGTTGGTAGTGGGTATTTTGCCTGTCTGTTGCCTTTCATGGATTTGGAAGCCAATTCTCAAGCTTGTGCTCTCTCCTGCTCAGCAGACACAATTACATCATTGCTTCACGCCTGCTGGAGAATGAAGGGCCCCCAGAGCAGCTAGCTTGGGGGACACAGTCACCATTTTTGGGTAAAAATGGTGAGTGGTTTTAATTTTTTGGGTTGTGTGAGGTGTTTTCTACCCCCCCCGTTTTCTCTTGTGTGTTTTATTGCAGGCTTACCTGAGGTAATCCGGTTCCAGCTGGCTTGGTTTCTTCTGCCCAGCAACGTCTTCTGTGAAGCTTGGCTGTGATTGGTTGCTCTTGACAACGGCGGGAGAATCTTCTGTAGCTGATTGGTCCTTCTGCTGATGGCGGGAACTCCTGTGGGTTTAAAAGAAGAGACAGTGCATTGCTTACCTGCAGTTGTAAGAAGACCAGGACCTGCGTCAGGATGGAGGATCTTCTGCGGCAGCTGATCGGAAGAGCAGAGTCGGCCGGCGGTAAAGAGTGGCTGAGGCGCTGCCTTGCCCAGCCTGAAGCTCCGAAAGCGGCGGCGGTAGAAGAAGAGGGTCAGGAAGCGGCGGAAAGAAGACTGGAGGCGGCGCCAGAGTCCAGCAGACTTTTGGGGGCGGAAGGTGCAGCGCTGCCAGGCAAAAGAGCTAGGAAGGCTCGGTGCGCTTACACCCCGCCCCCGGAGCTGAGAAGGCGGCGGGAGACATCGAGGGAGCCGGAAGAGGAGGACGCGTCATCAGCTGCGCGCCACAGGAAGAGGCGGCATCAGGAGACGGCTGACAGGGCCGGTGCTGCAGCAGGGAATCGATGCGGTCAAGCTGTCCCTCTGGATGAGGGGAGCGCCGGAGGATGTCGGCAGGAACCAGCAGGCAGTGGCTTTAGAGAAGGGAAGCTGTTCCTGTGGATCCTGGTCCTTTGGCGCTGCCTAGTGGTGAGATGTTAAATGTTCAGTCTATGTCTAATTTATTAAGTGATAGAAATTTTGTAATTGGGCTACATTCCCTTTTTTCTGAATTTGTTAGAAGGGGTAATGTAGCTTCGCCATCCGGGGTTTGGCTTAACCAACCCGGTAATGTAAATGTCAATCAAACAGCAACCAGTATGCCTACTTTGGAGAAGGGTACTGGTGTTGCGGAAACGTGTGTAAAGGAGGCACTTTCTTGTGAAGTGTCGCCTTTAGGTTTCCATTTATCGCCAGTAGTTAAGGAGCGTATTTGGCGATTGGAATTTGTAGACATGTTATCATTATTGCCTTCTATTAAAGATCACATTCGTCCTGAGAAGAAGGATGATAAAGGGGAAGAAGAAAAAAGGCGCAGCCAGCCGCACTCTTTTAACAATTGGCTGCAGGCTTTTTGTATATATGCGGCAGTTCTAGGGGAGAAATTCCCTGAGAAGTGTTGCGGGGTTTTTCAGCATGTTGATATCATATTGGAGGCATACCATAATTTTGGTGGCATGGCATGGTTCCAATATGATGAATTTTTTCGTCAAAAGTTAGCTGTACACACTTCTTTAAAGTGGGGTGTGAAGGATGTTGGATTATGGATTCATTTAATGTTGCCGCAGAGAACTGCTTTACCTAAACAGGCTCCCTCGTCTCAACCCTTGAGAAAAGGGGTCTGTTTCACCTATAATGAGAGTACTTGTAAATGGTTGTCCAATTGTAGGTACAAGCATGAGTGTTCCTTTTGTGCAGGCACTCACCCCTTGTCCAGATGCTTTAAAAAGAATGGACAGCAAAATGTGCAATCATCTATTAAGGAGTAGCAAAAAGCTTGGACTCCGGTGAAGTTAATAGAAATGTTGCCGTGGTTAAAACAGTTCCCTGATCAAAGAAAAGCTGATTTGATTATTGATGGCTTTTCTTTGGGTTTTATAGTTCTAGAGTTTAAAGGGACTGGCTGTTTAATGGTGGAGAATTTGAAATCAGTTAATAAATTTCATGTGGTTGTCTGTAAAAATATTGATAAGGAATTAGAGGCAGGTAGAATAGCAGGCCCATTTGACGATCCGCCTTTTAAAAATTTTCGCTTGTCCCCTTTAGGCATCGTGCCAAAAAAGGAGCCTGGTGAGTTTAGATTAATACACCATTTATCTTATCCGCAGGATCATTCTCTGAATGATGAGATTTCTAAAGCTGATGCTACTGTATGTTATGCTTCTTTTGATCAGGCAGTTGAATTGTTGAGGCGTTTTGGCCAAGAGGCTTTATTGGCAAAAGCTGATATTAAATCTGCTTTTAGACTTCTGCCAGTAAGGCCTCAAGGTTTTAATTTGCTTGGTTTTTCTTTTGAAGGTAAATTTTATTTTGACAAATGCCTGCCAATGGGGTTTTCTAAATCTTGTTTGTATTTTGAATCATTTTCTTCCTTTTTGCATTGGGTTGTTCAGTCTAACATTCCTGAGGGTGGTGTTTTACATTATTTGGACGACTTTTTGTTTGTTGGTTTGGATTCACAGTTATGTTTACAGTTGTTGACTTGTTTTATGGGAATGTGTCGTCAGTTTGGGATTCCAATAGCAGAAGAAAAGACTGTTTTTCCGTGTTGTAGTTTAGAATTTTTGGGTATAGTAGTTGATAGTGTTAGGATGGAGTTTCATTTATCTCAGGATAAGTTAGATTCTATTAGATCGTTGTCGATTAGTTTATTGGTTAAGAACAAGTGTACGATGAGGGAGCTGCAATCATTATTGGGTTCATTGAATTTTGCTTGTAGGATTATACCAATGGGCCGTGTTTTTTCTAAGAGATTGTATTTTGCGACTAGAGGTTTACGTTCTCCTTTTTCGTATGTTAGGTTAACTGGGCCTTTAAAAGAGGACTTGTCTATGTGGTTGGAGTTTTTGAGTACATTTAATGGTCGTAGCTGTTGGCAGGAGGATTTTCAAGACTCTGATTCTTTATCATTGTTTACTGATGCAGCTGCCAGTGTAGGTTATGGTGCTTTCTGGGATAATAAATGGTCTACAGAAAAATGGCCGGTTGTATGGGTTGAAAGGAAGTTCACTGTGAATATAGTTTTATTAGAATTATTTCCGGTGTTGGTTGCTATAGTGATTTGGGGTCAGTTTTTTAAGAATAAGAGGATTTGCCTTTTTTCTGATAATAAGGGTGTTGTATTCGCTATTAATTCTTTATCGTCTAAATGTGAGAAAACAGTCAGAATATTGAGACATTTGGTTTTATGCTGTATGTCTTTTAATATATGGTTAAAGGCTAAGTATATTCCAGGTAAATTAAATGATATAGCAGACTCTTTGTTTCGTTTTCAGTGGTCAAAGTTTCGGGAATTGGCTCCTGCAGCGGAAAAAGTAGGGACGCCCTGTCCTCAGCACTTATGGGATTTGCTGGAGTAATTGGTGATAGTATACGTTCTTCTGTTTCTCCGAGAACATGGGCTGCTTATTCAGCCACATGGAAGCAGTGGTTACATTTTGAAAGAGTGTTTAGATTGGATAATCCGGAAAGTAGTTTAGAGTTTGTTAGTGTGTTTTTCGCATCTTTGCTTATATCTAATAGTTTTTCATATTCGCATATAGCTAAGACAGTTTCAGGAGTTTCGTTTTTTCAAAGAATTTATGGCCAATACCCATTGAATGAGTTGTTCTTGGTAAAGCAAATGCTGAAGGGTTATCGCAGGTCTAATGTAAGGTCTAATGTGTCGGTTGATAGGAGGCATCCGATATCTGTGGATTTGTTAGAAAAATTGTTTAATGTGGTTCCTGTTGTAGCCAGAGATCAGTTTGAGGTTTGTTTGTTCAGAACGGCTTTTATTTTGGCTTTTTTCGGCGCGCTAAGAATTAGTTGGTTGCGGTGTCAAAGAATGTTAGTTCAAATCTGTTGGATTCTCATGTGAGTGTGGTTTGAGGAGTAGTGAATATTAGGGTTAGCCGTTCTAAAACTGATCAGTTGGGTTATGGTCAGGTAATCTCTTTAAATAGTTGGCCTGTTTCAGTTTTATGTCCAGTCAGGGCTGTGATAGCCTGGCTTCGGATTCGTCCTGAGTTTAAAGGGTCTTTTTTAATTCATGCGGACTGTTCGCCCCTTACAAGATTTCAGTTTAATTCTTTGCTAAAGATGTGTCTGGGTAAGTTGAATGTTGGTAATTTAAAAATATCCTCCCACTCTTTCCGCATTGGTGCAGCCACTGAGGCAGCGAGGTTAGGTTTGGAGGATACGGTAATTAGAAAGATTGGCCGCTGGTCTTCTAATAGGTTTAAGATATATGTGTGGCTAGATTTATTGTTGGATTAATTTGTGTTGTTTTTTACAGGTTCTCAATTAATCATTTGGGTTTTAGGACATTCGTTCATATTTTGGGCTCAGAAGAAAGCCGAAAAGAGAATATATACTGAGAATCTTAATTTTGGTTCCAATGTAAAAATTTGTTGGTTTGGTATTAGAGGTTTAAGGTGGAAAGATCTAATGTGTGTATTCAAGAGGTTAAAAGATAGCTGGCCGTCTCCTCATGTTGTTATTCCTCATGTAGGGGGTAATGACATTGGTAAGGTCAAGACGTTAGATTTGATTTGGGAGATGAAAAAAGACATGGCCCTGTTTAAATGTTCTTTTCCGGATGTCACCTTAGTTTTCTCTGAAATTGTCCCAAGATTGATTTGGTCTTTCAGAGATGGCTTGGTTTTTAATAAAATAAGGAAGCGGATTAACAGGGCCATGTCAAAATTTTTACCAATTTTATGTGGTTTTAGTTAGAGACATGTGGATTTGGAGGGATTTACAACAGGTCTTTACAGAATGGATAATGTACATTTATCCTATGTGGGCCTTGATGTTTTTAATCTTGGTCTTCAGAATGTTGTTGAAAAATGGCTGTGTTGTTTTTTTTGGGGGGGCATGACTGTTAGGGTCATGGCCTTGTGGGAGTTAGTCGCCCAGCTAATGCTGGGTGGACGTATGGTCTTAAGTATTTGGTGAATGGTTTTATTATACATTATTCGGTTATGGTTTATTCATGGTGAATTTTAATTATTTATTTATTTATTGATGGTTAATAATATGGTAACCCCAAAATAAAGCAACATGGCCTATTTCATCCATATTTGGTGTCAGTTTATTTATTTAATATTGTATAATATGTGTGACGTGTGTCTCCATGCACAGGCTGGTGAATGGTGAAGTAAGGAGCTGAAAGATCTCTACTTCACCATTGTATTCAACTACTGTATATCTGTATCCTCAGGATGCAGATACAATTATGATCAGGACACGCCACAGCCCTTCCAGTAATCTGAAATTTGGGTCTGTCGTGAATATTCATTGACCTACTTTTATGGCAAATCAGAGTGTCACATGTAAAAGGCACAATTCTTTTTTTCTCATGCAGGAGTGAACAAAGACAACTGTCTCTGTGCAGGAGCAGTATTTGTGTCTGTATTGTAACAGTATATAATAAACAGGGGTGTTGGGTATGTCTCTATGTATCTAAGTGTGGTGCAGTTTAGTTACTGACAAAATTTGGTGCAGCACCATAGTCCACTGAAGAATACAGGAGACCTTAAAGGGTTTCTGTCACCACTTTTTTCCCTGTTAAACAGGATGACATTTTCAATGTGCAAATGTCACCTCATGCTAACTAT
Organism: Rhinella marina; assembly: GCA_900303285.1. Lineage (NCBI taxonomy): Eukaryota > Metazoa > Chordata > Amphibia > Anura > Bufonidae > Rhinella > Rhinella marina. The sequence continues at coordinate 53,125 of ONZH01018131.1, forward strand.
GTAATTTATTTTCTAGTCACTGCCCCGTTTTTGTTTAATTTAAACGTTTATAATATGCTAATTAGCCTCTAGGAGCAGGGGGGGCGTTGCCCCTGCTCCTAGAGGCTCCGTTTGCCCACCTCAAACAACGCCCTCATTTTCCTGATTGACAGGGCCAGGCCAGCGTTCGGCTTCTCAGGTCGGCCCTGTCTGCGTTACTAATCTCGCCCCTGCGCCATCCCATTCATTGTTCGGCACAGGCACAGTGAGTGAGGGAAGCTCGCCGGCTCCGGGCTTCCTCACTGCGCCTGTGCCGAATAGCACTGTGACCTATTCATCTGTTTGCAAGTTGTTACTTTGTGTTTTCTTTGCATCTCATCACCTGTTGACTCTGTGTAGCTCTTATCTCTTATCTCCTGACCTCATAACCACTCATAATAGCTCAATTCTTATTAAAATGATAAGAATATCACTTAAATAAGTGTTTATGAGGTCAGGAGTATAGAGATAACTGCACATGAGCCATCAGATGATGAGATTCAAAGAAAACACAAAGAGACAGATTGCAAAGAAACAGATTTTTAATTCTTGTCTCTGAACATTTTTAATAACACCCAATTGAACTTATGATTTGTAGCCCAAAATGAGCAAAGTACAATCATAACAAAAGAAAAATGCAAAAATTCACCCTCACCAATCTCCCAGCATTGTCAATCTGATGAAGCTCCAGTCTCTGTTTCTCTCCACTTCCTCTCCCAGCTCTCCACACCCTGGAAACGCAGGAGAGCTGCTCTCAGCCAATCACAAGCTGAAGTGGGTTACCGATATGCCAATGATTGGCTGAACAAGCTTTTCCTGACATTTCCGGCATGTTGACAAAGAATATGTAAGAAAAAAATTGCAACAATCTTGTTTCAGTCTCCCTAAGACCTGCTTATAGGCAGCCGACAATTTGGAGATTAATAACAATAAGATGCCTGGTGGTTTAGGGCTATACAGAGGCTGATGATAATATCACTGGTGGTTTAGGGCAGAAAAGACTGGATCACTTATTCGATGTATGCAGAGGCTCAGTAAATTTTTGATGGGAATGATCCAGTCTCTGTGAACAGGAAGGTGGGGATGGGATGTCCACCTCCATCTACAGTGCAGTAAATTGATTCTGACCTGACACCTAAAATTAAAAACAATTAACCACACATCATGTCAGACGCTAGGGAGCAGCAGCAGCCAACACCTGTTCTATATATTGTGCCCTATCACAGATGTGTGCCCGTGTATGTGGCAGTGATATAAATACAATGTGTAGAGGAGATTAGTGTATGAGATGATGGGTGACATGATCACTGTGGATCTCGAGCACAGTAATAAATGGCAGCATCTTCCAGACGTACATCATTAATATTCAGGTAAGCCATGCTCTTACTAACATCAATCCTTATTTTAAATCTTCCTTGAAATGATTGCCTGAAATAATTACTTTGAGTGTTAGTATTTATATAACCCATGTATTCAGGTTCATTTCTTGGAACTTGTTTGAGCCAAGCAAGTGCATAGCTAGTAAACTGGTATCCAGAAGTAGTACATGGTAACTGGACGTGTCCTCCATATTGTACAGATAGTGATTGTGGCTGAAGAAGCTGAACCTGAGCTCTGACTCCTGAAAACACAGAGAAATAGAAAAGTAATGTCTGTACTGAGGACCCCATTATCATCATATCTCCCCTCACATCACATGTTCTCTTACCCAAGGAATGGAGCAGAAGAAAGCTACTGAGAATAAGCTTCATCTCTTCTCTTACTGCACAGTATACAGCATATACTGTATATATGTGACTTCTGGAGGTGGTAACTGTACAGGGTCACATGACTTCTGGAGATGGTAACTGTACAGGGTCACATGACCAGAATCTCTCTCCTTTTCTGATTTGCACTATTTTCGTCACATGTTTTACAGAGATTCTGCAGGACATTGGTGAGACAAGGTGTATCGTATGTAACCTATTGTAGATAAGCTAGCATGTGCCTTTCTTCTCACTATACTGCACTGACCACCATAACGTTAAAAGGGTTGTCCACCTATTTTCAGTTCCCCAGATGCCCTAAATGTGATACAATAATAAAAGATTGTACAGGGTGGGCCATTTATATGGATACACCTAAATAAAATGGGAATGGTTGGTGATATTAACTTCCTGTTTGTGGCACATTAGTATATGGGAGGGGGGAAACTTTTCAAGATGGGTGGTGACCATGGCGGCCATTTTGAAGTCGGCCATTTTGGATCCAACTTTAGTTTTTTCAATGGTCATGTGACACATCAAACTTATTGAGAATTTCACAAGAAAAACAATGGTGTGCTTGGTTTTAACGTAACGTTATTCTTTCATGAGTTATTTACAAGTTTCTGACCACTTATATAATGTGTTCAAAGTGCTGCCCATTGTGTTGGATTGTCAATGCAACCCTCTTCTCCCACTCTTCACACTGATAGCAACACCGCAGAAGAAATGCTAGCACAGGCTTCCAGTATCCATAGTTTCAGGTGCTGCACATCTCGTATCTTCACAGCATAGACAATTGCCTTCAGATGACCCCAAAGATAAAAGTCTAAGGGGGTCAGATCGGGAGACCTTGGGGGCCATTCAACTGGCCCACTACGACCAATCCACTTTCCAGGAAACTGTTCATCTAGGAATGCTTGGAACTGACACCCATAATGTGGTGGTGCTGTATACTCACCAATGGATCCCCAATATTTCCATCATTGTCGTTAATGCAATTGACCACTTTCTGGCTACTTGTGCCAATGTGTATGTAATATCACTATATGGATATTACTAATATAGCCATTGTTGATATTCTGTGCTGTTTGATATATTTCATAAGCTATCCCCCCACTGCCTCCACCTTTAGACAAATCTTCTTTGCTGTCCACACAGGGGTCCTGTTCATAAGATGGCCGCTGATGGAGGGTCATGTGACCAAAAAAAATCACCTCCATGTGATGTCTTCTGCATTTAAACACACTGCACCTGCACTAAACTCCCAACAGCAGTGCCGGATTAACAGATACAGTGGTCGTGTGCACTGTATAAACCGGAGGAGGCACAGACAGGAGGCAATATATAGAGGGGTACATAGAAGAGGCATCGTATACACAGGGAAAGACAGGTGATATAATATTTAAGGGAGGCACATATAAGAGGCACTATACATGAAGGGGACACATATAAGAGGCACCATATACTCAGGTGGCACAGGTAAGAGGCGGTATATATAAAGTTGCCATATATAAGTGAAGCCATATACAGAGATGGCATAGATAAAAGTTACTATATAAAAAGGGGCCACATATAAGAGGAGCTATATATGTAGGTTGGATAGATAAGAGGTGCTTTATATAAAGGGGCACAAATAAGAGGTGCTATGGGGCACAGATAAGAGGCACTATACATAAATGGGGAACAAATAAGAGGCACTATACATAAAGAGGGCACAGATACGAGGCATTATATACAAAGGGGGCACAGATAAGAGGCACTATACATGAAGGGGCACAGATAAGAGGCACTATACATAAAGGGCGCACAGATGAGAGGCACTACTGTATGTATAAATGAGGCATTATATATAAATGGGGCACAGATAAGAGGTACTATATATAAAGGGGCACAGAGAAGAGACCCTATATATATAGGGGCACAGATAATAGGTAGTATATATAAAGGGGCACAGAGAAGAGACCCTATATATAAAGGGGCCCAGAGAAGAGTCCCTATATATAAAGGGGGTGCAGATAAATCCAAACTAACAGTCATTTTTCTGTCTGTATTCTGGGCATTTTTCAATGTACTAAAAAAAGACGTGTTACTAGCTTGGTTAGATTGTGTTTGTCTATGACCACATTTCATTCCTGATCAATGCAGAAATCCAGGGAATAGGTTCACTTACTTTTCTTGCAACTGTGTTTTCTGGGTTTTGGTAATGAGTTGCAATTGGATATACCTTCTAATCTAGTGATCACCTGAAAGTCTGCGTTAACAAACATTTTTGAAAGAATAGGTCATTCTAAAGGGCTCACTGAGTGTGGTACTGTAACCTTCCTTCCGTCTTTACTTTGTGAGTGGTATTGTTGCAAGCTGAAGCATTTAAGAATCACAGTAACTTCGAATAGTTACAGAACAGGGTTGCTGACTCGTGAGGCAAATGTGCATAAAAGTCACCAATGCTCTGCTGAGCTCCAAACCTCCTCTGGCATTAACATCAGTATGGAAACTGTGTACCAGTAGCTTTATTAAATGGGCTTCCATGGCTGAGCAGCTGTATGCATGCCTTATATCACCAAGCAATACCAGGCATTGGATACAGTGGCATAAAGCACGCCACCACTGGACTCTGGAGCAGTGAAAACATGTTCTGTGGAGTGATAAATCCTCCTTCTCTATCTGGCAGTCTGATGCATGAATCATGCTTTGGTGAATGTCAGGAGGATGGCACCAGCATTGGGGCAGCTATAAAGTTTGGTGGAGGAGGGATAATACTGTGGGGTGATTTTTTAGGACTTTGCCTAGGCCCCTTAGTTCTAGAGAAGATACATCTTAATGCTTCAAGACATTTTGGAGAAATGTATGCCTCCAACTTTGTGGGAAGAAATGTATGCAAATGAGCTCTTAGCAAGCTCTGCCTCTAAAGCCAACAGATGTAAGGCAGCTATCCTATAAGTCAATGTTCAACCCTTTAATATGGCTTGAGACATGGATAATAAATAGGCCAGGATCCCATCTGCAGACAGCTGTCTCGGGGTGATTGCCCCTCATCAGTGCAGAGCAGAGAGTACTGGCTTAACTGGGTGAGAGGCCTAAGTCAGGATTTGGGGGGTATTATCTCTAATTAGGGAGAGAGGCCACACATGCTCCTCTGGAATCAGACCCTTTAATAAGGCCTTGAGACATGACCTGGATATTAAATAAGCCAGCATCTCATCTGCAGACAGCTGTTCTGGAGCGTTCGCCCCTCATCAGTGCAGAGCAGAGAGTACTGACTTGTTAAGAGCTCATTTACAGCCCCTTCTTCCCAGAATTCCAGACGAGCATGTCATAAAAGCTCCTGTAGTTGGAGTGTGTATGGGTCCCAATACTTTCGTCCGTATAGTGTATCTTAAGGAATTTGTGTCTGTTTTTTTTCTGTGCTGAAGTCTAGTCTTCCAGTTAGATACCCTCTTGTCTTCTGCAGCCATTACCCACATAGCCATGAACCACGTGACCCTTCTGTGGCTCATTGCTGAGAGGTCTTGCTGTTAACTAGTAACTATTTTGAAGACAGCAACCGGGGTGTCTGATCGGTTAAAGGGGTTGTCCGGGTTCAGAGCTGAACCCGGACATACCCTTGATTTCACCCAGGCAGCCCGCCTGATGTTAGCATCGGAGCATCCTATGCTCTGATGCCCTCCTTTGGCCTGCACTAATTAGCACAGGGCAAAGGCATTTAGCCCGGTTCCGGTGACGAACCGGGCTCTGCCGGGTGGAGGCTTCCACCCAGCAGTGAGCCCGGTGACATCACCGGTGCTGATGGGTGGGCTTTAGCGCTGCCCTAGCCAGTAAGGCTAGGGCAGCGCTAAAGCCGGCCCATTACAGCCAGTGACGTCACCGAACGCACTGACGGGCGGAAGCTTCCGCCCGGCAGTGTGTTATCGTAAACAGAAGAGCCCTTGCCCAGCTCTGAACCCGGACAACCCCTTTAAGTACAAACATCCTTGCAAGGATCCTGGTGAAAAGAATTGGGGTGTGTCGACTCCACACCTTGCTTTGGTTAGTACCAGATTGCTTCAGTGCATGGTTCTACTGTTTCACGATATTCCTGTCCTTTTCGTCTTGCTTACCTACCAACTGTATGTTAGTAAGATTTTGAGGACTAATGGAAAGTACGGTAATCATTTTTTGGGTATAAGGAGATTCCTGTTAATCAAACCTAGCCAGGGGGGAAAAGTCAGAGGTGAACTGCTCAGTGGACACTTGTCCCCATGCTTTGCTCATTTTAAAACGTTGAAGCACTGCAGCATTTCAGAATAAACCATAGTTCTTTCTCATATGAGAGCTTGTCTGTATTTCATGGTGGCCGTGGTTAGGGCAGCAGGAATCTGTTGACAAATTTTCATTAACAATTACAAAAAGGCAACAGTCTGTTATGTGTCTTTTTTCTTTTTATCGTTGGAACAGGTGACACCAGAAATAGTCAGTTATTTCTTGTTTCATGATATTTCTTTATATCAAGCACATAGGAGAAACACCCTTTGTCTTGTCAGTCTTTTTCAACCAGTCTGGTCTGCTGGACCTTCTAGTTCCATAGGAAAAAACACCAGGACAACTCTATGGTTCTTCTTTAATTCTTTGGCAGTTTTTAATTGTTTTCAAGACTTGTCAGATGTTATACTATATCAGATTTGTATTGCTACCTTTAGTATCTGTGTGGAGAAGACCCTTATAATATACGGATTCGCTTCTGTTCATTTTTTGGGGGGGAATGAAATGCTACCAAATTTTTTGCTTTTTTTTGCAGTTATCTGTGCAATAAAAGTAACAAGTTAACTTTATTCAGTATGAATATGGAGATACCAAATAAGTATAGTTTGTTTTTTACATTTTTGTGCTTTTGCACAATATAAATGTTCTTGTGTAGACCCATTCTGAAAGATATAAAGGGGGACTTTTACTAAGACTGACGATTTAGACACCAGTCCTAGTCCATGCCCGCTGTTGCTTGATGCACCTCAGTTATGTAGAGGCTCCCGCCTCTACATAACTTAGGCGCTGGTCGTGCGACTTGTTTAAATCTACGTCAGCTCCTTTGCTGGCATTGATTTAAGCCATTTTCTATGCCAAAAACAGGTGAGACGGGCCAGTCGGGCAAGTCTGGCCACTTCCCTGTCCACACCACGCCCCCTTTTTCCACCATCTCAGAAAAGTGGCGTGAGCGGGGAAAGTTGCAGATTCGGCCACAATTCCCCTTTGCTGTCAAATCTGCAACAAAAGTAAATGACCCCTAAAATTTTTATTTATTTATTTATTGTTTGTGGGATGAGTGGACATTGGATGTTTTTATTGATACTGCCTTGGAGTACATATTAGTTAATTGATTTTTATAATTTTTTCCTGGGGTGATATGTTAAATACCGGAAGTTCTATCATAGTTTTATTTGCTTTTTTCCCACATTGTTTAGCTTCATTTACACGTCACACCTCGAGCAACGAACAAGTCATTATATCAGTTGATAACATTCGGACAACCCTTTAGATACTCAGAGTATCGTGTAAAAATTTGTGCGTGCGATCATGCAATAGATAATTTTCCAGGCAAAGAGCCACTGTAGAATCGTCTGTGTTGTAAATGATACACTTGTGGACTTCTGGAAAAGAGATTGCAAGAATGACAAACTGAACAATTTGTTGTTTGATCATTCACTATTCAATAATTGTTCCCTTTCACTCAGTTTTATGATTTTTTAAACCATTATCTACTATTGCAAAGGGGACTTTATTTGAACCTTTTCCCCTGGAGAACTTGAATCCTACTGTTTCTATAATGCTTTAAAGCACATGATATATCATAGCATCATTGCCTGTCTATGTACCACTGATACAAACTGTTAGGGCTCATGCACACTACCGTGGCCATTTTTGCGGTCTGCAAATAGCGGATCGGAAAAAGACAGATACTGCCCATGTGCGTTCCGCATTTTCCAGAACAGAAGGTCCAGCTCTCTATAGAACTGTCATATTCTTGTCCGTAATACAGACAAAGGGGTTGTGCCACTTCAGTAAATGGCATTTATCATGTAGAGAAAGTTAATACAAGGCACTTACTATCCATATTGCCTTCTTTGCATTTTTCCACATTTCACATTATACACTGCTCATTTCCAGAGGTTATGACCATCCAGCAATCCAGCAGTGGTGGCCATGCTTGCACACTATAGGAAAAAGCGCCGGTGGGAGTGCGCACAGGCCAGCGTTTATTTCCTGGAAGATGAATGAGCCAGCATGCAGGAACGGAGCAGTGGGGAGCAGGAAAGTATGACTTAGGTGAATAACTTCGGTATTTGATTTTTAAACTAGAAAACCATTTTAAAAAGTGGATCCAACCTCGGCTTCAGTTCCGAGGTACCAATTCGAACCTAAGCCAAGTTTGGATCCAAGTTTTAAAATGGTTTTTGGGAATAACTGACTTTGACTCGGTAGAGGCCATACTTTTAATGCTGTACTGAAATACATAATCCGTACATAATCAAACCGAAGTTTTGAGCGACTTAACTTCGAATATAGGATCTGAAGCTCGTTTCGCTCATCGCTAATTGTTAGTGTATACTTTCTGTTTAAAATTTCCTCACAGATAAAAATTGCATGTGGAGAAGTCTAGGGAACGTGGTGCCCTTGCTCACAGTTCATGAACCTATGCCAGTGAGTTCCGTGAGGTGAGGCATGCTACCCCAACTTGTTGGAAAAAGTGGGCCATTTTTTCTTCAGCAGCATCACTGCAACCAGTATCAGCCAATATAACCCCACGTGCCTAAAGATGCATAGATTTGAACATGGACCATTTTCAGCATCCTTTGTGACTTGTGAGTAATTAAAAAAAAACAAACAAAAAAAATCCACTTGCTTGTTCATCTTGTCATACTATCACTGGGGGCTACTTTTTTCGTGGGCCACTCTGCAGTCAATTTTTATAGTTATTAACACAGGCAGGATTACAATGAAAGGTAATACCTATATATAGGGGTACTGGATATTGTGGGGCAGTGCCCAGGACAAAAAATTGCTGGAATTCAGATGAAAGTTACATACAAGCATACACTTATTTTATTTTTTAGCAAAATGACAGATACACTTTAAGTATTTACTGCAGTGTAAGAATAAGACATTGGCCCTCATTTATCAAAGCCAGGTTACAGAAACATTGCATTGTTGCAACCAATCACACTGCAGCTTTCATTTTTCCAGAGCAGTTTATGAAATAAAAGCCGTGCTCTGATTGGTTGCTAAGAGCAACATTCCAGTTTTTCTGTTAGACATTTCTAATAAATTGTTCCCAATGATGCATCCAGAAAAAGCTGCAGATCGTATTGCTGTATAAGTTGAATATGTAATGGGGAGAAAAGCCCCAGTACAATAAATCTTCAGTCACCCACATACTGGTGTCTGCAAAAAGAAAGGGCCAACAGTAATCATTTGAGTCATTACATTCTCAACCACCAATGTCATACCTTGTAATATGTATAGAGCGTCTATACATTAGCTACCAGCAAATCTTAAGTTTTTGGGATTTGTACATAGTAATCATTCAAAATGTTATCCACCATTTTACATCTCAGAATACAGGGTAGAGGAGAAGTATCCCATGACCCCCTGCCGAAGGCCTTGCCCATAAGGCCTTGCAGTCAGCCTCAGACAATTATGAAGGAAGATAGATGAGATGTCAGTGGATGTGTCATAGGGATATATAACATCACAGCAAGAACCTGAATGCATTTTTGGGCATATATATCAGTCCGGCTCTGCTAAAAGAGAGCTACTATTTGCTAATAGACTGTAGTTTTGACGGGGAACCCCCCTCTATGATGTCTATATGACCTCATAGGACATATGGGCAGCGGCTTTCCTAATAAGACAATTTTTTGAAAGGACACCTTACATTTTGCTTAGGTTTTCTGCACACATCTTTAATATTATTTTGGTTGCTATTTAACAGCCAGCTATGAAGTGATATTTTCTTCTAAAAGCATATGTGTTGTTGAATTTACATACTGTCCTTATGTTGGATTCTCACCTTACATTATGAAGATCTTTGCACTCAAGATCAGGTTGAAGGCCAGAGTTTTGGCAAACAATGCCCGCATCCCCAGTACAGTTAAGGAGAGCATATTGATTTTCTCAGTGCTTTGAACTGAAAGACAAAAATTTAAGAACGCTAATCCTTCTTTTAATGTAAGATGACTAGTGTTGAGCAAATCGAAGTATCCGAATTTTAGGGAAAATTAAATTTGCAGCGAAGCCGAATTTCCTCATGCTTTGTGGTAACTAATCAATTTTCATTGAAATTGCGGTAAAAAAAATCATACTGACCAAATCCATTTGAATGCGAAGTGGCCGCTGTGGCTATCTTGATTGAAGATCCTGTGTGAATTCTCGTGCACAGTGACGTATGACTTCACTGCGCCAGCCAGTGTGATCACGCACCACACGAGATCTCGCTCAGGAACTTCAATCAAGATGGCCGCAGCAGCCTCTTTGTGCTCAAATGCTTGTGCATTTTTATAATTTTTTTTAAAACTGTTTAGCCCCTGAAAGCCTTCACAAGGCGAATTTCTTAGTGAAATTTGGTGAAACATTCGAATTGAAGTTTTGGAAACTTCGCTGATCTCTACAGATCACGTTTGGAGAATAGAACTGTATTCAGTTTTAAATTGGCCTTATATATGTTTTCTTGTCCCACAATCACTTACATATAAAAAAGAATATAGCCGAGAATAATAAAATAAGCTATTCTTGACTATAACCATTTACCTGAAGGCAATATATTCACCAACTGAATTCTCTATAGACAACCAAAATGTTAAATACTTTAGGATGAAGCTATTTTAGTCTTGATGTCTAATTGTTAAAGAGGACCTTTCACCACTCCTGACATGCCTGTTTTAATAGCTTCATGCATTCCCCATGTAATAACAATTCTGGAACATCTATTCTTATGTCTGTATGTTGTGCCATTCCTTTATTATTTGCACTAGAAGTTATGAATGAATTGCTATTTGTCTTCAGTAAGGGAACAGAGGGGAGGTAACAAGTTGGGGGTGTGTCCCTGCACAGTCTGAACATGGCAGCACTGATTGGTTAGAGTCAGACTGTGCAGGGACACACCCCCAACTGGTCACCTCCCCTCTGTTCCCTTACTGAAGACAAATAGCAATTCATTCATAACTTCTAGTGCAAATAATAAAGGAATGGCACAACACAGAGACATAAGAATAGATGTTCCAGAATTGTTATTACATGGGGAATGCATGAAGCTATTAAAACAGGCATGTCAGGAGTGGTGAAAGGTCCTCTTTAAGTTCAGAATAATTAATGCCAACCTGTCAAAATGCAGAATCTGGTTGATTAGGCTACTTGCATTCCTACTTTGTAAATTGTTTCCGTTTAGCCCTCATGCTTTCTGAATGGAAAGAGATCAGGATGCATCATGATGTCTTCCGTTCCAGCAGCATTCCGTTTTGTGACCGGACACAAAAAAACGCTGCAAGCTGTGGTTTGTGTCTGGTCATAAAAACTGAAAAAAACAGATCCGGCACTAAAAGCAATGTAAGTCAACAGTGACAGATCTTTTTTTTTGGAGCCTAAAAAACGGATCCATCAACCCTTGACTTTGAATGTACTTAGTGATGGATCCGCATTTTGATTTCACACAACTGCATCCTAACGGAAGGGTGCATCCTGATGTGCAAAATCAAAACGGACCCATTTAATTCCAGTATTGAGATGCTCTGCCGGATATCAACACTGGAGTTAACAATGCAAGCATGAAAGTAACATAGTAACATAGTTTATAAGGCCGAAAAAAGACATCTGTCCATCCAGTTCGGCCTGTTTTCCTACAAGTTGATCCAGAGGAAGGCAAAAAAACCCTGTGAGGTAGAAGCCAGTTTTCCCCACTTTAGGGAAAAAAATTCCTTCCCGACTCCAATCAGGCAATCAGAATTACTCCCTGGATCAACGACCCCTCTCTAGTAACTATAACCTGTAATATTATTACCCTCCAAAAATACATCCAGGCCCCTCTTGAACTCTTTTAGTGAACTTACCATCACCACCTCCTCAGGCAGAGAGTTCCATAGTCTCACTGCTCTTACCGTAAAGAATCCTCTTCTATGTTTGTGTGCAAACCTTCTTTCCTCCAGACGCAGAGGATGGCCCTTCGTCACAGTCACAGTCCTGGGGATAAATAGATCGTGGGAGAGATCTCTGTACTGACCTCTGATATATTTATACATAGTTATTAGATCTCCCCTCAGTCGTCTTTTTTCTAAAGTGAATAAGCCTAAATTTGATAATCTTTCTGGGTACTGTAGTCCACCCATTCCAGTTATTACTTTAGTTGCCCTCCTTTGAACCCTCTCCAGCTCTGCTATGTCTGCCTTGTTCACAGGAGCCCAGAACTGTACACAGTACTCCATGTGTGGTCTGACTAGTGATTTGTAAAGTGGCAGGACTATGTTCTCATCACGGGCATCTATGCCTCTTTTGATGCAGCCCATTATCTTATTGGCCTTGGCAGCAGCTGTCTGACACTGGTTTCTGCAGCTTAGATTTCTGTTCACTAAAATTCCTAGGTCCTTTTCTATGTCAGAGTTACCCAATATTTTACCATTTAGTATGTACTGGTGACTTGCATTATTCCTTCCCATATGCATAAATTTACATTTGTCAGTGTTAAACCTCATCTGCCACTTCTCTGCCCAAGCCTCCAGTCTATCCAGATCCATCTGTAGCAGTGTACTGTCCTCTTCGGTGTTAATTACTTTACACAGTTTAGTGTCATCTGCAAAAATTGATATTTTACTGTGCAAGCCTTCTACAAGATCATTAATAAATATATTGAAGAGAATAGGGCCCAATACTGACCCCTGTGGTACCCCACTAGTTACAGTGACCCAATCTGAGTATGTACCATTAATAACCACCCTCTGTTTTCTATCACTGAGCCAGTTACTTACCCACATACAGACATTTTCTCCCAGGCCAAGCATTCTCATCTTATATACTAACCTTTTATGTGGTACAGTGTCAAATGCTTTGGAGAAGTCCAGATATACGACATCCATTGATTCGCTGCGGTCCAGTCTAGAACTTACCTCCTCATAGAAACTGATTAAATTGGTTTGACATGACCGATCCCTCATGAAGCCATGCTGATATGGAGTAATTTGCTTATTTTCATTGAGGTACTCCAAGATAGCATCTCTTAGAAAACCCTCAAACAGTTTACCCACGACAGATGTTAAACTTACCGGCCTATAGTTCCCGGGCTCTGTTTTTGGACCCTTTTTGAATATTGGCACCACATTTGCTATGTGCCAATCCTGTGGAACACTCCCTGTCAGTATAGAGTCCTTAAATATCAGAAATAAGGGTCTGGTGATGACATTACTTAATTCTCTTAGGATACGGGGGTGTATGCCATCCGGTCCTGGCGATTTGTCTATTTTAATCTTTTTAAGACGCAGCTCTACTTCTTCCTGGGTCAGACAGGGCACTTTTAATGGGGAATTTACTTTTATATTCTGCATTTCATCTGACAGTTTATTTTCCTCAGTGAATACAGTGGAGAAAAAGATATTTAGTAGCTTTGCTTTCTCCTCATCGCTCTCTGCAACTCCCCCCTCATTACTCTGTAAGGGGCCAACACCTTCAGGTTTATACTTTTTACCATTTATATAATTAAAGAACATTTTAGGGTTAGTTTTACTTTCTTTGGCGATTAATCTCTCGGTCTCTAGTTTGGCTGTTTTTATTTGTCTTTTACATATTCTATTTTTTTCCTTGTAGTTTTTCAATGCTTCCTCGCTCCCCTCCTGTTTTAGTGATTTAAATGCTTTCTGTTTGTCATTTATTGCTTTCTTTACAGTTCTGTTTATCCACATTGGTTTTTTCTTGTTCCTTAACCTTTTATTCCCATAAGGTATGTACCTCTCACAATTAGATATTAGGATGCTTTTAAAAATATCCCATTTTGTGGCTGTATTTTTATTTTTGAGGACTTTGTCTCAGTTAGTTAGGCCTATGGCCTCTCTTAGTTGGCTAAATTTAGCTTTTTTGAAGTTAGGTATTTTTGTTCCTCCCTGAAGAAACGCTCTTTTGAATGACAATTGGAAGGTTATTATATTATGGTCACTATTTCCTAGGAGTCCCCCGACCTGCACATCTGTTGTTCTGTTGTCACGCGAGGTCGGTGTCGCGCTCCCTCTGCACGACGTCACCAGACCTCTCCGCCGCCCTAGAGACGAGCAATAGGGAATTGAAGTGCTGGTCTTGTCAGCCAGCACTTCATGAGTTAATTCTCTGTTTGGGTTTAGCCATGTGGTGCTGATCACACCACATGGCTACTTTACATATTGTTTTGACAGCTTGCTCCGCCTCAGGTCATGTGATGCTGGCCACATCACATGATCCTGGGCGGGCTATTTAAAGATGGCAACTGCCTCACTCAGATGCCTGTGATTAGTTACTCTTTGATCAGTGCTTGTGCGACCTTTAGTTTGGATACTTGGATTTGGATACTTGGACTTCGGACTTTGACTTCTCTCTTGCCTCACCCCTGGTATTTATGTGACCTCCTGTGTTTGACCCGGTTTGCTGACTACTCTGCCATTGTGTTTGTTCTGTCTGTGTTTTGTCCTACCCTGTGTTCCTTTCCCTCCTGCGCACTTACCCAGTGTAGGGACCGTCTTCGTGGTTGTCCGCGGCTGCCTAGGGCCGACTGAGGCAAGTAGGCAGGGAAAGAAGGAGGGGTTCAGTATAGGGCTCACCACCCTTGTCTCCCCTCGTGACAGAATCACAGGCCTTATCTCATGGAGCAGTTGCGGGCCCTCACAGACCAGGTTCAAGGAATGGCTCAAGCTATCCAGGATCTGGCCGAGAGGCTCCAACAGCAGGAGCAGCTTCAATCCGCTCCAGTAATGGTTCCCTCCACATCTAACCCTATCGTGGAGCCCCATGTTAAGCTGCCGGATCGGTTTTCGGGAAACCGGAAGACCTTCCGCTCCTTTAAGGAAAGTATAAAATTATATTTCCGCTTACGCCCCCACTCCTCGGGTTCCGAGCAGCAGCGGGTGGGAATAATTATTTCCTTGCTGCAGGGTGATCCGCAGGAGTGGGCCTTTTCGTTACCCCCTGACTCCCCTAGCCTGCAGACTGTGGACGCGTTTTTTCTGGCCTTAGGCTTATTATATGAGGAGCCCGACTTGACTGCGGTTGCCGAGTCTCAGCTCAGGGACATTCGGCAGGGTAACCGTCCAGTAGAGGACTATTGCGCGGAGTTTAGGAAGTGGTGTGTCTCTTCAGGATGGAATGACCCAGCTCTAAGAAGTCAATTCCGGGTGGGGCTGTCTGACCAACTGAAGGACCTTCTAGTATGTTACCCTACTCCTGACTCCTTAGAGGCGACCATGACCTTAGCCATCAAACTTGACCGACGGGTGAGAGAGAGACTGAGAGAACGTTCTGGCATGCCTCAGGTTACCGTGTTGCCAGAAATTTCTCTTCCTAGTCCATCTCCTACCAGAGTTCCGGAGGAACCCATGCAGTTAGGGGGGACCATAAGGGACCAAAGACGCCTGAAGGGAGCCTGTTTTTACTGCGGTGAGATGAACCACTGGCTCCAGCAGTGTCCCAAACTTCCACCTTCTAGGAGATCTCCGGTGGGAAGCAAGGTAACTCCGACGGTGGTAAGAAGGAAAGTTTTGCTACCTATTTCTGTTACCTATGGTCAAATTAAGGGGGAGGGTCAAGCATTTGTTGATTCAGGTTCTGCTGTTAATTTTATTAACTTTGATTTTGTACAAACTGTGGGTATTCCGCTAGTTCCTTTAAGGGAGGCAATTCAAATCATTGCTTTAGATTCCACCCCATTGAATAACGGGAGGGTGGAGTTTTGCACTCCCGAGGTTTCCTTGACTGTGGGTATTTCCCATACTGAGACTTGTTCTTTTCTGGTCCTAAGGGATTTACCTGCTGACCTCGTTTTAGGTCTGCCATGGTTACAGGACCACAACCCTGTGATCAACTGGCCGGCAGGTGAATTAGAGAAATGGGGAGGTGATTGTTCCAAATGTTGCAAAGCTATATTGCAGGTTGGAGGTACCACTGAGTCTCTTATCTTGCCCGGATATATCAGAGATTTTCAGGACGTATTCTCCATGTCCGAGACGGAGTTCCTCCCTCCTCACCGGCAATATGATTGTGCCATTGAGATTATGGAGGGTTCCAAGTATCCTAAAGGCCGTATTTACAATCTCTCCACTCCTGAGCGTCAGTCCATGAGGGAGTATCTTAAGGAGAGTCTGGCCAAGGGTCACATCCGGCCTTCAGTTTCCCCCATGGGGGCCGGATTTTTCTTTGTTGGTAAAAAGGATGGAGGATTGAGGCCCTGTATTGATTTCAGGGAACTTAACAAAATCACGGTCAAGAACAGGTACCCGCTGCCTCTTATCCCTGACTTATTGAACCAGATTCAAGGCGCCTGCTGGTTCTCTAAGCTGGATTTGAAGGGAGCTTATAACCTGATTAGAATCAGGGAGGGGGATGAATGGAAAACTGCCTTCAATACCCCTGAGGGTCATTATGAGTACTTAGTTATGCCCTTCGGGCTAAGCAATGCACCCGCTGTGTTCCAAAATTTTGTCAATGACATTTTTAGACCTTTTATTGGGAGGTTCATGATTGTCTACATTGATGACATCCTCATTTTTTCAGCAGATTGGGAATCTCACGTTTCTCATACCAGGCAAGTGTTAGAGGTGTTACGTGAGAATAAACTATTTGTCAAAGGGGAGAAGTGTACCTTTGGCGTTCAGGAGGTGGCCTTTTTAGGATACATTTTGACTCCTTTTTCCTGCAAAATGGATCCAGCTAAGGTGCAGGCCATCCTTGATTGGGTGCGACCCTCCTCCCTTAAGGCGCTCCAACGATTTTTAGGGTTTGCGAACTTTTATCGCAAATTTATTAAAAATTTTTCGTTGGTGGTCAAACCAGTTACGGATCTGACTCGCAAGGGAGCAGATCTAGTTAATTGGCCCCCTGCAGCTATTGAAGCCTTTGAGAAGCTAAAACAGTGTTTCACTAATGCCCCTGTGTTAATCCAGCCTGACCAGAATGAACCCTTTGTAGTTGAGGTGGATGCATCTGAGGATGGGGTAGGGGCAGTACTGTCCCAGGGGTCCTCCACCTTAACTAACCTTAAGCCTTGTGCTTTTTTTTCCCGCAAGTTCTCGTCTGCTGAGAGGAACTATGATATCGGTAATAGGGAGTTGTTGGCCATTAAGTGGGCATTTGAGGAGTGGCGTCACTTCCTGGAAGGGGCATTACATCGCATTGTGGTCCTCACGGATCATAAAAATCTTATGTTTCTGGAATCCGCTAAACGTTTGAATCCCAGACAGGCGAGGTGGGCTTTGTTCTTTACCCGTTTTGATTTTTGTGTTACTTTCAGACCAGGAAGCAAGAACATTAAGGCTGATGCCTTATCCCGAAGCTTTCAGGCGTATCAGCCTCCTGACGTCCCTTCTGAGCCCATCCTGCCAGCTGACATCATCGTGGCCGCTACCTCGTCTGATCTGGCAGCTGAGATCTTAGCAGGACAGCATCTCGCTCCCACTGGTACCCCCTATGACAAACTGTTTGTGCCGGCCCATTTGCGTTTGCGACTGCTGAGTGAGTGCCATAACTCTGTATTGTGTGGACATCCGGGTATCAATGCTACCAAGGAGTTAGTCTCTAGGCAGTATTGGTGGCCATCGATTTCCCGGGATGTTCAAGCTTTTGTAATTGCGTGCAATACTTGTGCCAGGTCCAAGAATCCCAAGACACGACCTATGGGTGAGCTACGTCCCTTACCCATACCTAGCAGACCATGGTCGCATTTGTCCATGGACTTCATCACGGATTTGCCTTGCTCTGAGGGTAAAACTGTGATTTTGGTTGTAGTTGACAGATTTAGCAAAATGTGTCATTTTATTCCGTTGTGTAAATTACCTTCTGCTAGGGTCTTGGCGTCTGTATTTTTGGACCACATAGTTAAACTGCATGGTATTCCAGAAAATATCGTATCGGACAGGGGGGTGCAGTTTGTGTCTAAATTTTGGAGAGCCTTCTGTAAGAAGATTGAAATATCTTTGTCCTTTTCGTCGGCCTTTCACCCGGAGACCAACGGTCAGACTGAGCGTCTTAATCAATCTGTTGAACAGTATCTCAGATGTTATGTGACAGATAACCAGCTTGTGTGGGCCAGATACCTGTCTCTGGCCGAATTCGCTATTAATAACCGAGTGAATTCTTCTTCTGGGGTTTCACCTTTCTTCTGTAATATGGGCTTTCATCCGCGCTTTGGTTCCTTTTCCTCATCCTCTTCGGTTGTCCCAGAGGTCAATGTTGTTTCTCAAGAACTGTGCACAGTTTGGGCACGGGTTCAGCTGAACCTGGAAAAGGCCCAAGGAGTCCAAAAGACTAAAGCTGATAAGAAACGTTCTAAGGGTGTGGATTTCAAGGTGGGGGACAGGGTATGGTTGTCGACAAAAAATCTTCGCATGAAAGTACCATCGTATAAGTTTGCGCCTCGCTTCATTGGTCCATACAGGATCACCAAGGTGATCAATCCGGTATCTTTTGAATTATGTTTACCCGACTCCCTTCGCGTTCATAATGTTTTTCACATGTCTTTGCTGAAGCGTTATGTTGCTCCTATTGGTCCAGAGGAACAGCCCTCACCTCCGGTAGAGGTGGAGGGACAAGTGGAGCACGAGGTTGCTAGAGTCATTGATGTGAGGAAGGTCCGGAATTCCTTTCAGTACCTCGTACACTGGAAGGGATTCGGGCCAGAGGACAGATCTTGGGTACCGTTGACCAGGATGCATGCAGACTCGCTCATCCGAAAGTTCCATCTGCAGCATCCCGATAAGCCTGCTCCCGCTGGTAAGGGTCCGGTGGCCCCTCTTGAAGGGGGGGGTACTGTCACGCGAGGTCGGTGTCGCGCTCCCTCTGCACGACGTCACCAGACCTCTCCGCCGCCCTAGAGACGAGCAATAGGGAATTGAAGTGCTGGTCTTGTCAGCCAGCACTTCATGAGTTAATTCTCTGTTTGGGTTTAGCCATGTGGTGCTGATCACACCACATGGCTACTTTACATATTGTTTTGACAGCTTGCTCCGCCTCAGGTCATGTGATGCTGGCCACATCACATGATCCTGGGCGGGCTATTTAAAGATGGCAACTGCCTCACTCAGATGCCTGTGATTAGTTACTCTTTGATCAGTGCTTGTGCGACCTTTAGTTTGGATACTTGGATTTGGATACTTGGACTTCGGACTTTGACTTCTCTCTTGCCTCACCCCTGGTATTTATGTGACCTCCTGTGTTTGACCCGGTTTGCTGACTACTCTGCCATTGTGTTTGTTCTGTCTGTGTTTTGTCCTACCCTGTGTTCCTTTCCCTCCTGCGCACTTACCCAGTGTAGGGACCGTCTTCGTGGTTGTCCGCGGCTGCCTAGGGCCGACTGAGGCAAGTAGGCAGGGAAAGAAGGAGGGGTTCAGTATAGGGCTCACCACCCTTGTCTCCCCTCGTGACATCTGTCAGGTCTATTGGTTAATACTAAGTCCAGTATGGCCGTCCCTCTAGTCGGGTCCTGAACCAGTTGGGAAAGGTAATTGTCTTTGGTTAATTCCAAGAACCTGTTTCCTTTATGAGATATACAGGTTTCAGTTTTCCAGTCTATATCTGGGTAGTTGAAATCCCCCATAATAACGACCTCATTATGATTTGCCACCTCGTCTATTTAGTTTAGAAGTAGATTTTCTATGGGCTCTGGTATACTAGGGGGTTTATAATAAACTCCTATTAGTATTTTATTATTGTTTTTGGCTCCATTTATTTCTACCCACAGTGACTCCACATCTTCATGTCCCATATCTTCCCGCAGTGTGGGCTTTAGACAGGACTTTACATAAAGGCAGACCCCTCCCCCTCTCCGGTTTTGGCGATCCTTTCTAAAAAGACTGTAACCCTGTATGTTAACTGCCCAGTCATAGGTATCATCCAGCCATGTCTCAGTTATTCCCACTATGTCATAGTCCTCCTCACACATCACTAATTCCAGTTCACCAATTTTATTAGTCAGGCTTCTGGCATTAGTGTACATACACTTAAGAGGTCTATGTATATTGTTTACCCCCCTTTTTAAATTACTATTACCTGTGAAGTGAATATCCAGGGTTTTTGGGTTACTTTGGTTGATGTTTTGCCCAATATTCTCCCTAAATTCCTCACTAATCCCAACCCCCACTAACCCCCCACTCTCCCCGACTATGACCCACTCTCTATCTACACTATCTACCCCCTTATTAGTATTACCCCCCACCCTCCCCCCAGATCCTAGTTTAAAAGCTCCTCCAGCCGTCTAACCATTTTTTCCCCCAGGGCAGTTGCACCCTCCCCATTAAGGTGCAGCCCGTCCCTACTGTAGAGTCTGTAGCCGACAGAGAAGTCGGCCCAGTTCTCCATGAACCCAAACCCTTCCTTCCTGCACCAGCCTCTGAGCCACTTATTTAACTCCCTAATCTCCCGTTGTCTCTCTAGTGACGCTCGTGGCACTGGTAGTATTTCTGAAAACACTACCTTGGAGGTCCTGGACTTGAGCTTCTCTCCTAGTTCCCTAAAATCATTTTTAAGGACCTTCCATCTCCCCCTGACTTTGTCATTGGTGCCAATGTGTACATGACCGCCGGGTCTTCCCCAGCCCCACCCAGCAATCTGTCAATCCGATCCGCGATATGCCGAACCCGAGCACCCGGGAGACAACACACTGTTCGGCATTCACGGTCTCGGCGACAGATGACCCTGTCTGTCCGCCTAATTATAGAGTCCCCTACCACCAGCATCTGTCTGGCCTTTGCTGCTCTCCTTTTCCCATCCTTCCTGCAGTGGTCATCCTCCTGGTTTCTAGGAGAAACAGCCTGCTGCAGTGTCGCTGGTCCTGGGCTTTCATCCCTAATATCAGCCAAACAGGCATATTTACTAGGGTGTTCCAGCTTAGGACTAGCCTCCCTGGCACTTTTCCCTCTACCCCTCCTTACTACATTAACCCAACTGCTGACCTGATAGTCCTGCTCTTATTCTTACAATCTAAAGCTGATTTGACTTTCTGTATTTCTTATTAACACATTGTTATAATTTTTTAAACTTTGGACCTTGTGCCTAATATACATGATATAAAGAACTAGAACTGTTCTGCCACTGTAAAGCGGATCATATTGAGCATTTCTCTAACAGAGCCTTTAGCATGTGGGAATCGGTCTTTCCTGACTGAAAGATGAAGTTAGGCCCATCTGACATTGTGCCACTCCTAAGATATAGAGTTCCAATATCAAGGCCTTATTCACATGACAATGAAAAATGGCTGTTTGACAGATGTTTTAATGATGGCCGATACAAGGCCATTTTCAGAAGAATGGCAATCTGTATGTGTATTTAAACATCTGTTTTTTAACGAACTGTGAATACTAACCGTCCAAAAATAGGCAATGTCAAATGCCAACAAAAGAACCATTTTATCTTTTTTGTGAATGAGGCCTAAGTGTCCAGTATAATGGAATAGCCCAATATGTGAAGTTTAGTTACTCAGTTCAGCATGTATAATACCATATATGACTGACCTCCAGGGCCATCTGTTCTCCCACACTGGTTGTCTGTAGAAGCTTCTTCAGATGATTTCTTAAAACCTGCATAGCAAACAGGAAAAATACTTTAAAACTGATAGTGTACCTCGGGCTTCGAAAACTCATGGTCTACTCTTGTGTTACTTTTACTCCACACTCAGATAGTGGCATAGTATCACTTCTTTACATGACAATCTAGAATTACTAAAAGAGCCTCAGCTTTTCACCAGCAGTATAACTCATGGAAGCCTGTGACACTCAGTAGTAGTAGCATGCAGCGTTACATTCTCCACCATATAATGGTTGCTCTATTTCATTGAAAAATATATTGTATTTGAAATTGTCCCCCATTTTTAAGGGGTAGGAGATACTATAGTAGTAGCTTACTATATAAAGTTCATTTTGTCTTTCTGGCTGCTGCTGTTAAGGTTTATGTCAGTTTTTGAGAAAATCTCCACTTTAAATTTGGTGGTAATTTAAGAACTTGAAGGGGGACAGTCAGAAAGAGGGGAGTGGTAGTCGTGGTGCTGATAGGAATGGTAGTGATTCACAGTGACTTTCCTCACTCCATCTCTGCTTGGGACTGAGCAGTAAGTGAATGACACGCTATTTCTTCTCATAGGGCACACCCTTGGTCACTGCAGTAAGGGTATGGCACTCGGTCAGGTTTCCTGATGCATTTTTGGAAGCCAATACCAGGAGTGAATTCAACACAGAGGAGCAGCCATATCCGTCCTTTATACTTTCTCCACTTTTATTATCCAGTTCTGATTTTGGCTTCCAAAACCCAACTGTTAAAGTAAACATGATTAGCAATGCTATGAATAAAGGTCTATGAATATTTACATTTGAATCATTGTGGATAATCCTTTAGGTTTTAAAGGGTAGCTGCCACCATAAAAATGATAATTAATCTGCAGGCAACATGTTATAGAACAGGAGTAGCTTAGCAGATTGTTATATAGTTTTACAGGAAACAGGGGTGCATCTAACCTTTCTGCTGCCTGAGGCGAAAACTGAAACAGCGCCCCCTCCCTCCCCAATGCCAATTTCTTAACCTAACCCCATTCCTTTAGCCCATGGCCCTTCAGCTGCCCACCTCTTGCCCCTACCCAGTGCTGCCTGAGGAGATTCCCTCACCTGGCTTCAGTGATGGTGCACCTCTGATGGGAAAATATTCAGTAAAACTTGTATTTTATTTATTAAAATTTACCCTCATTCTGGGCTCTGAAGTCAAGGAGGCAGTCCTATAAGTGATTGACAGCTATCTGTGTGTATATATAGTCATAGCGGTAGGCTAACCAGGAATATAAATTAATGAAATACAAGATATACTTTCCAGTAAAGCTATATATCAATCTGCTCAGCTTCTCCTGCTCTATAACAGGCTGTCTTCAGCTCAGACAGGTTTCCTTTAAGTATAAATGTTTATTCTGTACTTATAGCCTCTAGGCCTTAGCTATATACACAATGATTGTTCTTTTTTTTTTTGTTCATATTTTTTTTAATAATCAGTCTGCTATTTTTTTTTACCAGGAAGGCTCTTGTCTTGAAGGATGATTTCACTCTGAAAACTCATGCTGAACCTAAGTTACTGTATATCAAGCCCTATATATTGCCTGCTCATTTAATTGGGTTTTCCCACCAATGAAAGTGATGGAAGCAACTGAGCACATGGTACTCAGAATGATGGAGCCACAGGGCTAGTTAAATGGAATTTATCCCCAGTTACTTGAGTTACACACAAGCATAAGGAGAACCAGTTAAGCTGCCACCACCTCATCTCTGTTTTAGTAACCTCTTGCATTCCCCACGCAATATCATTTCTGGGGCCAACAGTCTGCACTACAGTCCAACTGGGTATTACCAGTTGGTGGAGTTAGACTGTGTAGGAACACATCCCAGACAGGTAACATGCCGACCAGCTGTTTTTGGCATCTGCTGATGCCGAAAAAAGAAAAACAGTGGATGGAGCTGGAAGCAGAAAGCTTCATTCACTGTAGACTGGCCTCTGCATCCGGCTTTATCCACTGTTTTGTTTCCAGCTCCAATGGTTGCTGAAAACAGCCTGATTAGTGGGGGTGTTGGATACCCAGCAATCAATATTTATCACCTATGACATATAGAGACCAGAGAATAGCTTTAAAGAAGGAGCTGCTTTACATTTTTTCAGTTTTTTTTTCATTCTATCAGTTTAAATGTTGACAAGGTGTTGACCTCTTATGGTGCAAAACAGTCCAAACAATTAATACATCAATAACTTAAAGGGGTTGGACAGTTTTGGCTACTGTTTACCAATATGTATGTAAGATGACTAAATGGCACATACTAATATAGCCTTTATTTATTATTCAATGCATTTACTGTATTTCAGAAGCCATGTCTCCTTGGGCATATGTGAAGTCCACATAGAGATCTTGACCATAAGATGACCACTGATGGGGGGTCATGTGGCCAGAAAAAATCATTCAGCCTCTTCCATTCAAACACCATGTGCTATACAAGTGCAGATGACAGAAACATTTATCAAACTGGTGTAAAATAGAACTGGCTTAATTGCCCATAGCAACCAATCAGATTCCTCCTTTCATTTTCCAAAGAAGCTCTGAAAAATGAAAGGGGGGATCTGGTTGGTTGCTATGGCCAGTTCTGCTTTACACCAGTTTGATAAATCTCCTGTACTGTATTTTAATGAGGGGAGACTGAGTAATTTGCCTGGTCACATGACACCCCCCTCCTTCCCAAAAGCAGCCATTTTATGGACAGGACCGATGTGTGGACAGCACAAAAGACTTGTGAGGGGGGCATAACTTATGAAATATAGAAAATAATGCACAATGCTAACAAGGTCTCTATTAGTAAGAGCCATATAGTCATCTTACATACACATTAATCAACAGTAACCAGAAAGTGGCCAACACATTTAAGTTATTGTGGAAAATGAAACACAGATAATAGATTCTACTTTACCTTTAAAAATTTTAGTCTTGTCCAGGATTTGCTTGACTTCACATCCAAAGATATCTGACTTTACATTGTGAACACTGACTGCGCTGTACAATCCGTTATTAGACAAGATGGTGGCAATATTTTCTTGCTTGATTTTATTAACAAAGATTTCGATATCCTTAGGGTAGAAATCTTTTGCCAGACAAGCGGTGGAGGAGTTTTCCCCTTTAATATTCAACTCAAAGACTTGAGGAGCTGTGGGAGGTTTCTCACCTGGAACACAAAGACTAATTTTCCGGTTTCAGCTTCCTAAAGTCAGCTTTTTTTTCAGCTTCAAGTCTAAATATGTATCTATCTATCTATCTATCTATCTTCTATCTTTCAGTGTATCTATCTAGCTTAAATAAAATAAGGCAGCACTCCAATTTGGGTAAAAAGTGATGGACCTGCTGTATTTCCACAGAATGCAATGTTTCAGCCCAGCTCAATCCTTTCTCAAGCAAAGTATCAGTATACTGAGTATACAGTATACCAGTATCAAAGTGAGGTATATATACCAGTGAAATATCAAACATGATTGAACAATAAATCAATTGATAACAGTGATAATCATGATTTTTACAATACAAAATTGTAACACAACGCCCTTACTGCCAAAAATGCAGCAGAGTCACTCATTACAGGGCATATGTGCGGTCGAACGGACCAATTACCCGCGCTCCACACAAATCCCAAGGTTTCTTAAACTATATCTGTGGACCTATCTATCTATCTATCTATCTATCTATCTATCTACAAAAACAGAAAACCCAGCAGCACAGTTAGAAAAAAAGAACTGGGTGCAAATCCTCAGGACACTTGAAGGCCTCATTAAGTTTGGGCTGAAACGTTGCCAAGGGTAATAAAAGGGTCTTCACCTATTCACCTTATGTTGGAGTGCTGCCTTATTTTCTGTGGATCAATCTATCTATCTATCTATCTATCTATCTATCTATCTATCTATCTATCTATCTATCTCATATCTATCTGTCTGTCTGCATATATACATATATATAGTAGACAGTCAATGCAATATAGCTGTTGAGGGTAAAACTGTTACCTGGCTCAGCTATAGACTTTGTGTCTTCTCTGCGCCTCTGCCTCTGTTAAGGAGATGAGCTATAGCCAGCAGAAGACACTGAAACATTAACTCTTTCTACTCTCACCTCTAAATTACAATAGGTTTCTATATCACTTACTACAGATCCCCTAAGTACGGTAAGTAGCTGCTGGATAAATTTGTAAAACATATTTTTGTACAAATCAGTAATTATTATTATTATTATTATTATTATTATTATTATTATTATGCGTGCTTTTTCGAGTATCTTACTACTAATCAATATTTTTAAATGGGTGCTTTCATACATGCTAACTAGTAATTACTTTCTGCAGGTATTTGTGCTCTCTACCTATCTCTTGCTTTATTTCTTTTTAGCTTGAGTAGATATTATATTAATATTATAAGGTTATTACTTAGTAAGGTGCATTTATTTATTCATTTACAGAAATCAGTGTTCTCACCTGGTTCTACGGTTAGCCTGGTGCCCGATCCAAACACCATTGAGTTTGTGTAGGTTACTCCGACATACACTGTGGGTAACTACTTTGTTCTTATCAACCTGTTCCCCAGGTAGAGCAATATGCAAATACTATTCAAAGTTTCACTAAAACAGCATTTCCTAAACCCCTGCTGCTTAGTAATACGGTTTGTAAGAATTCTTATAATGAACTGGAAATGGTATTCTAAAATATCTGTTAATTTACTATTTTTTTCATTAGTGACAGGTTGAGGTGTCTGTGTACGTGACTAGAGAAGTGTTAGCATATAGACAGTGTATACTGGAGGCTTTCATGTGGCATCCTGATCATTGCACTAGAAGAGTTTAGTGACTGAACTTTGTGCACATATATCAGTTGTATCTGGCTTGTATTTCTGCGGAGCCGGACACAACTGATATATGTGCACAGGTCCAGTGTCTATGGACAAAACATGTCAGTGTTTTCACCATCACAACTAGTGCACCAAATGAACATCAACACTCCCACAGAAAACTATGGGATCCGTTCTAGCTTTAGCTTCCCTACGTTGTCTTGTGCTCCATGGGCTGGAGCTCTGGATATATGTGAACAAACCCTTATATTTATATAAAGCTAAGTGTTTTTATTTCCATAATATAAAAGGTAAAAGAAAACAGCAGCATATGCTGTAAAGATTAATTTCCCTCTAAATATCACATAAATTATATGGATAAACTATATGAAAACAGTGATGCTGCTATAAGAGAAATTCTCCACTGCATTTTGGTATACCAAAAATATTCATCTGAACTATGAATTATAGGTAAATGCTGGAAGCAATGATATAGAGTTATATGTAGGAAATACCTTTAAAATGTTCCATCATTTAGCTATCTAAATTAGTAATAAAAGTCGCAAACACATAGGGCTCATTCATATGAACTGTAATATTTTCCATTCTTCTGCTCAGTTGTAGGAGCAGAAGAAAGTAGATAGATAATGGAAGTGCTGGGTTTGGCACATTACTGACATGAACAGAACCTTACAGATCCTATTTAGTATAATACGTTCGGTTTCTGTTCTGAAGAAAAAAAAATTTTGCAGAGAAAAAAGTCCTGCCTGCATGAAATGAATGGAAAATGAAAAAAATAATAAATATAAAAAAAAAACATATATTGAATATGAAGATTTCACTCACTTACTTGGTTTGACATAAAGTTGTGTTCCATTTCCAAAAGTTAGTCCTTGAATCTCCCGATTTTCAGAATGACCCACTGTGAAATACGCTCCTTCAAAATCTCCTGCAGAGTACAGTACATGTACATTGTACGCAGGTGGGATCTTTAGTCTTTTATACCTAGATCAATATGTATTTCATTTAACCCTATTAGGATATTCAGGAGAAAAAAAAGATGGAGATACAAAGTGTTAATTTAGGATTTGTACCATTTGTGATTTCTCAGTGGCCAAAACATGATACAATCCTCTTATACAAGTTAATTGTCAGTGTGAAAGCTGGTGAAAGCATTCTACTCAGCCCTGTGACCTCCACAGACCAATAATTACATAGAAAGCAGCATCATAGTCTATTTGCCTTGACTTTTACTATAGATTGGCACACATTGCTCTCTTGCTAATTTATTTTGCAATCTAATTTGGAGAGCATTTTGGTGCAATTTGGATTCAGTGTAGGTGTACATGAGTCAGTCTGTCAATAATTAGGAGCTTATCTGGCCCAATGTCACCATATTAGTCAATAAATCTCCATATGTCATATCCATAGATAATCCCCAAAGGTCTCCTTCAATACTAATTCAAAAATCATTAGAGATGAGCAATATATGATCGCTATAAATCAGGTATACCCAGGCCACTCTGCCTTAGGGTACATGGAGAGGTCGTGCTGTAGTGAAAAACTGCACCGCCAAGTAATCCGCAGCCTCCTTACATTTAATAATGAAGACCACACTGTGTAGTTCCTCTTCATTGTTAATGGCCACATAGAACCTTTAAACAGGGGTTGTTTATGGTATGGGGTTTGGCTGGTAGGTGGGGGACAGTATGAATATTATTACTGTTCTGGCCTGCAATCTCCTGCAGTTTATTTGACAGTAAACACTGAATATGAATCAGCTCTGGCATACCCATGTCTCTAACCCAGCACTCTTCTGTCCTACAGGAGCCCTTCTTCTGCCATCTGATTTTGCTCCTTTTCCACATCATCTAATATTATGAGAAGATGTCATCAGGAACATCCAGCTCCTCCTCTCTCTGCATCTTGCTGCCATTGAGACTTTGAAGGATGGTTTGGAAGAAGTAAAGCCAGCAAAGGATAAGGATGGTCACCATTAAGACCTGGCCCCCCTAAAGAGTGCAAACTGGATGATATTGGTTGGCACTCTGGCAGTGGAATAATAAAGGCTTCCATCTTATTGGTATTGAATTACATATCTTAGTTTATGGCTGATGTAGGAATAAGTAAATGCAGGAATAAATAAATAAAACGGACACAGCATAAGTCTCCCTGCACTCTCCCTTTCCAATAATCTTGTATTAATAATTTTCAGCTACACTGTCCCTAGTGCATGAATGCTTGCCACATCTCTCCCTATACTCATCTCTCAGGACAATGGTGGAGACTGCACGGGATGACGGTTTTATAGGGCTGTGACATCACCCGGGATGGTTGTGTGGATTGGCTGACTGCACGGCATTATGGGTGATCTCAAATTTCCGGGCTTCTTACTTTCACTTTGTAACATATGCAGCCACCATTTTAGGAAAAACTGATTCATTACCAAGAAGCACAAGGACATTTGGATTTGTTGTGAATTTAAGTTTTTCTAAACTTTGAATGGAAATCCTCTTCTAATGCTTCACTTTGCTCAACACTACTAATCAGACTTTACCTCCAGTTTAAAGGACTGTACATACGTAAGATTCCTTTCTTCCTCCTCCCTGCCAAGACTCCTCTCTTTTCCAAGGGCGGTGCTAGGGTATGCAATCTGTCATTTAAAAAGAGCTTGCTATAGGACCTACATGTCCTACATCTTGCTTCTCCCATAAAAATGTTCATTCAGTCACCAAAGAGATCATAAATATTCTTCCTTAGTGCCATAAAATGATGGAAATAACACAATCATCAAAATTATTTCCTATGACAAAAAACAGACATGACCTTCTGTGTTGTGAGGGTATTTTTAAGTACTGAATGGTTCTGTCCCCTTTAATATTCTGTGTAATGATATTCCTTGTAATGCAGCGGGTTAGGGATAGTCAGATTACACACATCCCTCACTGTGCTGAGGCCACATTCCTGAGTAGTTATCTCAGAGACATGCATGCTGCACACTGAAGGAGGGGCTGAAAGGTATAACTCTGGTTTGTGATAAATTAAATATGAAGGGCACTCAATACCTGGCAACATACAGAGTAACCAATATTGCTCTTTTTGTATTTATTTGTATGGACTAAAAAATAGATATAGTCATTAGAGATGAGCGAACGTGCTCGAAATGAGGACGGAAGGAGGACGGAAGCGGCTGCCTGCGCCTATGCGAGCGCAGGGGAGCCGAGCGGTACAGTGCTCGTTTCGAGCACGTTCGCTCATCTCTAATAGTCATCAACAAAGTTCAACATATCGTGTCGGCTACTGCTTCCTTTAAAGGGCTCTGCGGAGCGGCATCCACCATGTGGCCCAACCTGCAGTGCTCTGCATTCATAGAATCCAACACATAACCTCCAAGAAAATAAAATGGAATGCGGCACTCACCAGGTTCTTCTTACAACTTTAATGTCAGAGTTCGTGAATTGGGCTGTGTTAACCAGCCGACGCCTAGTCTCTTGCTAACCTTATTCACACTTCTAACTCTGCTAGGCAGTTGACGCCTAGTCTCTTTGTACCTTGTTCACGCTTCTACTCATCTGCTAGGCAGTCGACGCCCGGCCTCATGTTTTGTCCTGTTCATGTTGGGTTAATTCTCAGGTGTTGATGATCGGTCTTCTGGAGCATGGTCCATTCAGAGCACAGGAGTGGGATCTCTGGTTGCATAAATACTCCTCTCTCCCTCCAGTGCATTGCCAGTGTTTGATTGTCCCTTGTGGCTCATCACCAGCGTTTACCCTTGTGTTTGATTCCTGTGTTTGACCTGTGGATTTGTATCTTGGACTTCGTCTTCTGCCTGCTGATTCGGTACCTTCTACTCTCCTGTGTTTTGACCCCGGCCTGTATATTGGACTAGCACTTGGATTGTGATTTTGCCTGTTTATGCTCTCTCGTTGCCAACCTCGGACTGTTAAATACTCTTCTGTGTTACGTGTTTGTTTAGTCAGTCTGTCCTTCCAACTCCCCGCTCCCTAGCCAGTACAGGGTTTTGTCGTCCAGTTGTCTCCCTACGATCTAGCGTAGGGGGGCAATAGGCAGGGACAGGGGTTGTGGGAAGCTCAGGGTCTGCCATCCTTCCCAAACCCCCAGACTCCCTGACATTTAATTTCTTTTGATATACATACCGCGGATGCGGGCACAAAGCTCAATGGTACATTGAGCTTTGTGCCCGCATCCGCGGAATGTATATCAAAAGAAATTAAAGTTATAAGAAGAACCTGGTGAGTGCCGCATTCCATTTTATTTTCTTGGAAGTTATCTAAAAAATAGATATAGGATCTATATAATATGTAACATATCATAGATATAATGCAAGTAGATCTAATAGATTGCAATTCCCTATAGCATTTCATACCATATGATGAACCACATTACATAATTATAAAAACTGAAAATAACATTTAATACCCCCCTAAAAGGAATTATGTTTACTTAATCATGATTAAAAAAATTAATTAACAAAAATGAAAAATAAGTAAAAGATAAATAAAAAATAATGTCCAAAAACATTTTATAAAAAGTTCAGTGACGCTGCTTATGTCATCAAGAACATGCAGCTATAAGAGATGTCCACTGAAGTATATCAATAAGCAACCATATATAAATATATTCCTTCAATATGTTGTGGCAATTAGCATCTGTATGTATATATATATATATATATATATATATATATATATATATATATATAATATATATATACTAGAAAAAAGGAAATGGAAGCACCAGGTAATAGTCAGGGGTAGATCCGACAAAGACCATAATATAAAAAAGAAAAAGCCAGGCAGCACTCACTTAAAAATCAAAAAGTTTATTCACCCATGCAGGAACCGCAACGTTTCGGCTCTGCATGGGTGAATAAACTACATTTTTTGATTTTTAAATGAGTGCTGCCTGGCTACATATCGGTATATATATATATATATATATTTATTGCCGTCTGGTATAATCCAGTAATCGGTATGGGTGATTCAACATAACCCGTTATTGGCTTCAGCTGTTATCATGCTTTCCACATATTTCAGCTTCAAGCATGATATAGTCCAGTAGTTGATATAGAAGACTTAACTTCAAGTGTTAGTATACTGCGTAGTTCCCAAAATGTTTTAACTATAAGTCTGGTATGAGCCAATTGTCACATTAAAATCCACTTTTACTTTACCCTTTCCACGGGTATAAGAGGGTGTATTCCTGGACTCTGCTTCAGGCCGTGCGGTATGGTTGTCCCACGTGGAGTCTAATGTGGCATCCCACGTGACTCGAATGTCCCTATTACGTGATCCAACTTCGTAGGTCCTGGAAGGGCAAAAAGAACACTGAAGGTCCTGCAAGATAATTGTATCTCTTGGATTGTAAGTACTTTATAGGATATCCCGTGGGTGACTTTGCACTG
Source organism: Rhinella marina (assembly GCA_900303285.1). NCBI lineage: Eukaryota > Metazoa > Chordata > Amphibia > Anura > Bufonidae > Rhinella > Rhinella marina. The sequence continues at coordinate 84,868 of ONZH01018131.1, forward strand.
TTGCCTTTAGTAACGATGTCTCCTCATGTCAACATATTCACAGCTGGATCACCTTAACATAGTACCAAGCGCGTTTCAGAGTTCTTCACTCCTTCTCCACTGAAATTTCAAAACTAAATAAAAAAATATAATAACATACAAAGAAAAGAGAATTAAAATATGTTGCAAAAAATAGAAAATTATAAAAAAAAAATAAAATACAATAAAAAGAAAAAAAGGCAAAAGTGCTAAATAAGAGTGTTCACTGTCCCACAACAGTCTTTTTATAACACCTTGGGGGACATATTATGTGGAAAAAATATATTTAAAAAAAATAGAAAATTCTAAAAAAAAATGAAAAAATAATGAAATACTAATAAAATAAAAAATAAAAAGGAAAAGTGTTCATTGTCCTCCAACAGTCTTTTTTTGACTTCTTGTGGGACATATTATGTGGCAAAAATATGTTTAAAAAATAAGTAATACATTATATGTAATTATAAAAAAAAATACAATAAAATATTAATAAAATACAAATAACAGTAAAAAAGGAAAAGGTGCAAAATGGTCTTTTTATGACCTCTTGGGGGACATATTATGTAGTAGAAATATAAAAAAATTAAGTTAAAAAAGAAAATGAAAAAAAGAAAATACATTATAAAAAACACCCCACACAAGCCAAAATCATCACCATTACCGGCGGTCCATTCACGTGAAACTATACATATTATATAACAAAACGACCCAGCTATAGCTATAGTAACTTTTTAATGACGTTTTGTACAGTTTCCCCTAAATAAAACTACTAAAAAATAAATTATAAGGCCCTATGTGTCACGTAAAAATTTGTTGCAAAAAATATTTTGGTAGTCCAGCAAATAAGATATTTACAACCGTTTGAACCACCGGGTGCGCTAAATCACAAAAAAAGTGTCTGGTCATTAAGGCTTTTTCAGTTCTGGTCATTCAAGCGTTAACCAATAAGCGCCTTCCCCACTAGCAAGGTATAGTGCTTACTGGCTACTGCAGGGCGCCTGTAACTGGGGGCAGGAGATGGTAATAACCAATGTGCGCAGTCACAATGAAGGAAAGCACTGATTTATGAATAGGAGGCAGGATGGAAGGAAATGTCACCACTTTTCTGGTAGAAATGATTATTAACAAGTTCCTGCAGCATGGCATCTGAAATAGAAGATTCATACTTACCTGCTCCATGTCGCTCTGGTCCTCTGTGCTGCCTCCATCTTCTGGTCCCTGCACTGTTTACACCTGACAGTGCATGGCCATGGTCACATACACCACTCCTGTCAATGACTGACTTCAGAAGTGACATGCTGCTTGTGGCCACATCACCACATAAGCCAGTCATTGGCTGGAGTGGCGTATAACCATGTAAACAGCGGGGGCAGTGCGAAGGACCGGTTCAGTGGGGAGCAGATAAGTATAACTCTTCGGTTTCAGGGGCTATGCTGCAGCACGATATTCGGGACAATTACTGGGAACAAGTCTTCATAGATGCGCTCATACAGTATCTTATATCTGGCCAGTATATTCGTGCAGCTCATCAGTCAATAAACAAGGAATTACTCGTTTGGCGGCTGATTTGCATATTTTATCAGGATAAAAGATGTACAGTTATCTGCAGCGCATCTCCCTGTGCAATCAGGGATGGGCTACCAATAATCAATATAACTAAATGAAGACGGAATGACTGTGGTAGCGATCATTCCTCCCCAGTCACTTTGCACTGGCCTGTGTAATAGGCTGATGAGCGCCGATCGACATTTTTTTTTATTTGCGGCCCCTTGAAATAGAGAGATGTGACAATGTGGCCCCCAGAAAAACAGATTGTGCACCTCTGGTATATAGCATAGTTGTATCATCTGTCACTTAAAGTTGACTGTCGGGTGGCTGTTGAGCTTTATGTTTAGCCGCTGTCAATTAGGCAGTGCACTAAATTCACCAAAGCATGACAGCTAGCAGTTTTACATTTACTTTAGAGTCTATAAAAAAGTATATGCCACAGAAATACAGTATTTATTTCATCCTGGAAAAACAATCCAAACAGCAAAAAATACAGTACACAAACTACGCATTTCAGGCGTTTAGCTTACCCTTACTCCTAGTAACAAGATGTAGACAATAGAAGCCAGGATACCGCTAGGCTTTACAGTACACCATCAGAAATATGAAATGTGTACAAAAGATGTTCAAATACTGCTATTAATCAAATCTTGTCACAGATGGCAAGGACTAAAACTTAACATTTAATAAATATAATATAAAAAATGCTGAATAGCTAAAGCATAGACAGTATGATTGTATAAAACAAACAAAACAATAGTGCTACATACAAAAACAACCCCAAAACAAAAAGAAGGGAGGAAAAGAAGGCCTCAACCCAGGGACGAATGCTAACGGTGGATGCTACCTCTCTATTGCTAGAAATACCTAGTACTCTCCCGAAGCGTTTCCCCTCCCAGAGGTTCATCAGGGGAAAAAAGTTCACTGGGTAACATTTGAAAATCATATATATAGTAGGGAAAAATTAAAACCAAACCAAGCACGATATACTGTATGAGGTAATCAAAGTGCCATCATTTAAAGAGTCAATTGTACATGGCATACCTCTCAACCGTCCCGGATCCAGTGGGACAGTCCGGGATTGCAGTGACTGTCCCACTGTCCCGGTACGGGGGAGGTATGTCCCGGTTTCTGGCAGCTGTCTCTGCGTCCATAGGACGCAGAGACAGTTGCCTGTTGCAAGAAGAAGCAGAAAGCCGGAATCGACTGCCTGCTTCTTCCATCCTCGCCCAGTCCCACCCTGCAGCTCTCTCCGTACTTTCATCTGTGCCTCATGTATGGGCAGGGGGCGGGGCCGGCCGTCAGTCAGCATAGGCTCCGCCCCCTCTAGACAAGAGCAGAAGAACTCCTGCTGGTGATTCTTCTGTTAGGAAAAAGGTAAGTATAAGGTTTTTATTTTTTTTTAACATTCTATGAGGGGACATCACTGTGTTTATTATCCCTGTCCGGTGACATCGCTGTGTTTATTATCCCTGTAAGGTGACATCGCTGTGTTTATTATCTCTGTACGGTGACAGCGCTGTGTTTATTATCCCTGTACGGTGACATTGCTGTGTTTATTATCCTTGTACTGTGACATCGCTGTGTGTATTATCTCTGTCCGGTGACATCGCTGTGTTTATTATCCCTGTACGGTGACATCGCTGCGTTTATTATCCCTGTATGGTGACATCGCTGTGTTTATTATCCCTGTACGGTGACATCGCTGTGTTTATTATCCCTGTATGGTGACATCGCTGTGTTTATTATCCCTGTACGGAGACATCGCTGTGTTTATTATCCTTGTACGGTGACATCGCTGTGTTTATTATCCCTGTACTGTGACATCGCTGTGTTTATTATCCCTGTACGGTGACATCGCTGTGTTTATTATCCCTGTACGGTAACATCGCTGTGTTTATTATCCCTGTACGGTGACATCGCTGTGTTTATTATCCCTGTACGGTGACATCGCTGTGTTTATTATTCCTGTACGGTGACATCACTGTGTTTATTATTCCTGTACGGTGACATCACTGTGTTTATTATCCCTGTACGGTGACATCACTGTGTTTATTATCCCCGTGCAGTAAGGGGACTGGTTGAGATTAGCTTATAGTGGGTGCTGAAAAAATTTGCACAATATGTCCCTCTTTGTCTCTTTACAAAGTTGGGAGGTATGACATGGTTATAGTTGAAAGAGGCGTGTTGATTATAGAACATGATTACATAAATTAAACTCATTCTCCAAACCTGATTGATAGTCCAAATTAGAGAAGATAATGGTAAATCCTAAAATACAAATGGTCCATTAAGTACTGATGGCCCAGATGATGGCCAGTGATACATATGCTACAGAAATATGATGTATACTACCACCTACACAAAGTGCAACTCAGCCGGGGTACTGTCCTAACTCAATACCAAGACGTAACCAGAGTATATTAAAGCATACATCAGAGCAAATGTAAACAGCGATATGGTCAGAAGACCACTTACAGAAACCCTCACGTAATGGAAACCAAAGTAGGTGGATGTAAAGCTGATGCACCCGGTCTGGTACAGGTGGATGGATTCACGATGGTAGGGAGACAGGACTTGTCATGTCTGCATTTACTGTCTTATATAGTGCTTCCTTTGCGCCCTCATGTTGCATATCCACCTGATGGAACGCACACTACGTTGCGGGTGACAGGCAGTTCAATCGCACCCACAGACGCGCATTTCTGGTTTTTGGAACGCACAAACGTATGTACATTCATGGAACGCACAGGAAGAAGTGTACGTACATAAAGGGCGTACGTTTGGAACGTACGTACTTGCGTACTACCGATCTCAGATAGAACATGAGATCAGTATTAGCAATGGGTACAGTGATTAATCAGGGGAACTATGCGCCGAGGGAAGGATAAATCTGAGGAATATACGCTACAGACTTGCTATGCTAGCTTAATGGACATAAATGAATACTAATATAAATACAAACGCAATTGGTTATAAAAACTAATAAATCACTATAATAAGTACTAGTAGTGCACCTACAGATAGTGACTTATTGTTAGGCACGATATCACTCAAGTGTAACAGATCTTGAAGTGTGCAAAGCCACGCAATATTGGTGGCCTCCAAAAGAACAGAAATTCAATACACATTAGATACGACCATAAAAAATAAAAGATGCTTCATGCATCGCTATCATTGGCTGGTAATTTATGGTCAGGAAGCATGTAAATGAAAAGGAATAAGGAAAATGCAATAGTATTTGACCCTTAACATTAAAGGAAGCAGGAGAAAGTGAGCCCTTCATTGAGTCCAAAGGGTGACTGGGATCTAAACCGGTAAATCTATTCGCCTTCTTTTTGAAGGATACGTCGATCCCAGTCGCCCTTCCTTTCAGACTCATGGACCACCTCAAGTGCTGAAAATCTAAGGAACTCTAGTCTCCCACCATGGCATTCAACCATATGGTTTTCCACAGGTGTGTTCCTCCTATTTATGACATCATTGATGTGTTCAAGAACCCTATGTATAAGTTCTCTAAAGGTCTTACCAATGTAGTCACGTGGGCATGGGCATTGACATAAATAGATGACACCCCTGCTCCTGCAATTGATGAAATCTCTTATCATATATTGACATCCAGTTGTTGAAGATCTATTGTCTTTAGTATTAACGATGTATTTACATGCCTTACAATTACCGCATTTGTACATCCCATTAGGTTTTCTGTCAAGCCTCGTGCCTGCCTGTCTAGGGCTAGAGTAGTGACTGTGCACAAGGCGATCCCGTAGGCTTCTGTCTTTTACAGAAAGTGATCCTGGGATGAGGTTGTATCACGTCTGACAAATCAGGGTCCATCAATAGAATTGGCCAGTATTTATTAAGTATTGTTCTAATGTCATGACTTGCTACATCATATGGCTTGATCACTACTTTTGGGTCTGAGATCCGTGAAAGGTCCAGACCCAAGAGTAAAAAACTACCAACACCAGTTAATTCTAGGCCCCGTTCTCTAGCGCCCAGATTTGTACTTTGTAACTGTTTCTTATAGCACATTTCTCAAAGTCACTGTTGCCAGCAGAGCACATTTTGATGTGAGAGATGAGTATGACTCCTCACCAGTCTTCTCAGATCTTGTACACCTGTGTAATACCTATGCATCGTGGTGTGTCTGACCGCACAGTAGTAGATAGAAGAGTCTTCCACAGTGACTGGTGATATAGTAAGGACAAATGTTTGGTGTGTTCTGAAGATTGAAGCTGAGAATCTGTTTCTGAACTTTGGTTGCAAGTGTTCAGGTGAGGACTGGTCATCTAGTATGAATGTGATAGATTTGCTTGCGTCTTGTAGGTACCATATGAGTGTAGGATATCCAGTTCTATAAGTGCAAGTAAGGTTTACTGAGTCTCCTTCTTTTCTCACCAGTTCAGATTCAGGTTGAGTCACCATCTGCATGTTGGCCAGCTCTATAAATGTTGATATAAACAGTTAAATAGTTATTAATATATATATATTTTTTTAAAATAACATTTGGTGTATACATCTTATTCTTACCCCAAAGTAAAATCTTGAAAGCGAGGATGGTATTCAGCCTCATTGTTACACAACTTCACACTAGAGCAGGTAGATCTCTCAGAACTTATAGCTCAGGAACAGCAAGTGAACTACAAAGCAAAAGGCAAAACCAAGTAACAAAAATATGAGATGCTACTGACATCTATTTTCCTCTGGATAGCCTGCAGCTGAATGACCTTATAGCTGTAGAGCTGTAAAGCTGACATATATACATACTGTAGTAGTGTAACTGCATGCAGAAACCTGACTGTGTGGCCGTACCCTTATATGGGCAAATTCTTCCTCTATTTACATCTACTCAACTAATATCGATGTAGTCGTTCTGTGATAGTAGAGCTGCTATTACCACTAGTAAAAGTAAAAACAGACACATTTAGCTTTTTAAAGGGGTTATCCAGAATTAGATAGACAAGTCTGCTATTTTCCAGAAACTGCACCATTTGTGTCCGTGGGTTGTCTTCCATTCACTTAGAGGTTGATGAACTACAATCCCAGCCACAGCCTACAGACAGGTTGTGCTGGCACAAGATATGCCTAATTTATAACAAGGCGTGCTCCTTGTCATAAATTAGGTGCACCTTCAGCATCCAGTGCACCTGGAGGAAAAACTACACCAGCCCCTGGCTGGAGAAGTTTTCTACCTATATTTACAACTGTTTCTAGGTGTAAATGTTGGTAAATCTTTACAGTGGAAGTCCCAGCCCCAAGCAGGCACCCATCACACCCTCAACACTTCTGTGTGTAGGGTGCGGCACAAAAACACCCAAGCAACAAAATAATGTTCCACAAATGTTCAAAAAGTCACAAAAAGGGGGCTGGGCAACATTTTAATGTCAAAAACTTGGCGTACAAATCTTCGGAAATTACCCTCAGTCTGTTGTCCTGTTTCTGGAGAAAAGCAACCCACTTAGAGTCACTATTTTTTACTGGCTGCCGATGTACTGGGAACATACATGCAGCTAGTTGGAGGTCTTATTAAAGAGGTTGTCTGGTTTCCCCATATTGATGACCAGATAGGCTGACTAGACTGACTCCTGGTCCACCATGCCAATCAGCTGATTGAAGAAACCACGGTGGTTGTGTAAGTGCTGCAATCTCTTCACTATCTACCTGCATCATGCCATGCAGTATAACTACTGCTCCATCACATTCAAATAAACGGGATTGAGCACAGAGCACATCAACAGTGATTAGGAATTGGGAAAAATTACTGCTATAGGTGACGTTCTGCGGCCGTGCAAACCACATTTTCTGACTAGGTTATAGTGCTTTTGTCACTCCATGGGTACCATAGGGAGTGGCAGGGGCAGGAACAAGGATTTCACAAGGTTAGTGCTCATGCACATGACCGTATGTATTTTGAAATCCGCAAAGCACGGATATGCAAAAAAACAGCTGGCACCTAATAGAACAGTCCTATCCTTGTCCATAATGCGGAAATAATAAGACATCTTCTTTTTTTTGGTGGAACGGACATATGAAACGGAATCCACATGGAGTACCTTCCATTTTTTTTGAGGAGCCATTGAAATGAATGGTTCTGCATATGGTCCGCAAAAAAAAAAAAAAACGGAACGGACACATGTGCCTCACAATAAGTTAGGTTCATCTGTGGCAGTCTTTGCGACTGGTATAAAAACTACGCCAGTCCCTGGCTGTTTCCAGGCGTAAATGTTAGTAAATTTGGCTGAAGTCCCGACACGGCCCCAGACATGTCCTTGTCACGTCCCGGTAAAAAAAAAACAGCTGGGGAGACTAAATATCAGTAAATGTGTCCTTATATCCCAGTGCAGTATATTCACAGGGTACTTGTCACTATATCTAGTGTGGCTCATCTACTATGTTCATTGCACCAGGTATAAGACTTCCCAGGGTTGCAATACTTTGTTGCAGGCTCTGTGCAATGTTTCCAATCAATATACAGCTTTGTCCAGGGCCTGTGAGCAGTACTTTCAGATGACCTTTCCTGGCATTATAAGATGAAGTAGCACACTTTACATCAATAATAGTGTTGAGCTAATCAAAGTCAAACAAATTGACCTCGATCTGAATTTCAGGAAAAATTTGATTCATCATGAAGCTGAATTTCCATGCGCTTTGTGATAATAACGGCAGTAAAAAACACCCAAAACATGCCCACTTTATCTATTTACTCGCGGAATGGCCATCGTGGCCATCTTCATTGAAGAAACTGCGCAAAACCTTGCATCACCACGTCACTGTGCAAACCGGGCGTAGTGATGTCATCAGTGATTTTGCACAGTTTCTTCAATCGAGATGGCCGCTATTATTAGATTGCCAATGGTACTCTGAGAGATGTTTATCCATTGCAGAATTCAGCATTAAGTATATTCCAGTGCAGCTATTAGAATATACCAGTGATAGGCATAAGAGCCTCAAGGAGCCTCAAGTTATCTCAGGAACATAACAGCTTTTCCAATCTCAGTTTCCTCGGCTGATCATGGTCTTATCTCACAGTGTATCACACATGATAGGCCAAGATAAACACTGCAGCCGGCAGGGCCACAGATAGAATTAGGCCTCATGCACACAACCATATGCGTTTTGCGGTCTGCAAGTTGCGGGTCTGCTAAATAAGGATACTGTCTGTGTGCAATCCACATTTTTTTGCAGTCCCATTGACTTCTATGTGTTTGAGGTCTGCATTTTGAGAACCAGAATAGGACATGTTCTGTCTTTTGCAGAACTAACATATACAGTACAGTCATGGCAAAAGTTTTGAGAATGACACAAATATTATATTTTCACATGATCTGCTGCCCTCTGGTTTTTATGTGTGTTTGTCAGATGTTTTTATCACATACAGAAATATAATTGCAATCATATTATGAGTAACAAAAGCTTATATTGACAGTTAGAATGAGTTAATGCAGCAAGTCAATATTTGCAGTGTTGACCCTTCTTCTTCAGGACCTCTGCAATTCTCCCTGGCATGCTCTCAATCAACTTCTGGACCAAATCCTGACTGATAGCAGTCCATTCTTGCACAATCAATGCTTGCATTTTGTCAGAATTTGTAGGTTTTTGTTTGTCCACCCGTCTCTTGATGATTGACCACAAGTTCTCAATGGGATTAAGATCTGGGGAGTTTCCAGGCCATGGACCCAAAATCTCTATGTTTTGTTCCCTGAGCCATTTAGTTATCACTAGTGATGAGCGAATTGAAGCGGCAATATTCGTGATTTGCACGAATATTGCCCGCTTCAGCTCAGCTCTGCTCGTGATACCGAGGCAGCGCGGACTCGTGAATATCCGTGAGTCACTGCCCGTTTGAAATGCCCGCTTTTTTCAGCCAATCAGCATGAAAGGGAAGGCTGTGGGAACGCCTGCTGTGATGTACCAGCCCCTATACCTCCCCAGCAGTGATTGGCTGGCAGTAACATGTGACCTTACTTTACATAAGGTAGGGACCTGCAGCACCAGCCTCATTGTGCTTTTGGAAGGAGAAGAGAGAGAGAGTGTTAGCTAGTGTAGTGTGTGCAGCAAGGAGTTAGGAGTTAGGTTAGGAAGCCCCAACAGTCTTTTTAAAGACTATTTATTCTCTGAAGAACAGTATACAGTATATGCTGTAAGCCTGTATTCTGTGCAGAGCTGTGCCTGGTACACCTTGTCCATCCACATAGCTCAAACTATACATCTCTAAACAGATATATTCCTGTGCATGACTGTGCTGAGAGAAGGGAATATTACATCAGCCATCTATATACCTCACAGTCTATAGATTCCGTATTGATCTGTAGATTCCAGTGTGATATACAAATACTGCGTGATATTTCTTGATAGATCTGAAGATAATTTTACCTAGATATCAATATATCTATATTGGCCAGTGCATTTTAGTGCTCTCTGTAATACACGGTGCAAGGGAATATATTTCATCAGCCTTCTATATACCTCACAGTCTATAGATTCCGTATTGATCTGTAGATTCCAGTGTGATATACAAATACTGCGTGCTATTTCTTGATAGATCTGAAGATAATTTTACCTAGATATCAATATATCTATATTGGCCAGTGCATTTTAGTGCTCTCTGTAATACACGGTGCTGCGACAAGGGAATATATTTCATCAGCCTTCTATATACCTCACAGTCTATAGATTCCGTATTGATCTGTAGATTCCAGTGTGATATACAAATACTGTGTGCTATTTCTTGATAGATCTGAAGATAATTTTACTTAGATATCAATATATCTATATTGGCCAGTGCATTTTAGTGCTCTCTGTAGTACACGGTGCTGCGACTAGGGAATATATTACATCAGCCTTCTATATACCTCACAGTCTATAGATTCCGTATTGATCTGTAGATTCCAGTGTGATATACAAATACTGCGTGCTATTTCTTGATAGATCTGAAGATAATTTTACCTAGATATCAATATATCTATATTGGCCAGTGCATTTTAGTGCTGTCTGTAATACACGGTGCTGCGACAAGGGAATATATTTCATCAGCCTTCTATATACCTCACAGTCTATAGATTCCGTATTGAATCTTTACAATTATAATAATATAATACTACTACTGTGCAAATGGAGAACCCCAGGGTCAGGGGGAGAGGGGGAAGAGCTGGGAGAGGTGGAAGAGGTGGTCGTGGAGGGAGAGGTGGGAATCGTGGTGCTGTGGTCAGCGGTGATGACCGTGGTGTGCGTGGTGACACAGTGCCGGCTGCTGTGGGTACAGTGGAAACACGTAAGGTCAGGGTGCCTGGTCAACTCCAGAAGTTGGTAGGGCAGCGTCCTACAACTCTGACAGACCCCAAACAACAACAGGAGGTGGTTCAGTGGATTGCAGAGAGCATGTCCAGCCACGTTTCGTCTGCCCACTCATCCAGCCAGTCGACTTCTCTGAGCCAGGGTGTCTGTCCTCCAACTCGCCCTCCTTCTCCCCAGCCAGAACCCTCTAGGGGTATGTCCCACGGACAAAATTTATCCATGGAACTCTTCAGCCACCACTTCCCTGATGTGCCAGTGGACGAGCTGCTATGCCCTGATTCTCAGGACCTTTTGCTGTCTCCGGGTTATGAGAGTGGGGAGTTAGCAGTGGCGTCTGAGGAGCTGGTGGAAGATGACGACGAGACACTGTTGTCGGAGGTAGTTGTCAGGGACGTCACTGTGGAGTCTGAGGAAGACCTGGGGGATGATGAGGGGACAGATCCTACTTGGGTGGATGAGGCAACTGGAGGCAGTGGTTCAGACTGTGAGACGACATCAGCACCACAAGCTGTTGAGAGAGCCAGAGGGCTGCGACGAGGGAGAAGCCAGGGCCGAGTCACTACTTCCCCAAGTGCTCCTAGAGGTCACGCTCCAGCCCATACTATGTGCCACTCCTTAGTTTGGGAGTCCTTTAAGGATGATGAGGCCGATCCTCGTTTGGCAGTGTGCAAGCTGTGCCACACGTCAATGAGCAGGGGTTCAAAACGCAACAACCTGACCACTAGTAGCCTGCGCAAACATTTGGAGAGAAAACACCCCACCAAATGGTTTGCACTTCTGTCAGCTGGTGACGTTGACACAGTTAGTCCAGCAACTGTGTCTCGTCCAAGCCAGGACATTGCAGCCTCCAGCCCCGAAAGGACCCCTCCAGCTCCATCTCCCTCCCTCTCCTCCACTCATGTGTCCCAGTGCGGCGTTCAACTGTCTCTACCGCAGACATTTGAACACAAGCGCAAGTACGCAGCCACCCACCCCCATGCGCAAGCTCTAAATGTGCACAAGCTGATTAGTTGCATATGCCAAGCTGATTAGTTTGGAAATGTTGCCGTACAGGCTTGTGGAGACAGAATCCTTCCGCAACCTTATGGAGGCGGCAGCTCCCCGTTACTCTGTCCCCAGCCGACACTATTTTGCCCGATATGCCGTCCCCGCCCTGCACCGGCATGTGTCTGAGAACATCGCCCACGCTCTCAAAAACGCGGTTTGTGGTAAAGTCCACATGACCACAGATACGTGGACGAGTACCGGTGGCCAGGGACATTACATCTCCCTCATGGCACATTGGGTCAATCTGGTGGAGGCTGGGTCAAAGACCGATCGTGGGGCTGCACATGTGCTACCCACACCACGAATTGCGGGACATAGTTCCGTCTGTGTGTCTCCGGCACATTATGCCTCCACCTCCTCCTCCTCCAAAGTGGCAGTGATGCCCCAATCGTCAAGTCTCATTTCCTCGATGGCCAGCAGTTTCAGCACTGTGGTAGGGAAGCTGCAGCAGGCAGTCCTGAAACTGCTGAGTTTGGGGGATAAGAGGCACACGGCTGAAGAGCTCTTACAGGGCATCAGGGGGCAGACCAATGTGTGTCTGGCGCCGCTGAACCTTCAGCCAGGAATGGTGGTCTGTGATAATTGGCGTAACCTGGTGAGTGAGTTGCTCACCAAGGTACGGCGCATATGCGCCCATTTTCGCAAAGTCCACCACCGATGCCGCGACCCTCAGGACTGTGCAAGGGCGGCTACAACTCCCTGTTCACCGGCTGCTGTGTGACGTTCCCACGCGTTGAAATTCGACGTTACACATGCCAGGGTGTACCAACAACGCAGGGCAGTTGTAGACTGCCAGATGATCCCCCGAGGTGGTAGTCAGGCCAGTCAGCTTCCTCATGTCTATGCTGAGGAGTGGACGTGGATGGCTGGCATCTGCCAGGTCTTAGGTCCCTTTGAGGAGGCAACAGAGATGGTCAGTGGTGATTCACACATCATCAGTGTCACCATCCCTCTGTTGTGCCTCATCCAGAACTCCTTGAGGAACCTAAGATCTGAGGATTCAGCAGTGTCACAGGAGGTGGGGGAAGACAGTGACATTGAGAGCACCCTGTTGTCAGTTTCGCAGCGCGAAACTGAGGAGGAGGAGGAGGCTGAGGAGGAGGAAGAAATTCTTGGGTACCATGCATCAGGGGGTGATTCCATGCTACCTGTTGAGCGGGTATGGGCTGAGGAGGATGAATTGGGGTCGGAGGAAGGGGGGGAGGAGGAGATGGAGAGTCCGCTAAGTGAGGAGGCTGAAGGCTTGCGTGTTGGCACAGTAGAGCACATGGCAGACTTTATGCTTGGCTGTCTTTGTTGTGATCCCCGGGTCAAGAGGATACTGTCCACCAATGACTATTGGGTGTACACCCTCCTTGACCCACGCTACAAGGACAACTTTGCCCAACTTATACCCATGGAGGAAAGGAGCACCCGAGTCACTTTCTACTACAAGGCCCTGGTTCAGAAACTGCTACAGGACTTTCCAGACCAGTCGAGCAACAGGGGGCGGACTGCAGTGGCTGAAGTTGGAGAGGAGAGGAGGGGGAAAGTCAGTGTAGGCGCCAAGGGCAGGGGTACACTATTCCATGCTTTTGCCAAGTTTCTTAAACCCCAGCAAGACAGTACGACACAGCCACAGGGCAGGCAGAGAAGGGCGGAACAGTACCGCAAGATGGTGAGGGAGTATGTCGCGGACCAGACCAACGTCCTGACCGATAACTCCACGCCATATAATTACTGGCTGGCCAAGCTGGACAGGTGGCCAGAACTTGCGCAGTACGCTCTTGAGGTGCTTGCCTGCCCTGCTGCAAGTGTACTGTCTGAAAGGGTTTTTAGTGCCGCCGGGGGTATCATTACGGACAAACGGACGCGCCTGTCCACCGACAACGCCGACATCCTCACGTTCATCAAGATGAACAGGTCATGGATATACCCCCAGTTCTCATCCCCACCTCAGGCTACCTCCTAAATTGCTTGCTTTCCTCCTCCTCCTTCTCCTCTTCATCTGAGTTGCATATGCAACAATTTTTCAGGAAAGTCATCCGGCTTCCTACTAACAATTTTTCAGGAAAGTCATCCGTCTTTCTACTAACAATTTTTCAGGAAAGTCATCCGGCTTTCTAAAAACAATTTTTCAGGAGTCATGCAGCTTTGTAACCAAATTTTTTATGAAAGGCCATGGGGTTCTATACACACAGTGCTGACGGAAGCCCATCAGCCTTTCTAAACACAATGCCCACTGCCTCTCCCAAGCGGTTGTGGTGCTGATGTTGCCTCACACTTAAAATTGATCTGTTCCGCTCTCTTCCTTGGGCTGTCTGCGGAGAAGGCGGACGCTCCGAACCGGTATCATGGCGGCTCTCCGGCCCCTCATTAAGCCCAGGATCGTCAAGAAGCGGACGAAGAAGTTCATCCGCCACCAATCAGACGGTTATGTAAAGATTAAGCGTAACTGGCGTAAACCCAGCGGTATTGACAACAGAGCCCGCAGGAGGTTCAAGGGGCAGATCCTGATGCCCAACATTGGGTACGGTAGCAACAAGAAGACCAAACACATGCTGCCCACAGGGTTCCGCAAATTCCTGGTCCACAATGTCAAGGAGCTCGAGGTTCTGTTGATGAGCAACAAGTCCTTCTGTGCAGAAATCGCCCACAACGTCTCCTCAAACAACCGAAAGACCATTGTGGAGAGGGCGGCACAGCTCGCCATCAAAGTGACGAACCCCAACGCCAGACTGCGCAGCGAAGAGAACGAATAAATATCTCTGTGGTTATTTGTGCTAAATAAAAGTTAAATAAACACAAAAAAATTGATCTGTTCCTGTGCCTGATCCACCCAAGTTGAATCTGTCCCATCATGAGAAAGTCCCCCCAAGGAGTCCCCACTGTAACTTGCTTCACTTTCAACTACCTCACCCCCCGACACCTGTGTCTCGCCATTGTCCACCACCTCCTCAGACAACACTGGTAAATCCCCACTGTCAGCACACTGAGACTGCAAAAGGTCTTGCGAATTGGGGCAGAGAATGTTCTGGGGTAGCACAATCAGAGAAGGGGTGACTATGGGGTTCCAGGGAGTACGTGACCACATGCAATCTCCATCTAAAAAGTCATACTGAGGCTCACCACCATGCTTTACACTGCAATCTTATTGAAAGACAGACAATCAAGGGTTCACCGCTAGGTTGTCAGGCAGCATTTTTAAGTGGGTCACCATTACCATGTCCCTGAAAATTGCCTTGGGGTCATCACCAGACTATTGGCCAGATTTAGAAAAAATGGTGCAATTAGGGAGCCTCAGAGGCATCCCTACATGCTGCCCCTGGTGTTTCCTATCCATTTCCAAGGTGTTTCCATCTTTTTCTGAGGTTTTCACATGTTGAGGCAAACTTGACTGTGCAGAACCTTTGGCCCCTGCAAAAATATTCGGGTCTCCCATAGACTTTAATGGGATTCGTGATTCGGCTCGAACCCACGAATCCCGCGGAAAATTCGGGCCGAATACCGAATCCCCGAATCTTTTAGGATTCGCTCAACTCTAGTTATCACCTTTGCTTTATGGCAAGGTGCTCCATCATGCTGGAAAAGACATTGTTGATCGCCAAACTGCTCTTGGACGGTTGGGAGAAGTTGCTCTCGGAGGACATTCTGGTACCATTCTTTATTCATGGCTGTGTTTTTAGGCAAGACTGTGAGAGAGCCGATTCCCTTGGCTGAGAAGCAACCCCACACATGAATGGTTTCAGGATGCTTTACAGTTGGCATGAGACAAGACGGGTGGTAGCGCTCACCTCGTCTTCTCCGAATAAGCTGTTTTCCAGATGTCCCAAACAATCGAAAAGGGGATTCATCAGAGAAAATGACTTTACCCCAGTCCTCAGCAGTCCACTTCCTATACCTTTTGCAGAATATCAGTCTGTCCCTGATGTTTTTTCTAGAATGAAGTGGCTTCTTTGCTGCCCTCCTTGAGACCAGGCCTTGCTCCAAGAGTCTCCGCCTCACAGTGCGTGTAGATGCACTCACACCTGCCTGCTGCCATTCCTGAGCAAGCTCTGCACTGCTGGTAGCCCGATCCCGCAGCTGAAACACTTTTAAGAGACGGTCCTGGCGCTTGCTGGTCTTTCTTGGGCGCCCTGGAGCCTTTTTGGCAACAATGGAACCTCTCTCCTTGAAGTTCTTGATGATGCGATAGATTGTTGACTGAGGTGCAATCTTTCTAGCTGCGATACTCTTCCCTGTTAGGCCATTTTTGTGCAGTGCAATGATGACTGCACGTGTTTCTTTAGAGATAACCATGGTTAACAGAAGAGAAACAATGATGCCAAGCACCAGCCTCCTTTTAAAGTGTCCAGTGGTGTCATTCTTACTTAATCATGACAGATTGATCTCCAGCCCTGTTCTCATCAACACCCACACCTGTGTTAATGGAGCAATCACTGAAACGATGTTAGCTGGTCCATTTAAGGCAGGGCTGCAATGATGTTGAAATGTGTTTTGGGGGATAAAGTTCATTTTCTAGGCAAATATTGACTTTGCAAGTAATTGCTGTTAAGCTGATCACTCTTTATAACATTCTGGAGTATATGCAAATTGCCATTATAAAAACTGAAGCAGTAGACTTTGTAAAAATTAATATTTGTATCATTCTCAAAACTTTTGGCCATGACTGTAGATGTGGAAAGCACACTGATGACGTCCATGTGTTTTCCACATCCATATGTCAATTCCACAAAGGATAGAAAATGCCCTTTTCTAGTCCTAAAAATGCAGACCTCAAATACATAGAAGTCAAGGCTCTGCAAAAAAATGTGGATCTCACACAGACAATAATCTTATTTAGCAGATGTGCAACTTGCAGACCACAGAACAGATATGATCGGGTGCACGAGGGTTTAGATACACACTTCAGGAGTGTGTATCTTCCTATCACGCAAGATAAGATTAGATACACAGCTCAGCTGGCAGTATCACACATGAGAATCTTTGATACAGGAACAGTAGACTGTATCGCAGATGATAGATTTAGATACAGAGGCACAACAGACAGTATCTGACAAGATAAGCTTAGATACACACCACACCAGACAGTATTATAAAATATAAAATTACATATACAGATCAGCAGGCAGCATCGCACACAGCAGGCTGTGTACCAGACACACATACATGATGGGATTAGATACAGATATGTTCGGATGTGCTTTCTGATTCCAACTGTTTATTACACTCTAGAGATGGTGAGGGAAGAGCCTGTGGACTGTTAGTGATGGACAAACACTAACAGGGTTCATGTATGAGTGTAGTAAGATGACCACAGGAGGTGAGGTGGGCATACTGCAAACTGAACAGTGTGGGTGGGGTCAGCCAGGCTTTATCAATAAAGTTTTCAACAAAACAAGAAGTGAAAAATATAAACATATCTGCCAACACATCTGATGCCCGGACATGGGAAAACAAAGCATAGATATGAAAAACAGGTATTTGGGGTATATATATATATATATATATATATATATATATATATATATATATATACATGGTGAGGGGTGTAAGGAACACATAAAAAGAATTTTGGGACCGGACAACCTTTTTGATATTAGTTAGGTTACCAGGGTGATGAAAAGAGCATGAAAGAAGACCTATATGCGCAAGCATCTGAGAGCTAAGTCCAAGTCCAGAGAACCTTTATCTTTGAGGCTACAGCTACCAGAGAGGTTGTTGAAACTGAGAGAAAGAGACCAGACAATCCTAGAAGGTCTATAACCTACCAGACAGTGCAAGCCTCAGACAGCAAGGTATTTGTGGCATTAGCTTATTTATGGCATTAAGACCACTTCTGTGGAAAGGCTTAATTGCTTCAGTGCATTTTAAGACAGACTTTCCATCCGTACCTAACAATCTGCACCCTTCAATCCTGGATTTGCAGAACAGTGAACCAGAACCGAATTGCATGCAGAGAGAATGCAAAGTGGATCTAGAAAGAGAGACTCAGGGAGTACTATAACTATTATCATACTTGTTGCCTAGGAGACTATAATATGATCTACTTTGATATTGTGTCTTTTGCTGCTATATGTACTAGTCCTCCCATCATCAATCCAGTAAAGAAAGACTTAAGTTATTGCAACCAATGGGCCTGGTTATTGCTTCCACCATCTGCCGGTCCCTACGTCAGCCCTCCGTCCTTACATCTTCCTAACTATCCCCAAACAAGAGCACCGCAACTACTATTAGGCAGTAGCTCCAGAAAGTGAAGAGTACCCCGAGGGAAGAAAGGGGCACCCTCCATTCACTGTGTGTGGCCCAGGAAGTTTGTCAGAGAGAAGAGAAGATTGTCAGTTCTACTACTGAGTTCTACTACAAACATCATAGGCACTACCACTACCTGTGCTTGCTGCATATCCAACCATCTGTCCAATCCAACCACCCATGTGAACGGGTCAGCACCTATTCCGCAAAACTGCGGAAAAGGTGTGGGCCCGTTCACTTCTATGGCTGGCTTGCGTTCTTGCCAAGCTGCGGCTCCGCAAGAAATTATAGAACATGTCCTATTCTTGTCCGCAATAGCGGACAAGAATAGGCATTTTGAACGGGGTGCGTGGCCGTGTGTTCCGCAAATTGCAGGACACACGCCGGGCGGGCACCCATAGTATTGCGGTTCGGCATTTTTTTACGGCCGTCTGAATGTGGCCTAAGTAGAGCAGAATATATCTCGATTCTACTATCCCTGAGTTAATTTGAAGGCCTAGACCCAAGGAAAGGTGAGTTAGTTTCCCATCTATTAGAGGTGATCTTAGCTAGGCAGATGAGTCCATCAGAATAATTTTTGATGTTAAAAATCATTGTCACCTGAATCCCAAATATGGCAGTGTCAATTGGGGCCATACCTAATAATGAAGAAGGCCATTCTGTACCATGTACAATCAGAGATGCACATTAATTTATGTTAATGAAATAACAAATTGTGCCATGTTCCATCACAATGTGTATTCTTCACTGGACCTCAGAAATGTCTACTGATCCTTATTACAGACCTGACTTTCTTCACTGTCTCTTTATTAAACCAAAGGAGAAACATTTCTCTGGTGCAGAAGTTAAAAACTTGGCAGCTTTCCTGGTAAATGGCAACACAACATATCAAAAGGTGGGCAGCAGACATCTGTTCTATATATTGTGCCCTATCACAGATGTGTGTGCCCGTGTATGTGGCAGTGATATGAATACAATGTGTACAGGAAATTACTGTATGAGATGATGAGTGACATGATCACTGTGGATCTTGAGCACAATAATAAATGGCAGCATCTTCCAGAAGAACATCATTTATATCCAGGTAACCCATGCTCTTACTAACATCAATCCTTATTTTAAATCTTCCTTGAAATGATTGCCTGAAATAATTACTTTGAGTGTTAGTATTTATATAACCCATGTATTCAGGTTCCTTTCTCGGGATTTGTTGGAGCCAAGCAAGTGCATAGCTAGTAAACTGATATCCAGAAGTAGTACATGGTAACTGGACGTGTCCTCCATATTGTACAGATAGTGATTGTGGCTGAAGAAGCTGAACCTGAGCTCTGACTCCTGAAAACACAGAGAAATAGAAAAGTAATGTCTGTACTGAGGACCCCATTATCATCATATCTCCCCTCACATCACATGTTCTCTTACCCAAGTAATGGAGCAGAAGAAAGCTGCTGAGAATAAGCTTCATCTCTTCTCCTACCACCCAATATTCCCTACATTTATATACATGACTTCTATATGTAATAGATGTACAGGGTCACATGACCACAATCATTGTCTTCTCTACCTTTGTAATCAGATTCATTTTACACACTGAGCAGGAAACATAGATACCATGATTAATTTTTATGGACCAAACTATACAATAGATACTGAGTACTAAATTCTCACTGGTGCAGTTGTATTATAAGGTGGGTCTGTCCTGGTTCAATATCCCTTTTTAGTTTTTTTTCCATTAAATGTGAGAAATCCTGTCTAGTATAATACATACTCCATATGGGGTATAGAGAAAATTGGGTTTACCTGGTATTTTGCTTTCCTTGAGTCCGAAGGCAGCACCGAAGGGTTAAATCCCCGTCTCTTTTCAATACTAGGACCAGCCCACCTAGAACAACAAACTAATCAACATAATTAGTATACATCCTATAAGTACCTTAGTAACCCATAATGCATTTTGTAATAAATAGATCCGAGTTACCAAGAAACTTTCTTCAATAGGGAGGGTATTCTGTGCTGCCTTCGGACTCAAGGAAAGCAAAATACCAGGTAAACCCAATTTTCTCTTTCCTAGTCGTCCTGCGGCAGCACCGAAGGGATATGTGTAGCATCCAAAGGGAGGGATTACTTCGCCACAGTACTGAGGACCGCTGTGCCAAAGGCCGAACCCTTAGAATGGACATCAAGCCTGTAATGTTTTGCAAAGGTAGAAGATGACGACCAAGATGCAGCATTGCAAATATCCGACATGGAGACTTGACCATCTTCTGCCCAAGAGGTAGCTGTTGAACGAGTAGAATGAGCTCGTACAGAGGTTGGTATTGCCAACTCTTCTCGCTTGTAAGCTTCCACAATAGTATTCTTAATCCACCTAGCTAAGGTGTATTTTGATGCTTTATAACCTTTTTTCTGACCGGAAAATAGGACAAACAGATTCTCCTCTTTCCTGAAATCTTCAGTTTTGAGTAAATAGATTTCAATAGCTCTCTTGACATCTAATGTTTGAAGACGTTCTTGCTCTTCACCTTGTGGTTCTGGATAGAACACGGGCAGAAATGACTCTCTGTTAATATTCTGAGAAGATGATACTTTTGGAAGGAAAGAAGGCAAAGTTCTGAGGAGGACTCCATCAGGAAGAAAGCGTAGATACGGAGATCTGGAGGAGAGCGACTGCAATTCTCCTAGTCTTTTAGCAGACGTAATTGCCACTAGAAACAAAACCTTGTGAGACAACCACTTAAGGTCAGCTTGCTGTAATGGCTCAAATGGTTGGGCAGTCAAACTGTTTAAGACCAAGGCGAGATCCCATACAGGAACTGGAGGCCTGACTTCCGGTCTTAATTTTTTCAGGGCTTTAAAGAATCTGATAATGAGACTGTCACCCGCAAATTTTCCATCTGTCATAGCATTTATGGCTGTAACGTGGACCCTGAGAGAATTCGTCTTCAGTCCCTTTTGGAAACCTTCTTGCAGAAACTGAAGAATACACGGGACATCTATAGAAAGGATCCCTGAATCGCTCATCCAGGATGAAAATTTTTTCCAAATGTTCTCATATGTCTTTATGGTAGAATCTTTACGAGCAGCCAGAAGCGTGTCTATAACTGCCGATGACAAACCTTTCTCCTCTAATCTTCTCCTCTCAGGAACCACCCTGCCAAGTGTAACCTGGCCAGGTCCGGATAATAGAGTCCTTCCTGAAGGAGCAGGTCTGGGGCTTGAGGTAACAGAATGTGCTCTTTCCTCGAAAGCTGAAACAAGAGAGGGAACCAGGCCCTTCTGGGCCAAAATGGCGCTATCAGAATTACCACTGGTTTCTCCAACAGGATCTTTTGAAGCACTTTCTGCAACAACGGGACCGGAGGGAAAATGTATAGAAACCTCCTTCTCCAACTGATAGAAAACGCATTTATTGCGAATGGTCGATCTTGAGGATTCAGGGAGCAAAACTGAGTCAGCTTCCGATTGCTCCTTGTCGCCATCAAATCCATTTCCGGAAATCCCCACTTGTTTGTAAGAAGATGAAAATACTTCATGTTCAGCTGCCATTCTGCTGGGTGAAGCTTCTTCCTGCTCAGAAGGTCCGCTCTGATATTCAAGGATCCCTTTATATGCACTGCTTTCAAATCCTGCACCATTAATTGTGCCCAGTGAAAGACCTTCCTGGATTCTGACAGGAGCGTTTTGCTTCGGGTTCCCCCCTGCTTGTTCAGGTAGTAAACCGCCGCTAAGTTGTCTGTTTGTATCATAACTGACTTTCCCATCAGCAGAGGCTGAAAATGCTGCAGTGCCAGACGAATAGCCTTCAGTTCTCTGACATTGGAGGAAAGAAGTCTGTCTTGACTTGACCAAACATTCTGCACCCAAAGGTGCTGGAAATGAGCTCCCCAGCCTGTCAAAGATGCATCGGTGGTTAGTGTTAGATATTCTTGAAACTGGAAACTCTTCCCCTGGATGAGATTTTCTTTGTACAGCCACCAGGTTAGATTCTTTCTGGTTAGAGCAGAGAGTGAAAACAGCTTTTGTAGCCTGTTTGGATTTCTGTCCCAGGCCATCAACATCTCTTGTTGGAGCTCTCTTATATGCACCTTCGCCCAAGGCACCGCATCTATGGCAGCAGTCAGCAGGCCCAGCACTCTCATGGCTGTGTGAACCGTGAGTTTTGGAGCTTGAATGATGGATCTTACCGCATTCTGTATTTTCAAGACCTTTTCCTGAGGAAGAAAAAGTGTTTGACTTACGGTGTCTATCACAAACCCGAGAAAGGTTTTCCTGGATGTGGGTATCAGTTGTGATTTTTCCCAGTTGATGATGAATCCCAGTTCTTGCAACAGGGCTATAACAACTTTCTGATGTTTCAGCAGTAGGGACGCACTTGGTGCCACTATCAGCCAATCGTCTAAGTAAGGAAAGATCTGAATCGCTTGAAGACGAAGAGCTGCAATGATCACGATTACTACTTTCGTGAAGATCCTTGGCGAAGATGTGAGGCCGAAAGGAAGCGCTCTGAATTGGTAGTGCTTGACACCGCCTTGATAATTTACGGCTACTCTGAGGAACTTTCTGCAAGCAGGATTGATTGGAATGTGCAGGTATGCGTCTCTTAGATCTATTGACGTTAGGACATGATCTTTTTGAATCGCAGCCAAAATCGTTCTTATATTTTCCATCTTGAAGTGAATCTTTTTTATGAAGCCATTTAAATAGCGCAAATCTATTATGAGACGCCAAGCTCCTCCAGGTTTTGGTACTGGGAACAGTCTTGAGTACACTCCCTGGCCTCTTTCTATTGCAGGAACATCTTCCAAGACCTTCTTCTCCAAGAATTCTTCCATCATGGCACGAAAACATTGATTTTTTGGGGTGCTTAATAAAAACCTGTTTCTCTGTCTTTTCCGGAATTCGATAGAATATCCCTCTTTTATTATCTGTAGGACCCACCTGTCTGTAGTAATGCGCTCCCAGACAGCAGCAAATTCTGTTAGACGTCCCCCTACCGGGAATTTTCTGGCGTCAAAATTCAGATTTTGACGGACCTGGATCTTCCTGTTTCTTTTTCTTCTCAAAGAAAGATGACCTGTATTTAGGCGTCTGTCTTCCCCTCTCTCTTCTTCTACATATTCCTTTACGAAAGGAATCTCCTCCTCTCTGCCAGCGAAAACGTGAGCGGGCCTTCCTGTTTGCCTGAGGAAACAGAAAAGTGTTACCTTTTTTCAGAGGCGTAGCTAGAGGTTCAGCACAGGGGGGGCGAAACATACTTGAGTGGGCCCCCCACTTGGCTTCCCAAACGCACGTTTCCAACTTCACAGGCACATACTACTAGTTGTGGTTATAATATTGTATTAGAAAGATGACTATATAAACTGCTAGATCATCTATGCTGTTAAGTACAGTACAATAGACTTTCCACATACCCTACTCTAAATACTCTACCACATAATGCAGTGAAATATAGGAGTAATAGGAGTAAAAAACAAGAGGACTCCTATGTTAAAGGAAACCTGTACACAGTTTTTACATCACTAAACTAACAGTCCCCTGCCCCCATCAGACCTCAGATCATCAGAATGTGCCCCCCATCAAACCTCTGATCAGTGTATTGTGCCCCATCAGACCTCAGATCAGCGTATTGTGCCCCATCAGACCTCAGATCAGCAGAATATGCCCCCATCAGACCTCAGATCAGCGTATTGTGCCCCCATCAGACCTCACATCAGCCTACTGTGCCCCCATCAGACCTCACATCAGCGTATTGTGCCCCATCAGACCTCAGATCAGCGTATTGTACCCCATCAGACCTCAGATCAGCAGAATGTGCCCCATTAGTCCTCACATCAGCCTACTGTGCCCCCATCAGACCTCAGATCAGCGTATTGTGCCCCCATCAGACCTCCGATCAACAGAATGTGCCCCCATCAGACCTCATATCAGCAGACTGTGCCCCCCATCAGACCTCATATCAGCAGACTGTGCCCCCATCAGACCTCATATCAGCCTACTGTGCCCCTATCAGACCTCAGATCAGCGTATTGTGCCCCCATCAGACCTCAGATCAGCAGACTGTGCCCCCATCAGACCTCATATCAGCAGACTGTGCCCCCATCAGACCTCATATCAGCAGACTGTGCCCCCATCAGACCTCATATCAGCAGACTGTGCCCCCATCAGACCTCATATCAGCCTACTGTGCCCCTATCAGACCTCAGATCAGCGTATTGTGCCCCCATCAGACCTCAGATCAGCGTATTGTGCCCCCATCAGACCTCAGATCAGCAGACTGTGCCCCCATCAGACCTCAGATCAGCAGACTGTGCCCCCATCAGACCTCAGATCAGCAGACTGTGCCCCCATCAGACCTCATATCAGCAGACTGTGCCCCCCATCAGACCTCATATCAGCAGACTGTGCCCCCATCAGACCTCATATCAGCCTACTGTGCCCCCATCAGACCTCAGATCAGCGTATTGTGCCCCCATCAGACCTCAGATCATCAGAATGTGCCCCCCATCAAACCTCAGATCAGCGTATTGTGCCCCCATCAGACCTCAGATCAGCGTATTGTGCCCCCATCAGACCTCAGATCAGCAGACTGTGCCCCCATCAGACCTCATATCAGCAGACTGTGCCCCCATCAGACCTCAGATCAGCGTATTGTGCCCCATCAGACCTCAGATCAGCGTATTGTGCCCCCATCAGACCTCAGATCAGCAGACTATGCCCCCATCAGACCTCATATCAGCAGACTGTGCCCCCCATCAGACCTCATATCAGCAGACTGTGCCCCCATCAGACCTCAGATCAGCGTATTGTGCCCCCATCAGACCTCAGATCAGCAGACTGTGCCCCCATCAGACCTCAGATCAGCAGACTGTGCCCCCATCAGACCTCATATCAGCAGACTGTGCCCCCATCAGACCTCATATCAGCAGACTGTGCCCCCATCAGACCTCATATCAGCCTACTGTGCCCCTATCAGACCTCAGATCAGCGTATTGTGCCCCCATCAGACCTCAGATCAGCGTATTGTGCCCCCATCAGACCTCAGATCAGCAGACTGTGCCCCCATCAGACCTCATATCAGCAGACTGTGCTCCCATCAGACCTCATATCAGCAGACTGTGCCCCCATCAGACCTCAGATCAGCGTATTGTGCCCCCATCAGACCTCAGATCAGCAGACTATGCCCCCATCAGACCTCATATCAGCAGACTGTGCCCCCATCAGACCTCAGATCAGCGTATTGTGCCCCATCAGACCTCAGATCAGCGTATTGTGCCCCCATCAGACCTCAGATCAGCAGACTATGCCCCCATCAGACCTCATATCAGCAGACTGTGCCCCCATCAGACCTCATATCAGCAGACTGTGCCCTGAGCTGATCTGAGGTCTGATGGGGGTCCCTAAATACAAGTGAGCGCTTCCATAATGGAAGCGCTCACTTGTATTCGCCTGATAGTAGGCAAGGTCATCCTTGCTGGGGCCCCCCTGAGTCACTGGGCCCGGAGCCGTCGCCCCCCCTGCCCCCCCGGTAGCTACGCCACTGCCTTTTTTGTTTGCTTCCAGAAGTTCATCTAGCTTGACTCCAAACATTCTGCCCGGCTGGAAAGGAATGGTACACAGATTATTTTTTGAACTGAAATCTTCCGCCCATGGCTTTAGCCAAATAGCCCTTCTTGCTGAGTTGGAAATGGCAAGATTTCTGGCAGAGACTTTTAAAACATCTAAAGGAAAGTCACAAGTGTAATCTGCTGCTAATTTGATAGAAGACAATTGCTCTAATAACTCATCTCGGGGTACACCGTCCTGGATGTCTCTACCTAACTGGCTCAGCCAGATTCTTAGGGCCCTAGAAACTGGTACTGTGGCCATAGCTGCTTTAGAGAGAGACGCCAGACTGGAATAGGATTTCTTCAGAAAGGTATCCGCCCTTCTATCCATAGGGTCTTTTAATAAAGAGGAATCATCTGCAGGAAAAAAGGCTTTTTTGGACAGGTTAGCCACAGCCGGATCTACTTTAGCTGGGGATTCCCAGATTTCAGACTCTTCAGGATCTAGCTTATACACAGATTTGAATCTTGGCCCCAAATCTAAACGCTTGGCCGGGTATTTCCACTCTTTTTCCATAATGGTTTTAAGAACCGGGTGACTGGGTAAGGCCTCTTTCACACTATCGTTAGTACGGATCCGGCGGGTGAAGGGACCCGCCGGATCCGTACTGAGTAATACAACCTTGTGGATCCGTAATTCCGGATCCGGTTGTATTAGCTTTTAAACGGATCCGGAATAACCTCTATTGAAAGTCAATGGAGGACGGATCCGTTTACAAGTGTGTCCACACCAAACGGATCCGTCCCCATTGACTTGCATTGGGGGTCATTCCGGATCCGTTTAGGTGCGGATGCCTGGACCGGAGAGCAAACCGCAGCATGTTGCGGTTTGCTCTCCGGTCTGAAGACTGAACGGAATGCTTTCAGGAGCATTCCGTTGTCTTCAGTTCAGTTTTGTCCCCATTGACAATGAATGGGGACAAAACTGAAGCGTTTTATTCCGGTATTGAGCCCCTATGACGGAACTCAATACCGGAATATATAAACGCTAGTGTGAAACTAGCCTAACACTGAAGCTTTCTTTTTGGGAAAATAAAATAAACTTTCCTTATCCTGATCAGCTTGTCTGTATTTTCTCTTTTGAACAAATAATTATCTTCAGAGATAGGAGCGTCTGAATCAGAGTCAGATACCAGGGAGTCATTACTGGATGTAGAGGATTCATGTACATGTAAATCCCTCTTACGGACAGGTTTACTGCTACCTCTGCTGTTTAGCAGATTTTTTATCAAGGATATAAACTTTTTTGCATCTTTATCAGTAATCTCCTCCTCAGATTGAGGCGAGCACCGCAGACATATATTGGAAGTACATTCATCAGGTAATGGTTGTAAACAACTTATACACAGCCTATGCTTAGCTTTTTTACTTCTCTTAGAGGGAGGGGGAGAAGAGACGCTCTGCAGAGAGGAGGCTGACAGGTGCTGTGACTGCTCAGTACAGACAGGACATTTCCCTTGACTAGCATCATGAGGCAGAGGCAGCTGACAGTCCTGACAATAGTGGTGCATAAACTTGCTCCTTTTTTTAGAGTGGCTTGACATCTAAAGAAGAAACACACACACATAATAAACCCCAGCAGGAATAAACATATAGGAGGCACAGGACACAGCTGAAATAGACCGTGTAATACCTTATATTCCAGGGTCCGGCTGCCAGGCACAGCGGCAATGGCCACACCGTGTGGACTAGTCTTATACTAGTCCAGATAGGAGCGTCTGAGCCCGTAACGCCGACAATGAGGGGGCGTGGCTACAGAAGGCGGGAAAAATAATCTGGCCAATCGCTTACCTTGTAACAAGTACTCTGCCAGCATCAGATGACGCGCGCCGGCCCCCGTAATGACGTCATCGACACGCCTCCCGTCAAACCACCAATCCGCCCATACAAACTACGGCCGCGAACCCGCACCGGAGGAAAGTAAGGCAGAATGTCTTAAGGAAAAAAACCTTAAGCATAGTCAGCTCTGATACCGGGAATTCACATCCGGATTTACTGCGACCGCTGAACAAACACCAGGTGCTAATAAAAAAGAGACATAGCCACCTGAGAACCCTCAGGTATAGCCTGGGCTGTAGAAAAAAATCAGATAACCACCCTCCAAGGTGGGCAAATGAAAGTAACGAGGACAATAAAAAACACAATGCATTATGGGTTACTAAGGTACTTATAGGATGTATACTAATTATGTTGATTAGTTTGTTGTTCTAGGTGGGCTGGTCCTAGTATTGAAAAGAGACGGGGATTTAACCCTTCGGTGCTGCCGCAGGACGACTAGGAAACTGTATATTGCTGTTACAGTAAAAAAAAAATCTTTAAATTCATAACAACTGTGCAACAGGCCAGGTAATAGTAATCTTTTGTATATATTTCATATTATATACAGAGCAATTAAAAAGAAGCTGCGCTCACTGTTACGGTAGGTAAAAAATGAGAATTGGGTGAATGTTAATTAAGTATTTCATGGAGTATCACTATCTTTCTTAAAGACATAGAAATTCAAATTTATAAAGTTATTTTTTTCCACGTTATCTGTAAATTTAGGTTTTGTTTTATACAAAATGGTAAAACAGACTGACCCAAATTTACCACTAACATGAAGTACAATATGTTGCAAAAAACAATCTCAGAATTTCTTGGATAAGTAAAAGCATTCCAAAGTTATTACCATATAATATGGCACATGTCAGATTTGCAACATTAGGCAGGGTCGGGGAGGTGAAAAATGAAGGGGTTAAAATATCTGCTTCTTCTGAGTTTAGTTGTACATGGGGGCCATCTTATCAGTGATTAACAGTTATCTCTGTATACACATGTATACCTGAGAGGTTATAAATCATTGATAAACCTGGGCACTTGGCTATTGAGCTCAGCAGGAGAAGAGATTTTCATGAATAAATAACAAGTTTTGCTGTGGCCTTTCCCACAAAGGTATATATGAATCTGCTCAGCTCCTCCTGCTCTATAACATGGTGACTGCAGATTGTACTGCATTTCACAGTAACATAATATGCAGCAGCCTTCTGTCACACAGGAGGACAGGGGCTACAACATACATGCTCTGGCTCCCCCAATCCCCACCGTAGGGAGCCGGAGAACACCCATAAGCATGTGCTTCCACCTGAAGGATTAAAAGCAGCACTACCGCCATTCATAAATGGCTGCCACATAAATTTACTTTGGGCGGTTGGGAAAGAGTTAATAACTTATATGAGCTCTCTTTGATCTGAATTTAACAATTGAGCCCATGAGAATTATCCAGGATTAAAGTTCTTTCATGTTTCCATTTGCTTATAAATTAATAGAAAGGAGCCATATAAGAAAGAAAGAAGATAAAGAGGAGAGGAGATTTAGAAATTAACTGTACTATACCTTATGCACTAGGTATGTCCCATAGGCTGTATATAGAGTGGAAAGTTTCTAGATACCATTGCTAGGCGGAGCTGGCACCGCCCTTTCCTCTCTAGGAGGAAGTAGTTGGCAGTCTAATGTGCACTGTATGCAAAATTGAGAAATGAATCTGGATCGCACATCCTCATGCTATGTTTTGATCTAGTTGCTTCTCAGCACAATTTAACATAGCTTCTCAGCGTAATTAATGGTATACTACCCCTATGTCATATAGTGCACATGAGGCATTAGTATACGTTTTGATCAAAAAGCATAGGCCCACTCACCGCGCCAAGGTTGCCTCCTCGAGTGGGAACCTACTCTAAATTTGGCGCGGCGCTGCGCGGCGACCACCGGCGCCACAGCACCACACCGACAGGCGGCGAAGCCCAGCAGCCAGACAGCGCCCCCGCTGCCCAGCTAAGCCACCCTGGCACTGAGCTCCACCAACCCACCAGCACAGCACCAAGGCAGCAATGGCCGCCGCGCAGCACCGCACCCAACCTTTCTCTGCTCTCAGGAACTCCAACTGAGAGAAAGTAGGAATTTATAAACCCTCATGCAGTCACCTGCTAATTTAAAAACACCTGGGCCGAAAGGGGAGGAGTG
Source organism: Rhinella marina (assembly GCA_900303285.1). Taxonomy (NCBI): domain Eukaryota; kingdom Metazoa; phylum Chordata; class Amphibia; order Anura; family Bufonidae; genus Rhinella; species Rhinella marina. The sequence continues at coordinate 114,606 of ONZH01018131.1, forward strand.
CTGATACCAGAGTGAAAAAAAGGAAAGATTCTACAAAATGTATGCAAAATTGAGAAATGAATCTGGATCGCACATCCTCATGCTATGTTTTGATCTAGTTGCTTCTCAGCACAATTTAACATCGCTTCTCAGCGTAATTAATGGTATACTACCCCTATGTCATATAGTGCACATGAGGCATTAGTATACGTTTTGATCAAAAAGCATAGGCCCACTCACCGCGCCAAGGTTGCCTCCTCGAGTGGGAACCTACTCTAAATTTGGCGCAGCGCTGCGCGGCGACCACCGGCGCCACAGCACCACACCGACAGGCGGCGAAGCCCAGCAGCCAGACAGCGCCCCCGCTGCCCAGCTAAGCCACCCTGGCACTGAGCTCCACCAACCCACCAGCACAGCACCAAGGCAGCAATGGCCGCCGCGCAGCACCGCACCCAACCTTTCTCTGCTCTCAGGAACTCCAACTGAGAGAAAGTAGGAATTTATAAACCCTCATGCAGTCACCTGCTAATTTAAAAACACCTGGGCCGAAAGGGGAGGAGTGCTGATACCAGAGTGAAAAAAAGGAAAGATTCTACAAAATGTATGCAAAATTGAGAAATGAATCTGGATCGCACATCCTCATGCTATGTTTTGATCTAGTTGCTTCTCAGCACAATTTAACATCGCTTCTCAGCGTAATTTCATTCTGGTATCAGCACTCCTCCCCTTTCGGCCCAGGTGTTTTTAAATTAGCAGGTGTCTGCATGAGGGTCTATAAATTCCTACTTTCTCTCAGTTGGAGTTCCTGAGAGCAGAGAAAGGTTGGGTGCGGTGCTGCGCGGCGGCCATTGTAGCCTTGGTACTGTGCTGGTGGGTTGGTGGAGCTCGGCGCCAGGGAGGCTTAGCTGGGCAGAGGGGACGCTGTCTGGCTGCTGAGCTTCGCCGCCTATCGGTATGGTGCTGTGGCGCCGGTGGTCGCCGCGCAGCGCTGCGCCAAATTTAGAGTAGGTTCCCACTCGAGGAGGCAACCTTGGCGCGGTGAGTGGGCCTATGCTTTTTGATCAAAACGTATACTAATGCCTCATGTGCACTAAGACAGAGGGGTAGTATACTATTAATTACGCTGAGAAGCGATGTTTAATTATGCTGAGAAGCAACTAGATCAAAACATAGCATGAGGATGTGCGATCCAGATTCATTTCTCTGTTTTGCATACATTGTGTAGGATCTTTCCTTTTTTTCACTCTGGTATCAGCACTCCTCCCCTTTCGGCCCAGGTGTTTTTAAATTAGCAGGTGTCTGCATGAGGGTCTATAAATTCCTACTTTCTCTCAGTTGGAGTTCCTGAGAGCAGAGAAAGGTTGGGTGCGGTGCTGCGCGGCGGCCATTGTAGCCTTGGTACTGTGCTGGTGGGTTGGTGGAGCTCGGCACCAGGGAGGCTTAGCTGGGCAGCGGGGGCGCTGTCTGGCTGCTGAGCTTCGCCGCCTATCGGTATGGTGCTGTGGCACCGGTGGTCGCCGCGCAGCGCTGCGCCAAATTTAGAGTAGGTTCCCACTCGAGGAGGCAACCTTGGCGCGGTGAGTGGGCCTATGCTTTTTGATCAAAACGTATACTAATGCCTCATGTGCACTAAGACAGAGGGGTAGTATACTATTAATTACGCTGAGAAGCGATGTTTAATTATGCTGAGAAGCAACTAGATCAAAACATAGCATGAGGATGTGCGATCCAGATTCATTTCTCTGTTTTGCATACACAGTCTAATGTGCACTGTCGACTAGAAAACATCAAGGGAGCAGTGTTGAACAGGACAGCCACCACCCTGTGGATTCTAAGCAGCTTAAGTGACCATTTATGTGCCAGCCCTTATGAGAAAGAGTTTCCGAACACAGCAGAAAGTTCAATGTCTATACAAGGAGGATTGAAGAGCATTCATCAGAGAAGGTAAAGCACCTACATTGAGGCTACAGACTTCTCTGCCAATCAACAGAAGCTTAATCAAGAGAACCCAGCCTTCCATAAACAACCTTGGGAATTACATATGCCATCCGCAAATTCTGCATTTAATGTGTACAGTGCCTGTGGGAACCATCCACTAACTGCTGCAGTAAAGTACAGTGAACTTCTTGCACCAAACACAGTCTCACTATTTACTCACACATCAGGGAACCCTGCCTTGCACCTCAATAACTAACACCACCAAGGGCAACTGCCATCAGGCAGGAGGATTCCCAAAGACAGGGAGTTCCTCAAAGGAAAGAAAAGTGCACCCTTCTCATCACAGCATGACCCAAGGGAGTGTCATATTAAGTAGCTACTACCACCATCATTGGTAATACCCCTCATTTCTGCTCTCTTTCCCCTGTGGCTTGCTGCTGATATAATACAGTATGCAAATAGTAAAAGTTCAGTCTTCAGGGGTGTCAAGATTTTTTTTTTTTACTGTAAGAACTGTAAATCCCAAATACCTTTCATTAGTTATAATGGCTTGTTTTGTCTAGGGAGCAATGATTAGGAGAAATAAAATGGCTGCCGTCCTATTAGTACACACAAAACCTGGCCTAATCACACAGCAGGACAAGTGACTTCACAACACTGAGGTAAAGAGCTGCCTTAGTTTTGTGTGTACTAAAAGGATGGCGGCCATTTTATTTCTCCAGATGATTGCTCCCTAGACAAAATGAGCCATTATATGTAATGAAAGGTATTTAGGAACATTTATATTTAAGTACCGTCATTTTCTTTAGTCCCCCTTTTAAATGCTTATTAAAATGTGTAGAAGTTTCAGTCATGCTACCCTTTTCTATAGTTCAAAACCCCACCTATCTCTTAGTTGAACTTGAAGAATTTATGGCGCTCATTTTTTATCCAGAAATACGCCTATATTAGGCGTATTTCTGGTGTACATTGAAGCTCAAAGGATAATTGCGCCACAATCTGTGACTTTTACCGACTCACGGCAGGTCTTAAAAAGTGGGCATGATGTGGACGGTAGGCCCGTCTCATTAATCATTATCTACGCCTGTTTTAAGAGTAGAAAATGGTCTAAATGTGAAACAGCAAGGAAGCTGTCTTACATTTAGAATGGTGCTGGACGTGCTGAAGTTATGTAGAGGCCGGCGCCTCTTTATAACTTCGTCGGATCCATCTCCAGATATAGGGGTTATTAACGCCAGTCTTAATAAATTACCTCCCTATGTTTTTTTCACCCATATTAAGTATGTAAGCAGGTGGCACATGATTATGACCTCTTCTCAAGGAAATAGGAAGAATCAAAGCATGGACAGAGTTGAACCTATCCCATCTGTCCTGTCTACCAAAAATATTTAGATCCAGGTGCTGGTTTGAGAAATATAGAATACGTGTATGGGACAACCCCTTTAAACTGATGAGACTGCAGTGTTTAGTCGGTCTGCATTGTTAATGGCCGCACAATACTTTTAATACCACGTGGCCATTAATAATACAGACCAACCAAGAATTGCTGTTTTCATTAGTTAAGAGGCAGCGGTGACCCATATGGCTACCTGGTACTCGAGTGATGGTGATTTTCTACTGTAACGGTGAGCACACATTATTGGCAGTTTAATTCTTTGCTATTCCCATGCTCCACATGCTACCTCTGGTGTACAGGCCCCATGGTCACCATTTTACATTGCCAAGCTACAATCCTGGAAAGTGGATTCCTCAACTATGAAGAGCCTCTCCTCACCTATTACCTTCCTGTTCTATCTCTATACAGACTTTCAACCATTTTGCACTCTCTACAGGATACACTTCCTTCCCATTCACATATACCTTACCTTATCTTCATCCCTTGCATTTACCTTTACTTTCTCTCCTTGCGTCTCTAGATCATATAGTTACTCTCCCACGAGTATTTTTCAGTGACCTTATCATTTGAATTTTCTATCATTTGAATTCATATTTTTTATTGACCATAGCTCCATTTTGCTCCTTTAACCTATGTAATATATTTGGAGTCCAAAAAAAATGGTAGGTTTCCCTTATAGATCAACGTACAGAGAAGCCTGTCTTCTTCAGACTTTCTCCTGCTGTGGTCACCCAAACAAATGTCAAGAATGAAGTTGTAAAACAGATATATTACAATTTGTATAATCGACTTAGCATTGTTTTTTTTTTTATTACAAAACCATTGATATTTATGGATTTATATAACCAAATAGTACCTACCACTATACTTAGGGAGCAACCCTGTACTCTGGCTATTTTAATATCGATCCATAGGTGCCATATGTGCTGTAACTGAATATATGGATTACAAATTACTGCTTTACTCACTACATAAACGAACAAGAGGTTTTCAGCACATATTTTCATCAAAAAGTATGAGCCCATCTGCCCCCAGATGCTATACTAGAAAGAGTCACCATTTCTTAAGCTTAGGCCTTCAAATTAACTCAGGGAAAGTAAATACACCTGAATATTTATTTTGTTTTATAGGATATATTTTTTACTACATTGTACATATGAAGGTGTGGCTGCCTCCATCATGGGTGTGCACCCTATCTGAAATGCCCCAGAGAATGACTGCAAAAGACTGTAAAAGAGTTAACTTATTGTTATTGAGTGAAATTTTGTAGTTTATTCTCAAAGCACTTACTTCCTACTCCACTATGTACACTAATAGCCATGTATGGGCAAAGTATAGTTAATACTGGCAGACTTGTTAGGTTACCAGGGTGATTGACTAAGCCCACCCCCTGGTTAACTAAGTTTAGTCTAAGCAGAGCAAGTAAGAAGACCTATGAGAAAGAGACCAAACATCTTAGAAGGTCCAGAACCAACAAGGCAGTGCAAGCTTCAGACAGCAAGATATTTTCTCATTTGTGGCATTGAGATTTCAGTGTTATGGAAAGGGTATATTGCCTCAATGCACATTTTAAGACATACTGGCCATCCCTACTTAACTATCTGCACCCTTCAGTCCAGGAATTGCAGTAAGAGTTAACCAAAACAGAATTACATGCCTGTGGTTATTTGGCTAAATTGCAAAGAAAGACTCAGGGAGTACTATATCTATTGTGAACGGGTCTTCTCAGGGGATGGTGTGTTGGACAAAGTTCACTCAGCAGTCTTGTTCAACATAAGGCAGTTCTTGTTTATTTTCGGCATAAACCAAGAAACAAAACAGTCCACTCCCAGGAACAGAGGTATACAAGCAAAACAAAACAGTCCAACAGGGTTTTACCTTGTTCGGCATACACGTCTGAGGCCAGCAGCCTTTCAGCTTCAAGCTGCTCCCAGCCTCAGTGTCTCCATGAAGCCTTGCAGGCTTTATGGACCTGCTAATCGTCCAGGTCCCAGCACCTGTGGTGCCTGACACCAACCCACAAAACCCGGAGTGGATGAATGGCCACGCTACCAACCTGCCATTCATCCAATAAAACCAGGCCCAGAAAACTTTAAACAAGTGTCTCCAGCCATGGCCACTCCCTGGTTTTCCTCATGTCTACTGGGAGACATGAACTTCCTTCACTCCCAAAGCACATTACCACATTTAACCCTAGGAGAGACGTACACCCCGTTCAGCACATTCCCAGTGACATGTCTATACTATCATCATTCTTGTTGCCTATACACAGCTATTGGGGGGAGACTATACTGAGATATACTTTGGAACTCTGCTTTTTCCTGCTATATGTACTAATGTTCCCATCATCAATCCAGTAAACAGAGACTTTATTTATTGCAACCAATGGGCCTGGTTATTGCCTCCACCATCTGCCAGTCCCAAGATGTGCCCTCCTGCCTTACATCTGCCTAACTATCCAACATCAAGGGTACCCCAACTACTACCAGGCAGACACCCCAAAAGGTGAAGAGTGTCCGGGAGTGCCAGAGGGAAGATCACCACCATGAACAGTGAGTTCTACTACCATCATCACAGCCACTACCACTCCTCCCATCTTCTGCTACCCTTCCTGGGCTTTCTGCATATCCAACCATCTGTCCACGGCTGTTTTTAAGTAGAGCAGAATACATCTGGATCCTACTATACCTGAGTTAATTTGAAGACCTAGTCCCAATTGGGACCCAGCCTAATAAAGAAAAAGGCCATTCTGTACCATGTACAATCAGAGATGCACATTTTTTAATGGAATAACAAATTGTGCCATGTTCCAAATCCATCACAAGGTGTATTCTTCACTGGACCACAGAAATGTCTACTGATCCTTATTACAGACCTGACTTTCTTTACTGTCTCATTATTAAAACAAAGAAGAAACATTTCTCTGGTATAGAAGTTAAAAACTTGGCAGCTTTCCTAGTAAGTGGCAGCACAGCATATCAAGAGGCGGGCAGCAGACATCTGTTCTATATATTGTGCCCTATCACAGATGCGTGTGCCTGTGTATGTGGCAGTGATATAAATACAATGTGTAGAGGAGATTAGTGTATGAGATGATGGGTGACATGATCACTGTGGATCTCGAGCACAGTAATAAATGGCAGCATCTTCCAGAAGAACACCATTTATATCCAGGTAAGCCATGCTCTTACTGTTATCTGTCCTTATATTAAACCTTCCTTGAAATGATTCTGTAAAATATGTACTTCCACCATTAGGATTTATATAACCCATGTATTCAGGTTCATTTCTTGGAACTTGTTTGAGCCAAGTTAGTAAATAGCTAGTAAACTGATATCCAGAAGTAGTACATGGTAACTGGACTTCTCCTCCATATTGTACAGATAGTGATTGTGGCTGAAGAAGCTGAACCTGAGCTCTGACTCCTGAAAACACAGAGAAATAGAAAAGTTATGTCTGTACTGAGGACCCCATTATCATCATATCTCCCCTCACATCACATGTTCTCTTACCAAAGTAATGGAGCAGAAGAAAGCTGCTGAGAACAAGCTTCATCTCTTCTCCTACCACCCAATGTTTCCTACATTTATATACAAGACTACTAGATGTGATAGATGTACAGGGTCACATGACCACAATCATCGTCTTCTCTACCTTTGTAATCAGATTCATTTTACACACTGAGCAGGAAACATCAATACCATCATTCATTTTTTATGGACAAAACTATACAATATATACTGAGTACTAAATTCTCACTGGTGCAGTTGTATTATAAGGAGGGACTGTCCAGGTTGGATATAATTTTATTTCCATTTCATGTGAGAAATCCTATAATACATACTCCATATGGGGTATACTGTACTGTATATTGCCGCTACATTCATGACAACTGTACAACAGATTTCAGGTAATGGTTTATAACATATTTTTATATATTTCATATTATATACAGAGAAGTAAAAGGAAGGTATAGTAGGTATAAAAAGAACATTGGGTGTCATATATAGTTTAGTTGGAAGAGATTCAGCAAAACATGTGATTTATTAATTAACCCCTTTCCAACCTTCACTGTATCTGAATGATGCAACGGGTATTGACTTCCCGACCCCTGCCGTACATGCATGGCACGCTGGCAAATTAACCCCTAAAATGCCACAGTCAATGTTATGCTGTTTACAGAGGGAGCCCCCTCTCTCTACTCTTCAGCTCCCTATAATGCTATCTCGGGGTGCCAATGGCTGCTAAGGCGGCACTTCTGAGCTGTGCCATGTTCCCATATAGCAGCTTATGTCCACATTTATAACATTTCTATATGCAATAGAACATGTCTAACAATTTTAGAAGTGATAAGTGAGTCTCAGATGGCACCAGCTGAGAACATTCCTGAAATGCACATGGCGCTTATTTATTCCTGAGCCCTGTTGTATGCCCAGATGTGTAGGGTGTATATAACACCAGGAAACATGGCTTACTTTCCACACTGGCATACCCCTTGGTAAATTCTGGATTATGGATTTATATAACTAAATAGTACCTACCACTATACTTACGGAGCAACCCTGTACTATGGCTATTTTAATATAAACCCATAGGTGCCATATGTGGTGTAATTGAACATATGGATTAGAAATTACTGCTTTACTCACTACATAAAAAGTATGAGCCCATCTGCCCCCAGACGTTATACTAGAATTAGTCACCATTTCTTAAGCTTAGGCCTTCAAATGAATTCAGGGAAAGTACATACAACCGAATATTTATTTTGTTTTATAGGATGTATTTTTTGCTGCATTGTACATATGAAGGTGTGGCTGCCTCCAACATAGTTGTGCACCTCATCTGAAGTACCCCAGAGAATGACTGCAAAAGACTTAACTTATTGTTATTGAGTGAAATGTTGTGGTTTATTCTCAAACCACTTACTTCTTACTGCACTATTTACACTAATAGCCATGTATGGGCAAAGTATAGTTAACACTGGCAGACTGGTAAGGTTACCAGGGTGATGGACTAAGCCCACCCCCTGGTTGACTAAGTTTAGTCTAAGCAGAGCAAGTAAGAAGACCTATGTGCAAGCTCCTGAGAGCCAAGCCCAAGTCGAAAGAAGCTTTATCTCTGAGGCTACAGCTACCAGAGAAGTTGCTGAAACGCTGAGAGAAAAAAGACCAAACATCTTAGAAGGTCCAGAACCAACCAGGCAGTGCAAGCTTTAAACAGCAAAATATTTGCTCATTTATGGCATTGAGACTTCGGTGCAATGGAAAGGGCATATTACTTCAATGCACATTTTAAAACATACTGGCCATTCGTACCTAATTATTTGAATCCTTCACTCCAGGAATTTCAGAAAGTGAGTTAACCAGAACAGAATTGAATGCCTGTAGTTATTTGGAGAGACAGCAAAGTGTATCTAGAAAGAGAGACTCAGGGATAACTATAAGTATCATCTTTCTTTTTGCCTATATACAGCTATTGGTAGGAGACTATACTGAGATATACGTGGGAACTCTGAATTTCCCTGCTATATGTACTAATGCTCCCATCATCAATCCAGTAAACATAGACTTTATTTAATGCAACCAATTTGCTTGGTTATTGTCTCTACATCTGCTGGTCCCTATGTCTGCGCTCTCCTGACTTGCATCTTCCCAAATATCCAACATTAAGGGCACCCCAACTATTACCAGACAGATGCCCCAGAAGGTCGAGGAGTGTCCTGAGGGAAGAAATGGTGCACCCTCCATTCACTGTGTGTGGCCCAAGGCGTCAGAGAGGGAAGATCACCACCATGAACAGTGAGTTCTACAACCATCATCACAGCCACTACCGCTCCTCCCATCTTCTGCTCCCCTAATATCCAATTATCTGTCCAAGGCTATATAGCTGGATCCTACTATCCCTGAGTCAATTTGAAGGCCTAGACCCAAAAATCGGTGATGAATTTTAGTGTCTCATCTATAAGAGGTCACCTTAACCGGGCAGATGGGTCCATCTGAGTAATTTGTGATATTTAAATCATTATCATGTAAATCCCAAATATGGCAGTGTCAATTGGGGCCCTGTCTAAAAAAGAAAAGGGCCATTCTGTACTATGTACAATCAGATATTTGTTTTCATGGAATAACAAATTGGCCATGTTCTAAATCCATCACAAGGTGTATTCTTCACTGGACCTCATAAATGTCTACTGGTCCTTATTACAGACCTGACTTTCTTAACTGTCTCTTTATTAAACCAAAGGAGAAACATTTCTCTGGTGTAGAAGTTAAAAACTTGGCACCTTTCCTGGTAAATGGCAACACAACATATCAAAAGGCAGGCAGCAGACACCTGTTTTATATATTGTGCCCTATCACAGATGTGTGTGCCCATGTATGTGGCAGTGATATGAATACAATGTGTACAGGAGGTTAGTGTATGAGATGATGGGTGACATGATCACTGTGGATCTCGAGCACAGTAATAAATGGCAGCATCTTCCAGACGTACATCATTGATATCCAGGTAAGTCATGTTCTTACTGTTATCTGTACTTATATTAAATCTTTCTTTAAATGATTCAGTAAAATATTTATAACCATTGTTAGGAATTATATAACCCATGTAATCAGGTTCATTTCTTGGAACTTGTTTGAGCCAAGCAAGTCTATAGCTAGTAAACTGATATCCAGAAGTAGTACATGATAACTGGACGTGTCCTCCATATTGTACAGATAGTGATTGTGGCTGATGAAGCTGAAGCTGAGCTCTGACTCCTGAAAACACAGAGAAATAGAAAAGTAATCTCTGTACTGAGGACCCCATTATCATCATATCTCCCCTCACATCACATGTTCTCTTACCCAAATAATGGAGCAGAAGAAAGCTGCTGAGAATAAGCTTCATCTCTTCTACTACCACCCAATGTGTCCTACATTTATATACGTGACTACTAGATGTCATAGATGTACAGGGTCATATGACCACAATCGTCTTTTGTACCTTTGTAACAAGATTCATTTTGCACACTGTACAAAAAACATTAATACCGTCATTCATTTTTTATGGATCAAACTATACAATAGATACTGAGCACTAATTTCTTACTGGTGCAGTTGCATTGTAAGGTGGGTCTGTCCTGGTTGAAAATCCCTTTTTAGCCTTATTTCCATTAAATGTGAGAAATCCTGTCTAGTATAATACATACTCTATATGGGATATACTGTATATTGTTGTTACAGTAAAAAAAAAAATCTTTAAATTCATAACTGTTAGAGATGAGCGAGCACTAAAATGCTCGGGTGCTCGTTATTCGAGTCGAACTTTTCCCGATGCTCGGGTGCTCGTTTCGAATAACGAACCCCATTGAAGTCAATGGGAGACTCGAGCATTTTTGCAGGGGACCAAGGCTCTGCCTAGGGAAGGCTGGGTGAAAACCTGGAAACCTCAGAAAATGATGGAAACACCACGGAAATGGACAGGAAACAGCAGGGGCAGCATGCATGGATGCCTCTGAGGCTGCCTAATCCCACCATTACCCCAAATTCTCCTAGTGGGGCATGTGTGGTATCGATTCTTCTCAGTTTAAAATCGTATACGTCCCCTATCTTGGGACCATATATTTCATGGATTTTTCGACCACGGAAAAGGAAAAAGAACTTGCTCTGGCCAGGGGAGTGTCTTTCCTACTGCAGCTAAGGGGACGTGTCCATGCTCTGCCTATCACAGGTCAAGAGGCAATTAAAAGAAGAACCAAAAAAAAATCTGTACAATATCTAATACGTCCCCTATCCGGGTAAATTGTTTGGAGAGAGGGCCTATAGGTGGGGGGCAGGCTGGGGGGAAGGAGGTTGAGCTGGAAGAGCCAGAGGAGTGCCCCCTGGGCTAGCGTGTGTGGTGGTGACAACAGCCGGATGGATTTGGAAAAACTTTAGCATCAACCGGTACGGTATGTATTCTTCTCAGTTTAATACCGTATACGGCACCTATCCGGAAAAATAGTTTGGAGAGAGAGAAAGAGAGGAAAAAGACGTGCAGTATGGAGCAATTACACGGAAACTATTAGATTAGGCAGACGTGGTCTGCTTAATTGCAACCCAGACAAATGAGAGAAAGAGAGGAAAATGACGTATTTTTAAAAATGACGTTCAGTATAGATCAGGGGTGCACAACGTTTTCTGGGTGGGGGCCACATTGTCCGACTGAACCAACGTCAATGGCTGAAAATAAAATTTAAAGGGGTATTACCAACTGAAATACTGTATTTATGGCAGATTGAACACACAGTGTATACCATTAATGTCTAGTTACAGTTCCAGGAGTCCCATCTAATGGGAGAAATACATGAAAAATGCATGTGAGCAGCCACAAAACATGGACATACATGTCTGTTACCAGATGGATGGGGCCACACAAAATGGTATCAAGGGCCGCATGTGGCCCCCGGGCCGCAGGTTGTGCACCCCTGGTATAGATCAAGTGTGGTATGTGTTCTATGTATACTACTCAGTTTAATACCGTATATGGCAGCTATCCGGAAAAATAGTTTGGAGAGAGAGAAAGATAGGAAAAAGACGATAATTGTTTGGAGAGAGGGCCTGTAGGTGGGGGGGCAGGCTGAGGGGAAGGAGGTTGAGCTGGAAGAGCCAGAGGAGTGCCCCCTGGGATAGCGTGTGTGGTGGTGACAACTGTGACAACCGGTACAATTGTCAATTATGAGCTCGATCAAGTGTGGCATGACTTTTTAGATGGAGATTGCATGTGGTCACGTACTCCCTGGAACCCCATAGTCACCCCTTCTCTGATGTGCTACCCCAGAACATTCTCTGCCCCAATTCGCAAGACCTGTTGCAGTCTCCGTGTGCTGACAGTGGGGATTTACCAGTGTTGTCTGAGGAGGTGGTGGACAATGGCGAGACACAGGTGTCGGGGGGTGAGGTAGTTGTATGGGAAGCAAGTTACAGTGGGGACTCCTTGGGGGGACTTTCTCATGATGGGACAGATTCAACTTGGGTGGATCAGGCACAGGAACAGATCAATTTTTTTTTGTGTTTATTTAACTTTTATTTAGCACAAATAATCACAGAGATATTTATTCGTTATCTTCGCTGCGCAGTCTGGCGTTGGGGTTCGTCACTTTGATGGCGAGCTGTGCCGCTCTCTCCACAATGGTCTTTAGTTTCTTAGATGGAGACGTTGTGGGCGATTTCTGCACAGAAGGACTTGTTGCTCATCAACAGAACCTCGAGCTCCTTGACATTGTGGACCAGGAATTTGCGGAACCCAGTGGGCAGCATGTGTTTGGTCTTCTTGTTGCTACCGTATCCAATGTTGGGCAATATAGATACGCAGGTAATATTATTTTTCACACCTATCCCAAAAATAAAATTTACGCAGATTGCACAAATAAAACTGGAAACTGGAACTGGAGAGAGGGCCTGTAGGTGGACCTCCGGAAAAATTGTTTGGCGAGAGGGCCTGTAGGTGGACCTCCGGAAAAATTGTTTGGACAGAGGGCCTGTAGGTGGACCTCCAGAAAAATTGTTTGAAGAGAGGGCTTGTAGGTGGACCTCCGGAAAAATAGTTTGGAGAGAGGGCCTGTAGGTGGACCTCCGGAAAAATTGTTTGGACAGAGGGCCTGTAGGTGGACCTCCGGAAAAATTGTTTGGACAGAGGGCCTGTAGGTGGACCTCCGGAAAAATTGTTTGGACAGAGGGCCTGTAGGTGGACCTCCGGAAAAATTGCTTGGACAGAGGGCCTGTAGGTGGACCTCAGGAAAAATTGTTTGGAGAGAGGGCCTGTAGGTGGACCTCCGGAAAAATTGTTTGAAGAGAGGGCCTGTAGGGGGCCCTCCTGAAAAATTGTGGTAAAAGAGTGCCAGTTGGACCTCTGAAAAATGGCGTTTTTTTGGTCAGGGTTAGGCAAAGACGATATGGAGGAGGAGGAGGAGTAGGAGGAGTAGAGAAGAGGAATCGGATACATAAGTAATGTTAATCTTTAGCTGCTTTCCCCCGGAGGAGATTTGAATTCCTGTGAAATCCAGGCTTTGTTCATTTTAATAAGCGTCAGCCTGTCAGCGCTGTCAGTTGACAGGCGTGTACGCTTATGGGTGATGACGCTACCAGCTGCACTGAATACCCGCTGTGACAGCACGCTAGCGGCAGGGCAGGCCCGCACCTCCAAGGCGTACAGCGCCAGTTCAGGCCACGTGTCCAGCTTTGAAACCCAGTAGTTGTATGGAGCAGAGTGATCGCTACGGACGTTGGTATGGTCAGCTAGGTACTCCCTCACCATCTTTCTGTACAGCTCCCCCCTACTCTGCCTAGACTGGGGACAGGTGACAGTGTCTTGCTGGGGTGACATAAAACTGGCAAAGGCCTTGGAGAGCGTTCCCCTGCCAGTGCTGGACAAGCTGCCTGCTCGCCTCCTCTCCCCCGCTACTTGGCCCACAGAACCATGCCCTCTGCCTGACTCTCCATTTCCTCCTCCTCCTCCTCCTCCTCCAAGTCCTCCTCTTCAGCCCATACACGCTCAAGAGTTAAGGACTGAGCACTGGTACCCTCTACTGTCTCGCCGACATTCTCCTCCTCTTCCTCGTCATCCTCATCCCCCTCCTCCGATACGCGCTGAGAAACAGACCGGAGGGTGCTCTGGCTATCAAGCGACGTATCTTCCTCCACCGTCTCTTGTGACAAGCGCAAAGCATCCGACTTCATGCTGAGCAGTGAGTTTTTCAACAGGCAAAGCAGCGGGATGGTGAGGCTGATAATGGCGGCATCGCCGCTGACCATCTGTGTTGACTCCTCAAAGTTGCTCAACACCTGGCAGATATCAGACATCCACGTCCACTCCTCATTGTAGACTTGAGGAATCTGACTGACCTGACTACCAGTTCTGGTGTTCGTACAACAGTCGGTGAGCGGGCAGTTGTAGGCGGCGCTGCGCTGCCATTAGAGTGGCAGCATCTGTGGTCGACTTGCGGAAATGCGCACAGATGCGGCACACCTTGGTTAGCAAATCAGACAGATTGGGGTATGTCTTGAGGAACCGCTGAACTATGAGATTGAACACGTGGGCCAGGCATGGCACATGTGTCAGTCTGCCGAGTTGCAGAGCCGCCACCAGGTTACGCCCGTTATCACACACAACCATGCCTGGCTTGAGGTTCAGCGGTGCCAGCCACACATCGGTCTGCGCCGTGATGCCCTGTAACAGCTCTTGGGCGGTGTGCCTTTTGTCACCTAAACTCAGCAGTTTGAGCACCGCCTGCTGGCGTTTACCCACGGCACTGCTGCTGCGCCTAGAGCTACCGACTGAAGGCGCCGTGCCCACGGATGGTAATTGGGTGGAGGAGGAGGAGGAGGGGTCGGAGGAGGAGGAGGCATAGTATGTCTGAGAGACCGTGACCGAGGTAGGCCCCGCAATCCTCGGTGTGGGCAGTACATGAGCGGCCCCAGGGTCATTCTCGGTCCCAGCCTCCACCAAGTTAACCCAATGTGCCATCAGTGAGATATAGTGTCCCTGCCCGGCAGCACTTGTCCACGTGTCCGTGGTTAGGTGGACCTTCTCAGAAACAGCGTTGGTCAGGGCACGGACGATGTTCTCTGACACGTGCTGGTGTAGGGCTGGGACGGCACATCGGGAAAAATAGTGGCAGCTGGGGACCGAATACCGAGGGGCAGCCACCGCCATGAGATTGCAAAAGGCCTCGGTCTCTACCAGCCTATAGGGCAGCATCTCCAGGCTAAGCAATTTGGAGATGTGGACGTTGAGGGCTTGGGCATGTGGGTGGGTGGAACTGTATTTCCTCTTGCGCTCAAGCGTCTGCTGTAAAGACAGCTGAACGCTGCGCTGGGACACGTTGGTGGACATTGTGGAGGATCGTGGAGGGGAAGGTGTGGTTTTCCAGCGGGAAGTGCTCGTGCCGGGGTCCTGGACAGGGGGTTGACTAGCAGAGGCAGCGAGTGACGCAGGGGGTTGACTAGCAGAGGCAGCGAGTGACACAGGGGAAGGAGCAGTGGTGTGACCCGCAGGAGGTGGTGAACGGCCTTGGTTCCATTGAGTGGGGTGTTTAGCACTCATATGCCTGCGCATGCTGGTGGTGGTTAGGCTAGTAGTGGTGGCACCCCTGCTGATCCTGGTGTGGCACAGGTTGCACACCACAGTCCGTCGGTCATCCTCACTTTCTTTAAAGAACCTCCAGACTTGCGAACATCTAGGCCTCGCCACGGGAGCTTCACTACATGAAACAGTTGCTGCTGATGCACCAGCTCTGGCCCTGCTTCTCCCTCTGGCCACACCACTGCCTCTTACAACCTGTTCTGGTGCAGCACTCGCCTCCGCCTCAGAAGCACTGTCTTCACTCGGCATATCAACCCAGCTTGGGTCAGTCACCTCGTCATCCTCCGATTCCTCAGTCTGCTCCCCCCTCGGACTTCCTGCCCTGACAACAACTTCACCAATGTCTGACAACCGTGTCTCCTCATCGTCCGACACCTCTTTACAAACTTCTTCCACTAACTCAACATTGTCATCATCATCATCATCACCCACAGACTGCGACAGTTGGAAAACTTGGGCATCGGGAACGAGGTCAGCAGCAACCTGAGAAGTGGTTTGTGACTCTGGAAAGGGTCCAGAAAACAGTTCCTGAGAGTATGCCGGATCGCATTCCAAATTTTCCTGGGAGGGGGCAGACTGGGGGGAAGGAGGTTGAGGTGGAGGAGCCAGAGGAGTGCTCCCTTGGGTAACGTGGGTGGACTGCGTGGAAGACTGACTGGTGGACAAATTACTTGAAGCATTATCCGCAATCCACGAGATCAGCTGTTCGCACTGTTGTGGTTTCAACAGTCCTCTACCACGTGTCCCTGTAAGTTGAGACATGAAGCTAGGGAGTGTAGCTCTGCGGCATTCCACAGCTCCCTCATCAGCAGGTACTGTCTCACCCTGCCCAGGACCACGGCCTCTGCCCCCTGCAGTAATTGAATGCCCACGCCCTCGTCCTCGACCCTTAGCCCTGAGGTTCAACATTTTCTGTATATAAGTGTGTTATATAAGAAAAAAGAAAATAAATAAGCCTGGTGTACTGAAACCCACAAACTTGTTCAGTCTGGTTTAATTAAGTGACGTACAGAAAGTGTCACCTGGACAGAAAATACGGATTGGAGTGAGTGTGCTGAACTGTGACACACAGAATGGTTCCACGCAGCTGTGTGAAATGGATTTGTATCACTGAGCTAAAACAACAAAAAAACTATTTTTTTATATATTTTTTTTCTATATTTTTTTTTGTAGTTTTGTTTTTTTTGGAACGTGACGTGCAGAAAGTATCGTAGACCTAACTAACACCCTGTTAATGGTGGCTATTTTGACTGCGACCCAGACAAATGTCGCACAGAGATTTTTTTGATCAAGCTATATACGTGACAGGCAGCAAAAGACTTGGTTGTATTAAGTGACGTACAGAAAGTGTCACCTGGACAGAAAATACGGATTGGAGTGAGTGTGCTGAACTGTGACACACAGAATCGTTCCACGCAGCTGTGTGAAATGGATTTGTATCACTGAGCTAAAACAACAAAAAAACTATTTTTTTATATATTTTTTTTGTAGTTTTGTTTTTTTGGAACGTGACATGCAGAAACTCTCGTAGACCTAACTCACACCCTACTGACGGTGGCTATTTAGACTGCCACCCAGACAAATGTCGTACAGAGATTTTTTTGATCAAGCTATATACGTGACAGGAAGCAAAAGACTTGGTTGTATTAAGTGACGTACAGAAAGTGTCACCTGGACAGAAAATACGGATTGGAGTGAGTGTGCTGAACTGTGACACACAGAATGGTTCCACGCAGCTGTGTGAAATGGATTTGTATCACTAAGCTAAAACAACTAAAAAACTATTTTTTTTATATTTTTTTTTTTAGATATTTTTTTTTAGTTTTGTTTTTTTTGGAACGTGACGTGCAGAAACTATCGTAGACCTAACTCACACCCTGTTAATGGTGGCTATTTAGACTGTGACCCAGACAAATGTCGCACAGAGATTTTTGGGATCAAGCTCTATACGTGACAGGCAGCAAAAGACTTGGTTGTATTAAGTGACGTACAGAAAGTGTCACCTGGACAGAAAATACGGATTGGAGTGAGTGTGCTGAACTGTGACACACAGAATGGTTCCACGCAGCTGTGTGAAATGGATTTGTATCACTGAGCTAAAACAACAAAAAAACTGTTTTTTTAATATATATTTTTTTATATATTTTTTTTTGTAGTTTTGTTTTTTTGGAACGTGACGTGCAGAAACTATCGTAGAGCTAACTGACACCCTACTGACGGTGGCTATTTAGACTGCGACCCAGACAAATGTCGCACAGAGATTTTTTTGATCAAGCTATATACGTGACAGGCAGCAAAAGACTTGGTTGTATTAAGTGACGTACAGAAAGTGTCACCTGGACAGAAAATACGGATTGGAGTGAGTGTGCTAAACTGTGACACACAGAATGGTTCCACGCAGCTGTGTGAAATGGATTTGTATCACTGAGCTAAAACAATAAAAAACTATTTTTTTTATATATTTTTTTTATATTTTTTTTTTTTAGTTTTGTTTTTTTTGGAACGTGACGTGCAGAAACTATCGTGGACCTAACTCACACCCTGTTAATGGTGGCTATTTAGACTGCGACCCAGACAAATGTTGCACAGAGATTTTTGGGATCAAGCTATATACGTGACAAGCAAAAGACTTGGTTGTATTAAGTGACGTACAGAAAGTGTCACCTGGACAGAAAATAGTGAGTGTACTGAACTGTGACACACAGAATGGTTGCACACTGCTGTGTGCAATGGATTTGTATCACTGAGATATAACATTAAAAAAAAAAAGGGGGTTATATATGGCGATAGCTGCACTACTAGTGCCAGCTAGCCAGCCAAGCCAGGAGATAAAAAAAAAATTCTTGTAGCCCTTAGAAGGGCTGTTGGGTTCTTTGTGGGTGATTCCTGCCTAACAGAGAACTAAATGCAGGCCCTAACACTCTCCCTGAAACGCAGCAGCTCTATCCCTAAAGACATCCAGACGGCATCTGATGCGAGCACCGCGGCCAGTCACTAGTATATTCCAGGGTCACCTGATCAGGCCAGCCAACCCCTGCTATCGACATGTAAGGCCCCCACACGTGATGCTGGGTGTACCGCAGAGTCTCCTGGCTTGTGATTGGCTGAGTTTATAGGCGCCAAAAAAGCACGATGCGGAAGTTGCCATTTCCTCGAGCATGGCGAGATACTTGTCCGAGCAGCGAGCACTTACGAGTACCCTAATTCTCGAACGAGCACCAAGCTCGGACGAGTATGCTCGCTCATCTCTAAAAATGATACATGGTTTTCAAAAATTTTTATAAATAAAATCTGGAAAGTAGAGATGAGCGAATCATTGAAAAAATTATTCGCCGAACATTTGCCGAACTTTTCCTAAAATTCGTGTATTCGACGAATAGATTCGTTGTATTTGCGTACAAAATATGCGTTATTATGTGCTATTAGCGAACATTCGCTCACTAATAACGAACGTTCATTTACAAAATGTACGCAACTTCTTAGAAGACGTACGCATGAGCGTACAAATAGCTTACGAATGGCCCTATCTGTACAATCTGCTCACTGATTGTGAAATATTTTGAAGATCATGATACAGATATTATAGAAAGCCTGTTGAATTTAAATTCAAATCTTTGAGTTTTTCCCGCTCATGCCAGGTCTTAAAAAGGGGGCATGGCGTGGGTGGGCTGGCCTGTCTCATTTATCATGTTCTATGCCTGTTTTAGGTGTAGAAAAATAACCTAAATCTACGCCAGCAAGGGAGCTAGTGTAGATTTAGGCTGGCAGTGGATGCGCCTAAGTTATGTAGAGACTGGTGGCTCTACAGAACTTAGGCGCATCATGCTCCAGTATAAGGGGTATTAAGACCAGCATTTTAGATTTAATAAATGATCCCATAAGCATTAAGATTCATGAGACAGCTGTAGTTGTCTGTATAGACCAGTGCTACTAACTCCTAACTACCAGATCAACTCCACTGAAATACATGTATAAAGAATCCAGATGAGGTTTATTTTCAGGCTGAATCCTTGTAATTTTGAATAAACAGTGGGTGAAGAGACGACTCTTTTCCAGGGTTTAGTAAAGGATGATGTGACAGCCTATTCAGTATGTAAAATGGCTGGAACAAGGGGGGAGGGGTGATTAAATCATAGCCTAGCTACAGAGATAGGAGGGATAAACCTCATACAGAAAACTTACTGTACTAGAATAACATATAAAACCATGAAGCATGGGACATGATAAAGACATCATCTATGTCTAGAAAAGAGGTTCATTACCATAGACAGGGATTCTTTACTGCATCAGTAGGAGACTATGGACTTCTCTAACATAAGAGGTTAAAATGGTTGATTTACAAATTCAAGAATAAGCTGGGTGAAAGTAATAATGTCACAAATGATGGGTTCTAGATATCTTTAGAAGCAGGGGCGTAGCTAGAAGTGACTGGGCCCCACAGCAAATTTCTGTACGGGGCCCCCCTCCGAGGGCCCCAAGCCCCCCCTCCTGCGCGGTGGGCTGCGTGCAAGATTACTGTCTCATAATCATACATTTTAGTAATGTATGAAGCTGTGCGCTCCAGTGCAAACAAGGGCTGTGGGGGAGGGGTGCAAACAAGGCCCGGGGGGCACAGATAAAGGCCAGGGGCTGCACTGAAAGTGCCAGGGTGGCGCACAGATAAGGGGCAGGGGCACAAGCAAGGTCCGGGGAGGAGGGGTGCACAGATAAGGCCCAGGGTGGCGCACACAGGGGACAAGGGGACAGCAGAGACAAGGGCCAGAGAGGGAGTGGGGCACAGATAAGGGCCCAGGGGCACAGACCAAGGGGAAGGGGGGGTACACAGATAAGGGCCAGGACCCAGGGGAGGAGACAGGGGCCAGGGAGGCACAGACAGTGGCCTGGGGGCCACAGGTCAGGGCCAGGGGGGCACAGCCAAAGCCCAAAGGGGCGCAGATAAGGGCTGGAGGCTTCACTGAAAAGGCTAGAGTGGCACACACAGGGGCCAAGGGGGCACAGACAAGGGCCAGGGAGGCACAGAAAAAGGGGGCACAGATAATGGCCGGGGGGGGAGCGCACACAAGGGTCAGGGTGGCACGCACAGGAACCAAGGGTGCAGAGAGGCGCAGACAAAGGTCGGGGGGGAGGGGCGCAGACAGGGGCCAGGGAGGTGCAGATCAAGGAAGGGATGAGGGGGGGGCGGCACAGATAGGGGCCAGGGAGGTGCAGATCAAGGAGGGGGGGCACAGGGGGCCTGGCAGCTTGTCAGTACAGATTTATGATTATTTAATACAGTTTTTCAGGCCAGGTCAGGCCCCTTCATATACAGTGATGTCACACTATATATGTCACACTACTGTCATAAGGCCCAGAGAGGGGCGTAGATAAGGACCAGGGGCTGCGCTGGTAGGGAGGCACACATAGGGGTCAGGGGCTGCGCTGACAAGGGGGGCACAGGCAGCGGGCACAGAGTCACATACCTGAAAAGTCCAGTCACTGTGCCGCTGCCGTGCTGCTCCTTCTCCCTGGCGCGCGCTGTTTCTCAAACTGCTGCTCCAGTCCCTCCTCCTGTGGTGAGAAGGAACTTGGTGGGCTGGCCTATTGGGAACAGCACGCTGCCTGCTTGTACTGGCTTCGCTATTCTGCCTTTCACTGTAAGACGCATCCTGGGAGGGCGTACGGGGGTGGGGATTCTTTGGGGGTTCTTTAGATGGCATTATGGATGGATGATATAGCAGGCCAGGCGCGGGCCTCCTACGTCACAAAACTGTATATGAAGGGGCCCGGCCTGGTCTGAAAAACTGTATCAAATAATTATAAAACTTCACTGAGACGCTTCTGGGCGCCGGGCCCCTTGTCAGCCCGGACCCTGAAGCAGCCGCTTCCCCTATAGTTACGCCACTGCTTAGAAGGGATATTGATCCAGGGATTTACACATTTGTGTTTACTGTCTCCAGGAGGGGAGCAGCCTACCAGAGATATCAAGATCTGGAACTTCCAGAAGCCACCGGACTCTCACCGGTCCCATTCACTATAATGGGGACTGGCTGACATCTGGCAACAGCCCGGCACACATGCTGTGAAGCGGCCAGGCAAAAACCGCTGTGTGCAGCGGTATTTGTCTGCATATTTGCCGGGTTGCGGCGCATAACCTCTATTCTCATTATAGTGAATAGGGCCAGGCGGCAATGGGTTTGCCTCTGGTAATGCCAAAATGCAGAGAGATCTTAAATGCAAATGTGAAACCGGCCTACTATTGGTAATTTGTGACTGCTTCAAAGATGTTTTTTCCTTTCTGTTGATCAAAGCATTAGGATTCTAGGTTGGACTCGATAGGCTTCTACTGTAGGCCTTTTTTCAATGTTATTAAGTATGTACTTTAACTATATAACCATGTAAGATTCATTGTTCATCACACTAGTGGCCAGCACCTTCACCTTTACTTCAGTGTCAGACATCACCACGCAGCAACTATAGAGACCATATCAACCATCCCTAGTGGCAGCATCACATTGTTCGAGGGGAGGGGGAAAGTTGCAAAAATAGCAAAATGGAATTTAAAGGGGTTGTCCCACGAAAAATATTCAAGTTTTCAAACTAGCACCTGAATCTGAATACTTTTGTAATTGCATGTAATTAAAACGTTTGTATAGCTACGGAGTTATTCAATAAAATATGTCTATATAGTGCTACTTAATTTCTTATTTCTTTGTCCTGCTCACTGAGAAGGCTGCACATGCTTAGTTTCATCCTTTAGCTGCCTCCTAAGCTGTGATAGGGAGAGAATGGACACGCCCCCTTAGCTGCAGCAGAAAAGACACACCCCTTAGGCTGTCAGCTTGATATAAATCTAGCAGAGCAATGAATGGGGAGATCTCTGGGCCCATGTGAGGTTCAGGGCTAGTTCTAGCTTTGATAAAAAGAGATTGTCATATATTATATGATGTCTGATTTTCATTTTTTACATTATTCATGGGATAACCCCTTTAAGGTACCTAGAATGTCAAAATTATATGAAAAATCGATTTCCAGGAGCAAAACTCATTAATGTCTTTGGTAACTGTCAACAAGGCTTATCAGGGAGGGGGAGGGGGCAGCAGACACCTGTTCTATATATTGTGCCCTATCACAGATGTGTGTGCCCATGTATGTGGCAGTGATATGAATACAATGTGTACAGGAGGTTAGTGTATGAGATGATGAGTGACATGATCACTATGGATCTCGAGCACAGTAATAAATGGCAGCATCTTCCAGACGAACATCATTTATATCCAGGTAAGCCATGTTCTTACTGTCATCTGTCCTTATATTAAACCTTTCTTGAAATGATTCTGTAAAATCTGGACTTCCACTATTAGGATATATATGGCCCATGTATTGAGGTTCATTTCTTGGAACTTGTTTGAGCCAAGCTACAAAATAGCTAGTAAACTGATATCCAGAAGTAGTACATGGTAACTGGACGTGTCCTCCATATTGTACAGATAGTGATTATTCCTGAAGAAGCTGAACCTGAGCTCTGACTCCTGAAAACACAGAGAAATAGAAAAGTAATGTCTGTACTGAGGACCCCATTATCATCATATCTCCCCTCACATCACATGTTCTCTTACCCAAGTAATGGAGCAGAAGAAAGCTGCTGAGAGTAAGCTTCATCTCTTCTCCTACCACACAATATTTCCTACATTTATATACATGACTACTAGATGTCATAGATGTACAGGGTCACATGACCACAATCATCGTCTTCTCTACCTTTTTACAAGAAAGACATTTCACACAATGAATAGGAAGAATTTAAAAGATTATTCATTATTTTAATGAGACAAACCATCAATTCTTAATAGTAATTTACCATCATTATGGTGGCTGCCTTCAAATGAGGGGTTGTGCACGTTGGTTGATTTAAGGTTTATTTATAATAAATTTGGAAACCTCTTACATTTTTTTTGCATAGTTTTTTTTTCTATTTGTAGTATATATATATTTTTAGCTTTATCGTTTTTTTGACCTACAATATAAAGTGTGGAGCATGTCACAGATTTCTGTGTGATGGTGATGAGTCAGAGATCTTAGGGTGAATTCACACAGAGATACAGAATATGTGTTGTAGAAATCTCTGCACATCTGAATGAGGTTGTTTCTGTGTATGGATGTCAGCAAACTTTATTCAGATCAATGAGACAGTCCCAGAAAATTCTGTAGCAAATGTGCCACATGTGACCTCACCCTTGTAGTCTAATATATGGCTAAAGTATGACTACAGAATCAGTAAACTGAAACATGTAGTAATTGCATAGAGTAGAATGAGGAAGTATCCTACACATTTCTTATTTACAAGTATCATTCTTTAAGGGTATGTTCAGAAGATTCAGACACATTGGAAAAATCTGTTTCTCATATTTTCAGTGAAATCCACTGCTTCTCAGATTCCTGCCACGGATTTGCAGTTGTACATGCTTCAGATTTGCTCACAGATTTAGCATTCAATGGGGTTAATCCTCACGTGGCCAGCCACAACAGTTTTCATGATTTTTCTGATTGGAAACCATGTCAAGAAGTGATATGCTGTTTTTTTGTTCTGTATTGAAGATTTCCTATTGAAGGCATATTTTAAGTGAACTCCACGCAGATTTTGTGGCATAATACGTAACACAAGCCACATAAAAATTGTATCATGTGAGCATATAGATATTATAAACCTTTTTACAGAAAAAAAATAATCTTTGTGTACGTACCCATGTAAGGAGCAAAGCTTTTTAACCATTTTTGCTATCTTGCTTTCTAACTATAACTATTTTATGAAAATCACTCATACAATAGTTCTTGTATGACTCCATGCTAATAACTGAACACTGTGGTCTTCGAGCACAATAATACACTGCAGCATCTTCATACCGGACATTCTTTATTTTCATGTATCCTATGTTTTTACTATTATCTGTTTTTAATTCAAATCTTGAAGTAAATGAATCCGTAATTCTAGTGTAACCATCAGATGGGTCAATATGTCCTACATACAGAAGCTCTTTTCCTGGAACATGTTTTAGCCAGGCCATCCAGTATGAAGTAAACTCATATGCAGAGGCTTCACATGATATGAGTACAGGTTCTCCATAGATCTGATATTCTGTGCTGTGTTGACTCAATAAGACATTGTAAGTCACTCCTGGAGACAGCAATTTAAAGATATAAAAGTGAGTTGTGTTGTAAGGTTTGGACTTTCTTTGTTTTTTATTTTATTTTTTGCTATGTCTTACCCATGCTCAAGAATAGAAACAAAGCAGTTACCAGAAGCATGATGTATTTAATGATGATCCGGTATCTGACTATATGAACACAAGTATCTGACTTACTATATGAACATAAGGTGTGACCGTAGAGACAGACATCAGCCACACCGCCACAGGGGTGCACAACCTGCGGCCCGGGGACACATGCGGCCCTTGATAATTCTGTGTGGCCCCCAACCAAATGGTATCAGACACATATGTCTATGTCTTGTGGCTGCTCACATGTATTTCTCCCATTATTTCTCCTCTGGAAATGATCAAAACCAAACATAATACGTTTAACCGATATTACTGTAGAGACAGACAGCCACACAACCCATCCTCTAGATGCTTCCTCTAGAAATGGTCAAAACTAAACAGAAGTTTTTAATGTAAACCAGTAGCGTTGAATGATGAGTGTAGTAAACGGGATACTTCTGGAGGTTACATACTATACTACTAGACAGGAAAATATTTTTTCACCGAAATATAAGAATACCAGAACATTCTGCTTACTAATGGTCATTTGTCATCAGGTGCTTTACATTTTCAGGCTGATGGGCTATTTGGTTTCATTCCTATATATTTACTCTTATGTTCTTGTGAATGGTATTGTATTTTCATAATTTAGCCTGGATGGGAGGCCGATGAGTGGTTCCTCCTTTCCCAGATATTATGCATCACTATGATACAGCCCTTAGGATGGTTTGGTATGATTACATTTATCTGGATATTCATATTTGGGACAGAGTCAGGTCATGTACAGATGATAGTATTTATTTCATGTCTCATGTTACATATTATCTATATCTATATATATATATATTAGGGATGAGCAAACCCATGGGACCCGAACTTGACCCTGAACCCGGACCCCATTAAAGTCAATGGGGACTCGAACTTCCCTTTATTATTTGTTATTATAACCATGTTATAATGGAAAATAATAGCATTCTTAAGACAGAATGCTAAATAAAATGGCTATTCAGGGGTTAAAAAGCTCATCCACTTGATTGCGCAGCCGGTATCCTCTTCTTTCTTCTTTCTGCAGGACCTGCAAAAGGACCTGCAATGACGTCACAGCGTTCACCACGTGGCAAGTGAGGTGACATCATCGCAGGTCCTGCTGAATGAAGATAGAAGATCCTTTTCATTTAGCATTCTGTCTTAAGAATGCAATTATTTTCCGTTATAACCATGTTATAACGGAAAATAATAAAATCAGCCGAACACCGAACACAAACCCGAACTTTAGTGAAGAAGTCCAGGGTTGCATAGCATTATATTGATTTATGATGCTTAGAGATGAGCGAATCTATTCGCCTCTTCGTAGATTCGTATCGAATCTTGGAAATTTTTAGTTGCAAAGCGAATCCGAATATTAGGTGATTCGCTCTGTTAAGATTCGAAAATGTTCCTAAGGCTTTGTACGCATTCGCTACGTACTTGTCCGATAAATTGTACGCTATTGCTACATATAAGTTACTGTATACGCTGTTGTGTACGAATACAAGTAATTAGCGAACTTTTACTGTTAGTTCGTTATTCGTGCGCAAAAGCCCGGGAAGAAAGCGGTCACCTGACCTAGTGGGCAGGGCTTGCTCTGATTGGCTCAGGCTCGGTAAGCCAGTGACGCATCACTTCTGCTGCGACTGCTGAGACGTACAGAAGCACTGTGTGTGAAGTTCTGAGACACTGAGACCTGTGTGTTGTTAAAATTTGGGGTGTAATTGTTCTAGGAATCCATATTACACATTAGGGATACTGCAGGGCAAGTGCAGGGCCAGTGCAGGGCTAGTAATTAATCAGGCAGGCAGAGAGAGACAGGGAGAGAGATAGCGAGAGACAGGGCCACAGAGTGAAGTGAAAAATGTCTGGAATGTTCCAGCCAGACCTCGAGCTCTAAAAAAAAGGAGAAGGTGGCAAAGGGCAGCAGTGCCAAAGGACCTATAGCTGGAGCTTCTACTCCTGTAATTCATAATAGTTGGCCATTGTTCAATCAGGCTAAATCACAAAGGCGCAAAATTGTAGTGGAGGAGAAAGTGGATGACATAGTGGAGCAGATGGCACGCTCATCTCAGTTACAGCCGGATGATCTGTAGTCATCTGCTGATACAGTATCCATATGTAGCCAGGGGTCAGACTCAGAGCGTTCCTCCTCCTCCACCATTCCAGTCCAGCAAAGTCCGTGCTTCGGTGCTCCCTCCTAGTGGTGTCCCTTCTGCAATTTATAAAAAAAAAAAGCCACCGAAGCCCACCGCATAATCCGGCGGTTATAGAGCACAGCCTCCCTGAGGATTTCTTAGAGGGCAGTCAGAGTTTGGACTGTCCTGAATTGTCAGTTGGTGGGGAACAGCCTAATCTGCAGTCCGAAAAAAGTGTTGGGGAGGAGTCTGATGATGAATCTGTTAGACCGGAGGACCTGGGAAGCAGATCAGGATCGTGAGGAGGATTTGATCTCAGAGGAGGAGGGTGGTACTAGTAGTGGCAGCAACAGAGGGCAGAGGCGAGTTAGGCCCAGGGCCAGTGCTTCCCTGGGAACTAGGCACCAGGGTGTAAGCGTGCAAGGGCTATAAGCTTGGCCTGCTGTGGAGGGCGCACGTCGGGTGTGTGGAAGTATTTCACCACTCTGCCGGGGGACAGTAGTATGGCCACGTGTAATTTGTGTAAACAGAAATTGAGCCGTGGGAAAGCCACAAATGTTGGGACCACTGCTCTGTGGAACCATCTGAAGCGGCATCATGCCGCCAATTTAGAGCAGCCCATTAATACTAAAGAGCTGGTTACTTCTCCCGGGGTCCCTTCTGTCAGGCAGGCCGCATCCATAGCCGTAGCTCACCCCGCATCCCGGGTTGTAACTAGTACATACGCCTCATCGTCGCCCACTGCGTGCATGTCCTCCACCTCCTCTCATTCGGCAGCCGTCCATTGCCGAGTGCGTGGCCATGAAGCAGTTTTACGCCACAAGTAATCCCACAGTGCGGGCGTACTGTGAAAAGCGACGGTTTTAAAATAAAAGAAACAAACCTTTATTGTTATCTTTAACAAATAAAATATAATGTAATCTTGTCGCTAGGTCCCTACCATGTGAGTATTACTCTCACCGTGTTGTTCAGGGATCGTGAAGGGGATGGACTGAACATTGTAAATAGATGTGGACAGTGTGTTTCTCAATCACCTATTGTGATCCCCTTAGATAGAAATCCCTGATAACATATGGGCTACATTAAAAGCCCTGATCGTAGCTGGGCTTTGAGTATAAAGAGAGCCCGTTCGGGGGGTACTCACTGTTGCCTACCACTATCCTGGTGCTGTCTACTAACCACTGTGTACTGTTTAAGGGACCGCTAGTAGTTCCCTAGTCGGTCCTATCATTGGCTGGTATAGTACATATCCAAGGTGGTGACTGTAATGCCTGTATTCACAATCACCGCTCTTGTAGGCAAAATAGGTGATACTCCTAGAACAATATCAATCAGCAAGTTGCTGAGATACAATAGGACACCAGGCTCTCCATCAAAGGTCCATGTACATTTGACCGTAGGAGAACCTGGTACCTCTCAGGCAACCTGCTGAGTTAGAAGCGCTAAGCCCCTACTCGACGCGTTTCTAATAGCTATATCTCAGCTATCTCCTCAGGAGTATCAGGGCTGCAGAAAGAACTAAGCGCTGTTGAGAGATCGGGAGACGCTGCACGTGTATGCTAGCAGCGTGCCGGTACTAGTATGACCGTGCGCGGCCGCCGGCTCCCGCTCTATAAGTAGAGAGCAACGAGGGGAGCGTGGGAGGTGCTGGTTCAGTGTGGCCAATCCAGTGGAGGGGGCATGGCTTCCAATCTAATGTGCTCACCTCCGGAGTGCCGAACTAATATCTAACATAGGCGCTTCCCGGCTCTTATTACTGTAAGATAGGGGGACCCTTAGGCGGACCTAACCTGTCTGCCAGGGGATCCTATTCTTATTAACATCTGGATCAGTGATGGGAGCTAATCGCTGGTTCTATAGTCTATTAGAAGATGTTCAAAGGGGGATTACGAGTGATGGCATATATTTGACATCCTCTGTAGGTAATACATAAAGTACTAGTTGTTTATGACATCTTTCCATGTCTTAAGGAACCATCATTGGCTCTCACTAGGAGAAACCAAATTGGAGACACTTGTATGTATGTATTCCCCCATGAAATAGTTGGATCTGTTTTTAACACCTTTACTTGAGTGCTATTGTCAAGATTACATCAGTGGGATTCTTGTCATAATCCCCAGTGGAGAGAGGAGATAGTGATCCCACTTTCTCTTGTTACTTAGATGAAGCACGTGTAGCTACTTCTATCATTGAGTCCCTTTGGTTTCTCCGTTTCAAGTCTAAAAATCCATTCCAGTTCTTTTTGCAATACTTTTCTGTCTAAATTACCTCCTCTATTGGGATTTTTGATGTGTTCAGTCCCTTGGAATGTCAATACTTGCGGATTACCCATATGGTTCTCATTAACATGTTTGCCAATGGGTGTATCACGTTTATTTCTGATGTCCCCTAAATGTTCACCTATCCACTTTTTAAATTCACGGATAGTCTTCCCCATATATTGGAGGCTACAGATCTAAGATCTAAGAAGCCCCTCAGATGCCACAGATCTAAGAAGCCCCTCCACAATGTTACCACCAGTCTATGACTCCTCCCCATTAGACACGTTCCTGACAATTGTGACACAGGAACTCAGAAATTTAGAAAAAGATGTCACACATCTGCCAAAGCACCACAACATCACCAGACCTGAACTTGAAGGCCTTCTATCATTGGAAGGTGATGATGAAATAATCATCAAACCTTCGGATAAAGGTGGTAATGGATAGAAAACAATACATAAACATGTGTGACACTATTCTAACGGACACCAATTGCTATGAATCACTCCCATCTAACCCCCAACCACAATACCAGAGAGAGTTGAACGGCATCATTAAGGATGCGCTCACTCAAAAATTGGTGAGCAAAAAAGAAGCCGAATTCCTGGAGCCTTCACATCCAGTCATGGCCTGCTTCTACAGCATACCGAAAATCCATAAGGGGACAACCCCA
Organism: Rhinella marina; assembly: GCA_900303285.1. Taxonomy (NCBI): domain Eukaryota; kingdom Metazoa; phylum Chordata; class Amphibia; order Anura; family Bufonidae; genus Rhinella; species Rhinella marina. The sequence goes on from ONZH01018131.1 coordinate 144,353, forward strand.
CTAAAAGGACGCCCAATAGTGTCAGGAATAGGGAGCTTGACACAAAACATTGGCATATACGTAGATAGGATCCTACGCCCATTTGCAAGTACCCTATCGTCCTATGTACGAGACACTATGGACGTCCTTAATAGGATTAACGATGTGGTATGTGAGGAAGATGTAATGCTGGCCAGTCTGGATGTGGAGGCTCTTTATAGTTCCATTCCACATAAAAAGGGCCTGGATACAGTTCGCGCCTTTCTGAATGAGCGAGGTACACAATATCTAGGGCATAACGACTTCATCATCACGCTCCTGGAATTCATCCTCAGCCACAATATCTTCCTATACAATAGGAGAATCTTCTGCCAGCTCAGAGGGGTGGCGATGGGGAGCCCCTGTGCCCCCACGTTCGCTAACCTCTACCTGGGCTGGTGGGAGAAAAAAAGTGGTATTCAGTGAGGATAATGAGGATATAACATCTTGTATCCAATTGTGGCTGAGATTTACAGATGAAATCCTAATCCTATGGAAAGGAAGCACAGAGCTGTTCGTGACATTCGTCGACAGACTAAATAAAAACGAATTAGGTCTATACTTTACTTCAACGATTGAGCCGGTATCAATCACTTTCCTGGATCTAACCATCACAAAGGAAAGAGATGGACGACTTAGTACAAACCTATATCGCAAACCTACAGCGACAAACAACCTCCTGCAATGGGAAAGCTGTCACCCTAGGTCACTTTGTAAAGGGATCCCCAAAGCTCAGTATCTACGCATGAAGAGAAGTTGCTCACATAGGGTTGATTTCAAAAGAGCGGCAGATGATTTGAGAAATACATTTCTCAACAGGGGATACCCAGATGACATCCTTACAAAGGCATATCATCATGCCTGCAATAAAGAAAGGAAGGAACTTTTAGTCCCAAAGCCACAGACAGAGGTGGAAGGAGAGACTAGGATTATAGGGATGTTTGATGGAGCACACAATGCAGTGAGGGAGATACTTTCACGTTATTGGAGTATTTTACAGACGGACCCAGATATTGGACATAAAATTAGCGCCACACCACAGATTACTTATCGGAGAGGACGCAACCTAAGAGATCGACTGGTGCACAGCTTTCTATCCCCTAAGCATCCCCAAACATGGCTAACAACTAATGTGACAGGCAACTTCAGATGTCGCGGCTGTATCACCTGTAAAATACTTAAACTGGGAAAAACGTTCTCCAGTACAGTCACTAACCGTATGTTCACAATTAGATCATATATCAACTGCAGAACAACGGGCGTTGTCTACCTCATTACCTGTACTGTATATGTGGCCTCCAATATGTGGGGAAGACTATCCATGAATTTAAAAAGCGGATAGGTTAACACTTAGGGGACATCAGAAATAAACGTGATACACCCATTGGCAAACATGTTAATGAGAACCATATGGGTAATCCACAAATATTAACATTCCAAAGGATTGAACACATCAAAAATCCCAATAGAGGAGGTAATTTAGACAGAAAATTATTGCAAAAAGAACTGGAATGGATTTTTAGACTTCAAAAGGAGAAACCAAAGGGACTCAATGATAGAAGTAGCTACACGTGCTTCATCTAAGTAACAAGAGAAAGTGGGATCACTATCTCCTCTCTCCACTGGGGATTATGACAAGAATCCCACTGATGTAATCTTGACAATAGCACTCAAGTAAAGGTGTTAAATACAGATCCAACTATATCATGGGGGAATACATACATACAAGTGTCTCCAATTTGGTTTCTCCTAGTGAGAGCCAATGATGGTTCCTTAAGACATGGTAAGATGTCATAAACAACTAGTACTTTATGTATTACCTACAGAGGATGTCAAATATATTCCATCACTCGTAATCCCCCTTTGAACATCTTCTAATAGACTATAGAACCAGCGATTAGCTCCCATCACTGATCCAGATGTTAATAAGAATAGGATCCCCTGGCAGACAGGTTAGGTCCGCCTAAGGGTCCCCCTATCTTACAGTAATAAGAGCCGGGAAGCGCCTATGTTAGATATTAGTTCGGCACTCCGGAGGTGAGCACATTAGATTGGAAGCCATGCCCCCTCCACTGGATTGGCCACACTGAACCAGCGCCTCCCACGCTCCCCTCGTTTCTCTCTACTTATAGATTGGGAGCCAGCGGCCGCGCACGGTCATACCAGTACTGGCGCGCTGCTAGCATACACGTGCAGCGTCTCCCGATCTCTCAACAGCGCTTAGTTCTTTCTGCAGCTCTGATACTCCTGAGGAGATAGCTGAGATATAGCTATTAGAAACGCGTCGAGTAGGGGCTTAGAGCTTCTAACTCAGCAGTTTGCCTGAGAGGTACCAGGTTCTCCTACGGTCAAATGTACATGGACCTTTGATGGAGAGCCTGGTGTCCTATTGTATCTCAGCAACTTGCTGATTGATATGGTTCCAGGGGTATCACCTATTTTGCCTACAAGAGTGGTGATTGTGAATACAGGCATTACAGTCACCACCTTGGATATGTACTATACCAGCCAATGATATGACCGACTAGG